>JAMPIV010001635.1:0-484459 GCA_024509875.1 Oreohelix idahoensis
GGGGTCCGTTCAGTTCTATTGGTGAAGAACTTCATTACGCGAATGGTTGCAAAGAAACAAAATGTCAGAAAATGTTCTTCAAAACGAACTCCAACAAGTAGTATTTAACTGGTCACTTACTGGCAGCACACAAGTCTGTGATGACTGTACATATATTTTATTTAACGTGATACATACGGAGTGGAACACACAAGACGATCATGGTTACAGATTACAGATGCAAATGTCATACTTTAAAGTTGCTGATCATACTCTTAAATTCTTGGAGATTCTTCAACAATCAAGTCCTCTTCTATCCAAGTGAGTTGAGGATTACTTCTGTTCTCCGCTAATATACATTTACAATGAAGTCCGTTGACCTTCTTCCAAGGACGTCTATCGTGGTAAACGGATTCATGTTCGAGGATCAATCTTTGATATCATACCCGTAAATATTCCAGACTTTTTTCATACAATACTTATGTAGCATATATATAATCCAGACAAAGTCAGACACGGCAATACAATCAGGTTAGAGTCTTCTGTTGACTAACCTCTCCCAAAATCCATGCCATGACTTTGGCATTGGCGAAACGGCATATTAAAAACATGTGAAGCATACAAAATCAATTAACTTCGTTTCTCGTAGGTATCCTCCCTCTACGGTAATTCAAACAAGGCAATCGACTCCGTTTGTCCATTCTAGGAATGACATACTACGATGGATTCCCGCTAGACCATAACTAGGAGCGGCCTGATACTTCAATTAAAATCAATAAACATTCAATGTGAAATGGGGCGACACTTACATGATACTTCCACTATTGGCTTCGACATGAAGACCAATATATATATCAATAGAAATAATGGCTTCCACAAACTTGCCACGAATACAAGAAATATTCCACGGACATCAACATGGTCCGTACTGCCCCATACAAAACATGACGTCACAATCCTAAACTAGGTACCCGTGCGTCCAAAGCAACTCACACTGCATTGTGCACGTCAGTGCGTGAATCAATCGAACGCACAAATAATATAACTATATTAAGACTGGTGCGTACATTTGGCAGGACCGAAGACTACCCCCTTAGGTAATAAATGTACGTAACAGCTCCCTTATTACCTCCCCTTAAAAAAAATTAATTCTATTAATTTTTTTGAACTTAGTACCCGAGAGAGGTGAGTCAAAACTACCACAAGATATATGAAATGCATAAAGTTATACCATATTAAGAAAAGAATATTAAACGAAATCAATATAACTAAATGATAGTATGCATTAAAGCACACATCCACGTACGACCTACATTGGAACGATGTGGTAATATTCGAAGTAAAAAAAAGTTGAAAATGAAAAATGAAAAAAACCATAAAAAAAAGATGATAATAAAATTCAACTAAGTTTTCAAAAAAAAAAAATTTGAAACATATGATTTTCAAAAATGAAAATGAACAGCAACACTGATGATAATCAATGACAAGAGAATCAATAAAACAGAAAAATTGAAAATACAATGTGCAAAAATGAAGCAATGCAAAATTAAACACTTTAAGAATCAACACCCTTAATGTTTTCTAACACTAGTACGGTTGACTAGTGATCTAACAGTGAGATATCATAACTAAGACACGTGAATGCAGGTATTACGTGACAACTAAGAAAGTTAGTATGTGTGTGATCCATAATCAATTAAATAGATTAAATTGAATTATTCTAATTTATATATTTCTTAATTACTAACAAATAACCAGTTACTAATATATTCTAAGTAATTCCAATATCACTATCAATATGTCAATGTTCAGTTACAACTAGTTAGTAATCGACGAGACGATGTTCTCAATGTTCCATACACGATAAAATATATTCTCGAACACGATATGTAGTGTAATATGTTCCATAAGGAATAACAAATGTATACTGTGTTGCTCTTACAAAGTTTTCCCTACTAATAAAAAGTTACTCTAATTACCATGTTCCCGTTCTAATAAAACGTTACTATAGTATCAATGATAATGTACAAAGTTATTCATGTTATCGGTGAGGATGTTTCAACATCTGGAAGTGGTTTAGTTTCGACAAGTTCGCTTGGGCATCTCGACAAACAGTCTGCGAACACATTCTTCACTCCAGGAATAGCTCGTATTTCAAAATTGAATGGTTGAAGCGCTATAGCGTAACGCGCTGACTTCGATGATTTAACGTTCTTCGTGTTCAGTGCGGTAAGAGCTTTTTGGTCAGATTCCACCACAAAGTGTGAGCCGAGGAGGTAACGTTCCAGTTTTGTGATTGCCCACACTAATGCGAGGAGCTCTTTATCCAGAACGGAGTATTTGAGTTCGCTCTCCGTAAGTTTTCTGGACACGTACATCACCGGAAATAAGGTGCCGTTATATTCCTGCATCAAAACTGCAGCAATAGCGTAAGAAGATGCATCACTGCGAAGAATGAAAGTGAGATTTTTGTTAGGCAACCTCAAAAAAGGTTCATTTGAAAAAAATTGTTTTATATAGTCTAACGCCGTTTGGTGATCCTGCGACCACTTTATTACATTAGATGTGCCTTTCTTCAGTAGAGACGAAAAAGGTGCAGTTATAGTAGACAAATGAGGGATGAATTTTGAATAGAACTGTATTAGTCCTAAAAGAGACCTAACTTGTTTTTTTGTCTTAGGTGCTGAGATGTTTAAAATTTTAGAGACGTTACTGTCTTCTGTATACATGAAACCATGACCTATGCGGTGACCCAGAAATGAGATGTCATGAAAACCGACAAAAGCCTTTGAAGGTTTCGCTGTTAAGTTATAATCCCGTAAGGTAGAAAGTAAAGCTTTTAATCCATGAATATGTTCATCCCAAGAGTCACTGAAAAGACAGATGTCATCTATATAAGTAATGACATCGGGACGATGAGACAATATGCGGCGCATCATGCGTACAAAGGTAGCTGGCGCATTCATTAATCCGAATGGCATAAAATTCCATTGAAAAAGACCCCGTGGCGTCGAGAAAGCGGTGAATGGCTTTGCTTTAGGAGTGAGTGGCACTTGCCAATAGCCCTTTGAAAGGTCAAATTTCGAAAAGAATGTGGCATGAGATAATTTCTCCAATAAGTCGTCTAAAAGAGGTAACGGTTCCGCATCGAATTTTGTAACTTTGTTTAATTTCCTGTAATCTACGCAAAGACGTATATTGTTGTCCTTCTTCCTAATGATTACCATAGAAGAAGAATATGGTGATGAAGATGGTTCAATTATATTTAATTGAAGCATCTCATCCAATTCCTTATCAACCTTATCACGAAAGTGTAAAGGGATAGGATATGGGCGAACTCGAATAGGCGTATCGTCAGTCAGAATAATGTCATGTTGGATGACTGACGTATGACCTGGGATGTCAGTGAGGACATCCTCATACGAGTGTAGAATATTAGAGACTTGCTGACGTTGATCAGCCGAAAGAGTAGATGAGATTGTAACATCATTCCATTTCTCAGTGGAATGGAGTGGTACAACTGGTATTGGTAGTTGTACATCATCGAAAGAAGATTCTTCTTCTTGGATGACTGACAAACTAGAATAGTGTTGAATAGGAGGTGTAGGATCGTCAGTTGCCTGGAACACTGACTGTAGATAATCAGGACGTGAGTAATACTCCTTCAACATGTTAATGTGGAAGGTTTTATGTTTACCATTAACATCAACGATGTAGTCGACATCGGATATTCTTGAGATGATCCTGAAAGGACCTCTCCAGGTAATTAAAAGACGATTGTTATGCGCAGGGAGTAATACATAAGCTTCGTCACCAGGAATAAGCTGGCGAAGACGTCTATACTTGTTTGCAAATAGACGAGCTTTTTCTTTGGCTTGTTCGGATGATGCAGTAGCTAGTCTACAAGCATCTATGATTCTCTTTCTCAGAGAGATCACATACTCATAAGAGGATTGAGTTTCCTCTTCAATATTCTCGTCAACCAATAAGTCGTGGATTAACGACATCGGACCGCGTGGTTGCATGCCAAAAACAAGCTGGAATGGAGAAAACCCCGTGGCTTGATTTTGTACTTCGCGATACGCGAACAGAGCAGCGGGTATGACCCGATCCCAGTCTTGGGGATGGTCTTGGGTCATCTTACCCAACAACTGCTTGAGTGTCCTATTGAGACGCTCAATTAACCCATTTGACATCGGATGATAAATAGAACTAAGAGATCTGTCTATACCTAATGTCTTCATAACTTGAGACATGGATTCAGAAATGAACTGAACCCCATGATCCGACAAGATTTTCCGTGGAAAACCAATGCGTGAGAAGATTAACATCAATGCCTCTGCTACACTGGCAGATGAAGTGTTCTTGAGAGGGATGGCCTCAGGCCAACGAGTGCACATATCAATGCACGTAAGAATATGCGTATGCCCTCTAGCAGATGGAAGCATCGGACCAATAATGTCTATAGCCATTTTATCAAATGGTCTAATCGGGATGTCCGCAGCTTGAATAGGAGCCGCATGAAATGGACCCCGTACCTTAACTTCCTGACATATCAAACAGGACCGACAATAGAGAGTGATGTCCCTATGGACGCCTGGCCAGTAGAATGCCGAAAGCACTCTGGATTTGGTACGCGAAAAACCCATATGGCCCGCACATTGCGAGTCATGCGCATGTCGTAATATACGAGATCTCATAGAGGATGGGACTAAGATCTGATAACATAAGGATGAATCCTTTTCCCGTATTACTCTAACCAAAATCCCATTTTTAAGTATAAAGTCATGTCTAGATTTTGCAAGTTTGTTGCTGGTATTCTTTTTGTTCACATACTGAAAAATTTTTTTTAATGAATCATCATTCTTTTGCAATGTTGCAAACAACTCCCGTGAAATAGGAGCATCATCATCACAAGTGGTATGAACTGTAGGTTCAATAGGTGTATCATGCGACATATTAGTAGCTTGCGCTCTAGTCACTACTGCATTTGCAGTTTGAATATGTCGCTCTTCCCATTCAGCAATTTGCTGTGGTGTACACTCTTTAATACCATGTATGCGACCAAGTATTACATCACAAATTGGATTCGGAAGGAGACATGCCTGGATCTTTCCTGAAAAAAATGGTGTATTAAGGTCAATAATAGCAGTGGGAAATGTTTCAACGGTGCCACCAAAAGTCACACACTTGACAACCCTGCCCGTGGCACAACTTGGGTTGATCAGCGAAGTCCGGACGCCCACAGTGCTACAACCTGAGTCAAATAGGAGAGAGCATGAAATGTTGTTGACAAATCCCTTGTTAAACTTAAGAGAGCCCTGTCCCTGGTGTACTGACGCAGCAGTGGCCGTACAGACTGCAGGTAGACTAGGCAAGGTATGTCCGCAACGCAGCGTCGTGATCGCCTTAGGCTGGAAAAGAGTCGAGCATTCTGGACAGTCTTTCACCTGGGTACAATCAAGAGAACAAGACATAGCATTGTGAGTTTCAGCTACTTTACCCTGTTCAATGTTAGCCTGTGTATCACTTAAAGCGACATTAGAATGTCTACCCGTATTACTCGACGATCTATCTCTACGACGCGATCGATTTTGATTATTTGCATTAAAATTGCCATAATTGTCGTTTCTGCTTGAGTTAAAATTTGGATGAGTCCGATAATTTGTATAATTAAAGTTATGATGTTCTTTAAAATTTTTATTCCAAGAACCTTGTCTGTTTTGCGGACCCTGAGATCTTGATCTCCAGTTTTGTTTATTATAATGTCCTTGATTATTTTTAAAATTATTGTTACCAAAATCTCGCGATCTGTGAGCTTGGTTCCAAGAAACATTAAATGGAGCAGATTGTTGAAATTGCTTCCCTTTGTAAAAGTTATCATTGTTAAAATTGTAATTATTTCCCTTATTGACATACCTGTCAGCACTAAAGGAACGATTTCGTGAAAAATTGTTTTGTTGTGCTGCAAAAGCAACAGGCAATTCATTCTTAATCTGTGCATTACTTAGATCCATGGTTGGGTGAGCAGTGCAAAAATTTTTTGCATGTTCTTCTAAGTCTTTCATTGATAAAGGTTTCCGTTCGTGTAAAAATGCGAGAAATGTAGGATTTACAGACGATAGTACCTTATCGCGCATCAGTAAATCGAAGAGACCTTCATACGACTTTTCAATTTTGGATAATTCGATCCATCTTTCTAGGGTTAGTCGTATTTGTGACAGAAAATCACTGAAATTTCTGCTTGATTGCGGTAGCAATGTACGAAATCTTAATCGGTATTCATCTTCTGTCATTTGAAATTTCTTCAGAAGTGCGGCTCTAAGAGCATTATAATCATTCTTCTCATTAATACTGGTAGTATGATAAACTGCTAAAGCATCCCCAGTAAGTAACCTGGATAAATATGTGCAATACAGTGTTTTATCCACGTTATAAGACCTACAAGTGGCCTCAAATCTATCTAGGAAAAATATTACGTCATCCGACGGGGGATTAAATTTAGGTAATTTAAGGTGAATTTCCTTAAAATGATCATGTCTGGATGAAGTTTGGCTTTCAAAAGTTCTCTGAGAATTAGCTTCCTGAGTTAACCTAAGTCTCTCATATTCTGACTCTGCTAATTTTAGTTCATGCTGTCGTTTTTTATCATTCTCTTCCATCTCAAGCTGAAGTCGTTTTGTATTTTGTTCAGCTATTAATCTTCTTTCTTCCATTTCTTTTTGTTTAACTTCCATTTCCTTTTGTTTAACTTCCATCTCAATTTTAAGTCTTTCTTCAGCCTCCCTTTGCTTCTGTTCTGCCTCTCGCTGAAATCGTTTCTCTTCTAATTCAGCGGCTTGTTCAGCTATTAATCTTCTTTCTTCCATTTCCTTTTGTTTAACTTCCATCTCAATTTTAAGTCTTTCTTCAGCCTCCCTTTGCTTCTGTTCTGCCTCTCGCTGAAATCGTTTCTCTTCTAATTCAGCGGCTAATCTCATTTTTTTCTCATTCTCCTCAGACTCAATCCGTTTTTGATCTGCCTCAAATTGAAGTTTTTCTAGTCTTAAAGTTTCTAACTTTCTCTGTTCGGCTTCTATTTCTTGAGCTTTCTTATATTCTGCAAGTGCAAATGCTTTTGCTTCATCAGGAGCCATCTGAAGAGCTTTTGCTTGCTTAATGAAATAATCTAGTGAATACATTATGCTTTATAAGTAGTCACAATACTCTTGATTTATAAAATGATAATTAATCAATGTAAATTAATTAACCTTGTTACTTTGCCAAGTGTTCTTCGTTCCTGTCCTAGAACGGTATCTTTTGTTATCATATAGTTATGAAATATATCAATAATCAATATAGTAATTTATGTAATGAAATGTCATGAAAGCAACAACGTGAAAGACAATAGAAACATTACCGACAAGACACGATAATCAAAGACGAGTGAACACAATCGTAGAAATCAACAAAAATAGAAATGTGTAACTAAAATAGAATATCGTAAAAATTTACGATGACAACTACGATCAGATACTCAACAGGACAATTGACAACACAGTGTAAAAACATAGGTTTTGTAAAAAACTGAACGACAGGAAAGGTGAGACGGACGCATAATACAAACAAAATTCATCATAAAACTAAATACGAGTAAAAATAACTACCAAAAACAACAAGTAAACGTGACGAAACAGCTAAACAGATACTATCATAAGGAACAATTAGCGATCGGAACTTCGGCAAGGTTTCTAGCCTTGGACCGGAATTATCGCTCAATTGAAACTTACAAGTTGAGCCCTACAGAACGTCTGACGAAGAGCCCGAATTGGCTTCGAGATGGATCTCGTTCGTCAGATCAACCTCCCTACCTCCCACGACGAATGTACAACATATAACATATAACATGGAAAATGTAAAGATGGACATAACTATAGAAGGCACAGCTAAAAGTAATAAAATGTACAACGAAAGCACGTTATACTCATCTCGCGTGTGCCGGGAAAAAACAATGTGCCTCGTCTCCGTGGATGTACGTCTGAGGATAAAATACTTCGCTCTGCGTATATAACAACAGCTCGCACGTAATAATGACGAATAGGTGATCCCAAGGCAGTCAGTCACTGTAAAACTTGACGTGGAGGTTGATTGATGACCTTGAGCATTTGGTAACCGTAAGTTGATTCTGATTCATCATCACACTAGGTTCCAAGTTTGAGATGTTGTCGCCTTGAAAGTTCAAATCTTCTTTTCAACCGATACTTGGATTGAGTACGTTCCTGTGAAATTATTTATTTCCAGACCACACTGGCATACCATTTACTGTTGGGTCGTTCATTCTAATGTTAAAGAGCTTCATTACGCGAATGGTTGCAAAGAAACAAAATGTCAGAAAATGTTCTTCAAAACGAACTCCAACAAGTAGTGTTTAACTGGTCACTTACTGGCAGCACACAAGTCTGTGATGACTGTACATATATTTTATTTAACGTGACACATACGGAGTGGAACACACAAGACGATCATGGTTACAGATTACAGATGCAAATGTCATACTTTAAAGTTGCTGATCATACTCTTAAATTCTTGGAGATTCTTCAACAATCAAGTCCTCTTCTATCCAAGTGAGCTGAGGATCACTTCTGTTCTCCGCTAATATACATTTACAATGAAGTCCGTTGACCTTCTTCCAAGGACGTCTATCGTGGTAAACGGATTCATGTTCGAGGATCAATCTTTGATATCATACCCGTAAAATTCCCAGACTTTCTTCATACAATACTTATGTAGCATATATATAATCCAGACAAAGTCATACACGGCAATACAATCAGGTTAGAGTCTTCTGTTGACTAACCTCTCCCAAAATCCATGCCATGACTTTGGCATTGGCGAAACGGCATATTAAAACATGTGAAGCATACAAAATCAATTAACTTCGTTTCCTCGTAGGTATCCTCCCTCTACGGTAATTCAAACAAGGCAATCGACTCCGTTTGTCCATTCTAGGAATGACATACTACGATGGATTCCCGCTAGACCATAACTAGGAGCGGCCTGATACTTCAATTAAAATCAATAAACATTCAATGTGAAATGGGGCGACACTTACATGATACTTCCACTATTGGCTTCGACATGAAGACCAATATATATATCAATAGAAATAATGGCTTCCACAAACTTGCCACGAATACAAGAAATATTCCACGGACATCAACATGGTCCGTACTGCCCCATACAAAACATGACGTCACAATCCCTAAACTAGGTTACCCGTGCGTCCAAAGCAACTCACACTGCATTGTGCACGTCAGTGCGTGAATCAATCGAACGCACAAATAATATAACTATATTAAGACTGGTGCGTACATTTGGCAGGACCGAAGACTACCCCCTTAGGTAATAAATGTACGTAACAGCTCCCTTATTACCTCCCCTTAAAAAAATTAATTCTATTAATTTTTTTGAACTTAGTACCCGAGAGAGGTGAGTCAAAACTACCACAAGATATATGAAATGCATAAAGTTATACCATATTAAGAAAAGAATATTAAACGAAATCAATATAACTAAATGATAGTATGCATTAAAGCACACATCCACACTCGACCTACTTTGGAACGATGTGGTAATATTCGAAGTAAAAACAAGTTGAAAATGAAAAATGAAAAAAAAAACCATAAAAAAAGATGATAATAAAATTCAACTAAGTTTTCAAAAAAAAAATTTGAAACATATGATTTTCAAAAATGAAAATGAACAGCAACACTGATGATGATCAATGACAAGAGAATCAATAAAACAGAAAAATTGAAAATACAATGTGCAAAAATGAAGCAATGCAAAATTAAACACTTTAAGAATCAACACCCTTAATGTTTTCTAACACTAGTACGGTTGACTAGTGATCTAACAGTGAGATATCATAACTAAGACCCGTGAATGCAGGTATTACGTGACAACTAAGAAAGTTAGTATGTGTGTGATCCATAATCAATTAAATAGATTAAATTGAATTATTCTAATTTATATATTTCTTAATTACTAACAAATAACCAGTTACTAATATATTCTAAGTAATTCCAATATCAATCATTGTCAATGTTCAGTTACAACTAGTTAGTAATCGACGAGATGATGTTCTCAATGTTCCATACACGATAAAATATATTCTCGAACACGATATGTAGTGTAATATGTTCCATAGGAATAACAAATGTATATTTGTTGCTCTTAACAATGTTTCCCTACTAATAAAAAGTTACTCTAATACCACTGTTCCCGTTCTAATAAAACGTTACTATAGTATCAATGATAATGTACAAAGTTATTCATGTTATCGGTGAGGATGTTTCAACATCTGGAAGTGGTTTAGTTTCGACAAGTTCGCTTGGGCATCTCGACAAACAGTCTGCGAACACATTCTTCACTCCAGGAATAGCTCGTATTTCAAAATTGAATGGTTGAAGCGCTATAGCGTAACGCGCTGACTTCGATGATTTAACGTTCTTCGTGTTCAGTGCGGTAAGAGCTTTTTGGTCAGATTCCACCACAAAGTGTGAGCCGAGGAGGTAACGTTCCAGTTTTGTGATTGCCCACACTAATGCGAGGAGCTCTTTATCCAGAACGGAGTATTTGAGTTCGCTCTCCGTAAGTTTTCTGGACACGTACATCACCGGAAATAAGGTGCCGTTATATTCCTGCATCAAAACTGCAGCAATAGCGTAAGAAGATGCATCACTGCGAAGAATGAAAGTGAGATTTTTGTTAGGCAACCTAAAAAAAGGTTCATTTGAAAAAAATCGTTTTATATAGTCTAACGCCGTTTGGTGATCCTGCGACCACTTTATTACATTAGATGTGCCTTTCTTCAGTAGAGACGAAAAAGGTGCAGTTATAGTAGACAAATGAGGGATGAATTTTGAATAGAACTGTATTAGTCCTAAAAGAGATCTAACTTGTTTTTTTGTCTTAGGTGCCGAGATGTTTAAAATTTTAGAGACGTTACTGTCTTCTGTATACATGAAACCATGACCTATGCGGTGACCCAGAAATGAGATGTCATGAAAACCGACAAAAGCCTTTGAAGGTTTCGCTGTTAAGTTATAATCCCGTAAGGTAGAAAGTAAAGCTTTTAATCCATGAATATGTTCATCCCAAGAGTCACTGAAAAGACAGATGTCATCTATATAAGTAATGACATCGGGACGATGAGACAATATGCGGCGCATCATGCGTACAAAGGTAGCTGGCGCATTCATTAATCCGAATGGCATAAAATTCCATTGAAAAAGACCCCGTGGCGTCGAGAAAGCGGTGAATGGCTTTGCTTTAGGAGTGAGTGGCACTTGCCAATAGCCCTTTGAAAGGTCAAATTTCGAAAAGAATGTGGCATGAGATAATTTCTCCAATAAGTCGTCTAAAAGAGGTAACGGTTCCGCATCGAATTTTGTAACTTTGTTTAATTTCCTGTAATCTACGCAAAGACGTATATTGTTGTCCTTCTTCCTAATGATTACCATAGAAGAAGAATATGGTGATGAAGATGGTTCAATTATATTTAATTGAAGCATCTCATCCAATTCCTTATCAACCTTATCACGAAAGTGTAAAGGGATAGGATATGGGCGAACTCGAATAGGCGTATCGTCAGTCAGAATAATGTCATGTTGGATGACTGACGTATGACCTGGGATGTCAGTGAGGACATCCTCATACGAGTGTAGAATATTAGAGACTTGCTGACGTTGATCAGCCGAAAGAGTAGATGAGATTGTAACATCATTCCATTTCTCAGTGGAATGGAGTGGTACAACTGGTATTGGTAGTTGTACATCATCGAAAGAAGATTCTTCTTCTTGGATGACTGACAAACTAGAATAGTGTTGAATAGGAGGTGTAGGATCGTCAGTTGCCTGGAACACTGACTGTAGATAATCAGGACGTGAGTAATACTCCTTCAACATGTTAATGTGGAAGGTTTTATGTTTACCATTAACATCAACGATGTAGTCGACATCGGATATTCTTGAGATGATCCTGAAAGGACCTCTCCAGGTAATTAAAAGACGATTGTTATGCGCAGGGAGTAATACAAAAGCTTCGTCACCAGGAATAAGCTGGCGAAGACGTCTATACTTGTTTGCAAATAGACGAGCTTTTTCTTTGGCTTGTTCGGATGATGCAGTAGCTAGTCTACAAGCATCTATGATTCTCTTTCTCAGAGAGATCACATACTCATAAGAGGATTGAGTTTCCTCTTCAATATTCTCGTCAACCAATAAGTCGTGGATTAACGACATCGGACCGCGTGGTTGCATGCCAAAAACTAGCTGGAATGGAGAAAACCCCGTGGCTTGATTTTGTACTTCGCGATACGCAAACAGAGCAGCGGGTATGACCCGATCCCAGTCTTGGGGATGGTCTTGGGTCATCTTACCCAACAACTGCTTGAGTGTCCTATTGAGACGCTCAATTAACCCATTTGACATCGGATGATAAATAGAACTAAGAGATCTGTCTATACCTAATGTCTTCATAACTTGAGACATGGATTCAGAAATGAACTGAACCCCATGATCCGACAAGATTTTCCGTGGAAAACCAATGCGTGAGAAGATTAACATCAATGCCTCTGCTACACTGGCAGATGAAGTGTTCTTGAGAGGGATGGCCTCAGGCCAACGAGTGCACATATCAATGCACGTAAGAATATGCGTATGCCCTCTAGCAGATGGAAGCATCGGACCAATAATGTCTATGGCCATTTTATCAAATGGTCTAATCGGGATGTCCGCAGCTTGAATAGGAGCCGCATGAAATGGACCCCGTACCTTAACTTCCTGACATATCAAACAGGACCGACAATAGAGAGTGATGTCCCTATGGACGCCTGGCCAGTAGAATGCCGAAAGCACTCTGGATTTGGTACGCGAAAAACCCATATGGCCCGCACATTGCGAGTCATGCGCATGTCGTAATATACGAGATCTCATAGAGGATGGGACTAAGATCTGATAACATAAGGATGAATCCTTTTCCCGTATTACTCTAACCAAAATCCCATTTTTAAGTATAAAGTCATGTCTAGATTTTGCAAGTTTGTTGCTGGTATTCTTTTTGTTCACATACTGAAAAATTTTTTTTAATGAATCATCATTCTTTTGCAATGTTGCAAACAACTCCCGTGAAATAGGAGCATCATCATCACAAGTGGTATGAACTGTAGGTTCAATAGGTGTATCATGCGACATATTAGTAGCTTGCGCTCTAGTCACTACTGCATTTGCAGTTTGAATATGTCGCTCTTCCCATTCAGCTATTTGCTGTGGTGTACACTCTTTAATACCATGTATGCGACCAAGTATTACATCACAGATTGGATTCGGAAGGAGACATGCCTGGATCTTTCCTGAAAAAAATGGTGTATTAAGGTCAATAATAGCAGTGGGAAATGTTTCAACGGTGCCACCAAAAGTCACACACTTGACAACCCTGCCCGTGGCACAACTTGGGTTGATCAGCGAAGTCCGGACGCCCACAGTACTACAACCTGAGTCAAATAGGAGAGAGCATGAAATGTTGTTGACAAATCCCTTGTTAAACTTAAGAGAGCCCTGTCCCTGGTGTACTGACGCAGCAGTGGCCGTACAGACTACAGGTAGACTAGGCAAGGTATGTCCGCAACGCAGCGTCGTGATCGCCTTAGGCTGGAAAAGAGTCGAGCATTCTGGACAGTCTTTCACCTGGGTACAATCAAGAGAACAAGACATAGCATTGTGAGTTTCAGCTACTTTACCCTGTTCAATGTTAGCCTGTGTATCAATTAAAGAGACATTAGAATGTCTACCCGTATTACTCGACGATCTATCTCTACGACGCGATCGATTTTGATTATTTGCATTAAAATTGCCATAATTGTCGTTTCTGCTTGAGTTAAAATTTGGATGAGTCCGATAATTTGTATAATTAAAGTTATGATGTTCTTTAAAATTGTTATTCCAAGAACCTTGTCTGTTTTGCGGACCCTGAGATCTTGATCTCCAGTTTTGTTTATTATAATGTCCTTGATTATTTTTAAAATTATTGTTACCAAAATCTCGCGATCTGTGAGCTTGGTTCCAAGAAACATTAAATGGAGCAGATTGTTGAAATTGCTTCCCTTTGTAAAAGTTATCATTGTTAAAATTGTAATTATTTCCCTTATTGACATACCTGTCAGCACTAAAGGAACGATTTCGTGAAAAATTGTTTTGTTGTGCTGCAAAAGCAACAGGCAATTCATTCTTAATCTGTGCATTACTTAGATCCATGGTTGGGTGAGCAGTGCAAAAATTTTTTGCATGTTCTTCTAAGTCTTTCATTGATAAAGGTTTCCGTTCGTGTAAAAATGCGAGAAATGTAGGATTTACAGACGATAGTACCTTATCGCGCATCAGTAAATCGAAGAGACCTTCATACGACTTTTCAATTTTGGATAATTCGATCCATCTTTCTAGGGTTAGTCGTATTTGTGACAGAAAATCACTGAAATTTCTGCTTGATTGCGGTAGCAATGTACGAAATCTTAATCGGTATTCATCTTCTGTCATTTGAAATTTCTTCAGAAGTGCGGCTCTAAGAGCATTATAATCATTCTTCTCATTAATACTGGTAGTTTGATAAACTGCTAAAGCATCCCCAGTAAGTAACCTGGATAAATATGTGCAATACAGTGTTTTATCCACGTTATAAGACCTACAACTTACTTACTTAGTCGTTCCCCTTCTACCGTGAGGTGTAGAGGTTTGGAAGAGAGACCGCCAGACCATTCTATCAGCTGTGTTATAAGACCTACAAGTGGCCTCAAATCTATGTAGGAAAAATATTACGTCATCCGACGGGGGATTAAATTTAGGTAATTTAAGGTGAATTTCCTTAAAATGATCATGTCTGGATGAAGTTTGGCTTTCAAAAGTTCTCTGAGAATTAGCTTCCTGAGTTAACCTAAGTCTCTCATATTCTGACTCTGCTAATTTTAGTTCATGCTGTCGTTTTTTATCATTCTCTTCCATCTCAAGCTGAAGTCGTTTTGTGTTTTGTTCAGCTATTAATCTTCTTTCTTCCATTTCTTTTTGTTTAACTTCCATTTCCTTTTGTTTAACTTCCATCTCAATTTTAAGTCTTTCTTCAGCCTCCCTTTGCTTCTGTTCTGCCTCTCGCTGAAATCGTTTCTCTTCTAATTCAGCGGCTTGTTCAGCTATTAATCTTCTTTCTTCCATTTCCTTTTGTTTAACTTCCATTTCCTTTTGTTTAACTTCCATCTCAATTTTAAGTCTTTCTTCAGCCTCCCTTTGCTTCTGTTCTGCCTCTCGCTGAAATCGTTTCTCTTCTAATTCAGCGGCTAATCTCATTTTTTTCTCATTCTCCTGAGACTCAATCCGTTTTTGATCTGCCTGAAATTGAAGTTTTTCAAGCCTTAAAGTTTCTAACTTTCTCTGTTCGGCTTCTATTTCTTGAGCTTTCCTATATTCTGCAAGTGCAAATGCTTTTGCTTCATCAGGAGCCATCTGAAGAGCTTTTGCTTGCTTAATGAAATAATCTAGTGAATACATTATGCTTTATAAGTAGTCACAATACTCTTGATTTATAAAATGATAATTAATCAATATAAATTAATTAACCTTGTTACTTTGCCAAGTGTACGTCGTTCCTGTCCTAGAACGGTATCTTTTGTTATCATATAGTTATGAAATATATCAATAATCAATATAGTAATTTATGTAATGAAATGTCATGTAAGCAACAACGTGAAAGACAATAGAAACATTACCGACAAGACACGATAATCAAAGACGAGTGAACACAATCGTAGAAATCAACAAAAATAGAAATGTGTAACTAAAATAGAATATCGTAAAAATTTACGATGACAACTACGATCAGATACTCAACAGGACAATTGACAACACAGTGTAAAAACATAGGTTTTGTAAAAAACTGAACGACAGGAAAGTTGAGACGGACGCATAATACAAACAAAATTCATCATAAAACTAAATACGAGTAAAAATAACTACCAAAAACAACAAGTAAACGTGACGAAACAGCTAAACAGATACTATCATAAGGAACAATTAGCGATCGGAACTTCGGCAAGGTTTCTAGCCTTGGACCGGAATTATCGCTCAATTGAAACTTACAAGTTGAGCCCTACAGAACGTCTGACGAAGAGTCCGAATTGGCTTCGAGATGGATCTCGTTCGTCAGATCAACCTCCCTACCTCCCACGACGAATGTACAACATATAACATATAACATGGAAAATGTAGAGATTGACATAACTATAGAAGGCACAGCTAAAAGTAATAAAATGTACAACGAAAGCACGTTATACTCATCTCGCGTGTGCCGGGAAAAAACAATGTGCCTCGTCTCCGTGGATGTACGTCTGAGGATAAAATACTTCGCTCTGCGTATATAACAACAGCTCGCACGTAATAATGACGAATAGGTGATCCCAAGGCAGTCAGTCACTGTAAAACTTGACGTGGAGGTTGATTGATGACCTTGAGCATTTGATAACCGTAAGTTGATTCTGATTCATCGTCACACTAGGTTCCAAGTTTGAGATGTTGTCGCCTTGAAAGTTCAAATCTTCTTTTCAACCGATACTTGGATTGAGTACGTTCCTGTGAAATTATTTATTTCCAGACCACACTGGCATACCATTTACTGTTGGGTCCGTTCATTCTAATTGTAAAGAGCTTCATTACGCGAATGGTTGCAAAGAAACAAAATGTCAGAAAATGTTCTTCAAAACGAACTCCAACAAGTAGTATTTAACTGGTCACTTACTGGCAGCACACAAGTCTGTGATGACTGTACATATATTTTATTTAACGTGACACATACGGAGTGGAACACACAAGACGATCATGGTTACAGATTACAGATGCAAATGTCATACTTTAAAGTTGCTGACCATACTCTTAAGTTCTTGGAAATTCTTCAACAATCAAGTCCTCTTCTATCCAAGTGAGTTGAGGATTACTTCTGTTCTCCGCTAATATACATTTACAATGAAGTCCGTTGACCTTCTTCCAAGGACGTCTATCGTGGTAAACGGATTCATGTTCGAGGATCAATCTTTGATATCATACCCGTAAAATTCCCAGACTTTCTTCATACAATACTTATGTAGCATATATATAATCCAGACAAAGTCAGACACGGCAATACAATCAGGTTAGAGTCTTCTGTTGACTAACCTCTCCCAAAATCCATGCCATGACTTTGGCATTGGCGAAACGGCATATTAAAACATGTGAAGCATACAAAAATCAATTAACTTCGTTTCCTCGTAGGTATCCTCCCTCTACGGTAATTCAAACAAGGCAATCGACTCCGTTTGTCCATTCTAGGAATGACATACTACGATGGATTCCCGCTAGACCATAACTAGGAGCGGCCTGATACTTCAATTAAAATCGATAAACATTCAATGTGAAATGGGGCGACACTTACATGATACTTCCACTATTGGCTTCGACATGAAGACCAATATATATATCAATAGACATAATGGCTTCCACAAACTTGGTACGAATACAAGAAATATTCCACGGACATCAACATGGTCCGTACTGCCCCATACAAAACATGACGTCACAATCCCTAAACTAGGTTACCCGTGCGTCCAAAGCAACTCACACTGCATTGTGCACGTCAGTGCGTGAATCAATCGAACGCACAAATAATATAACTATATTAAGACTGGTGCGTACATTTGGCAGGACCAAAGACTACCCCCTTAAGTAATAAATGTACGTAACAACCAGCTGTAGTTATACATATTTTCTGGCTTGGCCATGTCCGCCGCATGGAAGATGGTTGCATCCCGAAAGATATCTTCTGCGGACAACTGTCAGATGGCAAAAAAGCAGTTGGGTGACCTAGCTGAGATTCAAAGATGTGTGCAAGAGAGACATGACGGCACTGGACATAAACCCAGGGAGGATGAAGCTGCCGATCGCTATTTACGGCGCCACCTCAGATTGGGCTAAAAGAAGCTCATACAACAAGCAGAAGAGAGGAGAAAACGTTGAAAGGAGCACCAGGAAAATAAGCAGCTGAAGGCTGTCACCTCAAGGGCGCATACCCATGGTCATATATATATATATATTTCTTGTTAACAACAATGCAGGTGTAAGAGCTGCCATTTTAGGACAGGGGAAGAAACATACCATTTACACAATTTAACTCTTTTGATTTACTCTATTTGGGCTGATTGACTAAAATCATTTCTTATAAATGCAATGCTTATTGCAATTTTTATTTTATTTTTCGTTTCGCACTCTTCGATTCTCGTCCATTTTTCACTGAGCTTTCATTTTATACTTTTGTTTAATTCACGAATGACCCGCGAACTGTAAATTTTTGGTTTATGTGGGCCTCGGGGTTGAAAAAATTGGACCACCCTGCTCTAGAGGATGTTCCGATTTAATAGCTAGGGTACCTTCACATGCTGGCTTAGAAGGAAATGAGAACGCGGATATTGAAGCCAAGGAGAAGTTAGATCTAAAAGAACCCAAATAAATGTGGTAATGTGTATAACAAAGATAACAAGCTTAACTAAAAGAATAGTAATTGATGAATGGACAGTAGCGTGGGATGGAAGCATGAAATGCAGGCATACAAGGAGCAAGCAGCGCTGGTACCTCCATAATGAACAGACAAGAAAATAATGATGATAGGTTGATGTTTTAAATGTGCGCGCACACGCTACTTTGAAAGCGGCCACTTTTTTGCGTGCACGTTCAAATGGTTCCTTCTGATCTTTTTAAATAATTTCAGCATCTGCAGTTTATTATGCCATGTAAAAGAACACGCCATTGAAAATACTAGAAAAATGTTCTATTTTAGCTTACCATCAACAAAGAGATGCGAGCTTTGAGTACATTGTACATTATTTGGTGTCGATTGTATTCGAAATGTCTACTCACAAACTAAAAATCTGGGTCTGCTTCCAATATGAAACAGCGTTGCCACTCCTAGGTTTTTCCACTTAGATCGAGGTTATTTTTGTACCGTCTATGTTTCCAGGTTGTTTTTTTTTTAACTGAAAATCTAGATTTTTTTTCCGCGCCCCCAAAATTCAAGAATTCTTAAATATTAGTTTTTTTTTAATTTTCATTTGCGAACTATCGACATTCTACTTCTGGGCGCCCAAATTTAAAATGATGCAAGTTATCAGCATTTAAAGGGATTTTATTGACTATCGAAACAACGAATTATAAAACTCTGGGAGTGGCAGATGCAAGATTAATAGACATGTGCTACATAAAAAGAGAAAAATGCACACACACACACACACACACACACACACACACACACACACACACACACACAGACAGAGGAGGAGATAAAGAACGAATTAGGGGTAGGAACTTTAATTTTTTTTAAAGTGATCAATATATTTTTGGATATGAAATGCATAATGACGGAATAATGTTACTGAAAATGAGATCAAAGTCATTTGACATTGCACGCTTACAAACATATGCACCAACCAAAGATCACAGTTGAGAAGAAATAGAGGAATCTCATGAAGAATTACAATACACCCTTAATTAAACCAGTAAAATCTACAGATGTGGTAAAAGTCATTGTGAAATGAATAAAAAAATATGAAAGGGGAAAAAAGTAGGATAGTATGGATTGAGGACAGAAAATGATAGAGGAGACATATTTAAACAGGTCTGTGAAGAAAGCCAACTGATTATGTGTAAAACCGTTTTTGAACACCATTCAAGTAAACTTTACACATGGAAAAGCCCAGGAGATATAACAAGAAACCAGATTGACTTTACCAATGTCACAAATGCCAAGCCATATCCTGGCGCTGGTATAAATTCAGATCAGAATCCAGTTGTCATAAAAATAAATATAAGGCGGAAAGTGGCAATAAACTGACGAAAAGAGAAACCCCCAGATAGAAATATCAGCACTGAAACAACCAGAAATAAAACAAAAATATTTTGACGAGGTCAAAAATAATTATGTGCAGCTACTAACAGAAAGCATGTAACAATACAGAAGAGAAAACCCAGAAGAAAAAGTAATCACAAAATTTGAATGTTTAAAAATAAGCATATAATCAGCACATACAATTTTACCTAAACAGGAGTTTAAGAAAAATCAAATTTGGATGACAGATGACATCTTGAATAAAATGGCAGAAAGAAAAAGAGCAAAATACACTCCAGAATACAAAACAATCAACAAAGAAATACGTACTATGTGTAGACAAGCAAAAGAACGATTGTTAGAAACAAAATTCAAGGAAATGAAAGATAAAGAAGCTAAGCACATGGCAAGGGGTATGCATGGAGAAATAAAGAAATTGTAAAATACGTCAAGGCTTTTCCAGGAGAGGCTGTATGAAAAATAAGAACGGTATAATCAACCAGTTGGGCAGAATATGTAAAAGAACTGTTCAAGGACAACAGGGGCAAAAAACCATCACCAGATTCTAATGAAGGCCCAGACTTTCTCAGACCAGTAGAGAAAACAATAAATATGATACAAAAAGAAGTCTGCGGGCATGGACAACACAGTCGTGCTTAGATAGGTTTAAAGTTATTTAAGGTCCCGCCTGAGTATAAGAGATGGTGATAATACGTGAGAAGTAAGGTGTAAGAAATAGATTTTCACGAGTGAATAGTTAAAGGAGATCTGTCTTTGGACTGAATAGTTCCTCTAGTCCAGCCTATCTATACGACTATATTTTAGTATAAGACAATCTTGCACCCCCTTATATTGAGAAATATAAGTTTACTAAACACCTACACACACACACACACACACAGCTATGTGACAACAAGACACACAAACATGAAAACTATGGTTAAATGGGTCTGACCAACACACACACAAAGTTAGTTCTTTTGTTGTTTATTATCACTAAACTTTACAACATCGAATATCTAACAGAGAAAGATCAGATACACCAGAATTACATGCATAGAAAAAATAACAGAATACCTATGCCCTCCCCTCGTTGAGAAGATAAGAACCCAACCAAGTTAATAACCCCAAAGGTCAAAAGGTTAGCACTAGGTCACATTATAGACAGTAAAGAAAACAAAACTCCAATACGTGCTAATCCGTAAAGTAAACTTCTTCTTCTTCTTGCGATCGCATCTTTGATGATTACACCGTCAGACGAGTTCTCATGATGAATTCGACTGTTGTTTGAAGTTCCTCTTTAACTCCGTATAGCTTTGAATTTAGTGTTGAGTCATTGGGCCAGTATATCTTTCTTAACTGGTCATACAGAGGACAGTCCTGTAGAACATGCTCAGCAGTTTGTTCGTTTAATCCACATGTGCACAGTGGTGAAGCAGACAATCGTAGCTTGTGCATGTGTTTATTCAGTTTGTTATGCCCTGTCCTGAGTCGAAAAATAGTTATCTGTCCCTGCCGGTCGAGAGTGTGATAGTCGTCTTTGGGTTGGTTCTGTTCTCTTCTGATAGTCTGGATAGCTCTCTTTTTCTCAAAGTATGTGACTTCATTATCTTCTTGTTCACATTCTCCTCCCTTTTTTGCAAGTTTATCTGCCTTTTCATTTCCGGGTACACCACAATGAGATGGTACCCACTGAAGTATGGTTCTCTTTTTGGCAGCTACCTTGTTTAGTTCATTTCTCAGATGCGGGAGTTTACCACCCTTGAGAGCTTGCAGGACAGACAGTGCATCTGTGAGGATGACTACCTGGTGGCAGTCAGAGTTGGTGTTATAAATCATATTTGCAGCTTGCTCTAGAGCTTGAACCTCAGCTGTATAGTTGGAACAGAATTTACCAGTGGGAATGTGCCTAGTCTCATAGTGGTTGTCAGGATATGAGATAAAGATACCGGCACCTCCATTCCTAACAGCATTAGTTGCTGATCCATCTGTATAGGCATGTATCCATGATTGATCGGGATAGCTTTCTTGGATCATACTCAATGTAGCAGTTCGTTTTTGCAGATCATTATACTCACATCCACTTGTGAGACCACTGACTGATGTATTAATTTGGAGGGCACTGCTGGCCTGCTCCCATGGTACAGGGTATAGGGTGGGCTTCAGTGGTGTTGTCTTCATGGATAGGTCTTCTTGATGCTGTCTTATAAGTCTTTTTCCCCGATGCACAAAGCTGCTACGCTTTAGACGTCCCAATGCCAGATCATCTAGTCTTGCCTTCATTGGGTGCATTGGCATACTGTTGTACTTTTCCATCTGGATCATGGTTTTTGTGTCTCTTCTATGGGACAATGTCTGTAATCCAGCAACCTTCTGCATCTCTGTTATTGGTGTAGTTTTCATGGCTCCTGTAATGAGCCTGAGAGCTTGATTTTGCACCTTGTCCAAAGACTGCAGATGTGAGTTAGCAGCTGATGACCATGCTGCTGAGCTAAACTCTAAGTGTGGTCTTATTACTCCATTATAAATCTTCTTTAGATTTCGTTCATTTGCTCCCCAGTTGGTACCTGCTAATTTTCTGAGTATGCCTAGTCGTCTTCGGGCCTTTCCTTCTGCATTTTCAATATGCTTATTCCATGTAAGCCTTTGGTCAAATGTCACCCCAAGATAGGTGGGGTAGCTTTCTTCCTTGATCACGGTTGTCCCTAGGTGTATGTTAGCTGATTTGTCCTTGGGGGCGAGGGAGAACAGTGTTGTGGAGGTTTTGTCTGTGTTTATTGTGATAAGCCATTTCTCTGCCCATGACACTAGCATGTCTGCTGCCCGCTGCATTCTATAATTTGCTGTGGTGACATTTTCATCAGCGCACCAGAGTACTAGGTCATCTGCATATAAGGCAGCTTTAACTCCTGCAGGGAGATCTTTCACCAGGTCATTGATGTAAACAAGGAAGAGTGTTGGGGAAATTACTCCTCCTTGAGGTACCCCCTGATGGAGCAACACTTTTCTGCTCTGCAGACCGTCAAGAGTGACTCTAGTTCTCCTGTTATGCAAGTATGACTGGATCCATTTCATCATGTTGCCTTGGATTCCACTTCTCCTAAGTTTTGCAATGAGGCCATCTTTCCACACCTTGTCAAAGGCCTGCTTGAAGTCGACCCAGATCGTTAGGACCTTTTTCTTCTCCTGGAAGGCATCTTCTATTGCTTGAGACAAGTAAGTAACTTGGTCTTCTATACTGTAGCATTCTCTAAATCCAGCTTGTTCCGGCACCAGGATCTGCTCAGACTCTAAATACCATTTCAATCTGTGGTTGACTATTCGCTCCATAGTCTTCCCAACACAGCTTGTGAGACTGATTGGCCGGTAACTTGCAGCCTCGGTCTTACATTTCCCTTTCTTTAGTATGGGTATTGTGATGGCTTCTCTCCATACTTGGGGTACCGTTCCTTTCAACCAGCTGTGGTTGAATATCTCAAGCAGTTTTGTCTTTGCTGCTGAGCTCAGATTTACTAGCATTTCGTTGCTGATTTTGTCTGGGCCGGGTGACTTTTGAAACTTAAGCTTGGAAATAGCCTTCTGTAGTTCTCCTAGTGTGATGGGTTCCCTCATTGGGGCAGGAGTATCTGTCTGTCCCATGGTTGCCAGTATTTCTTTTCTTATCTCTCTCTGATGGTCTATGTTAATGGGTAAGTTGCTTTCTGAACTGTATCTTCTAGCAAACAAGTCTGCAGCTTGTTTTCCTCTGAAAAGTTTGCCACCTTCATCCAATGTGATAGTCTGCCTTGGTGAGGAACGCTCTTCATTTAGAGACTTGACTAATCTCCAAAGTTTCCTGCCGTCTTTCTCAAGGTTCAGCGATGCCGTTTTAGTTCTCCAGCTTTTCCGTTTTTCTTCTAGCTTTGTTCTCTGAAACTCTGCTACAGCCTTTTTCCATTTGTTGTGAGTTTCAAGTGAAGGCTGAGACTCTGCGTCCTTTCTAGCCTTGTCCATAGCTTCCTGACGTTCTTGGAGTGTGCTGGACCAGTATGGTATGTAGTTACGCCGGCATCCTTTGGGAATGGTTTCTTTTGCAGCTTGTAGTATGCATCTGTTGAAGTCTTTTACCACTTCATTAATGTCTCTGTTCTGTACCTTGAGGGTAGACAGCAGCGTGTTCACCTGATGCCTGAATAAACCCCAGTTGGCTTTTTTGTAGTTCCATCTTGTAATGGCTGGGCCTGTACTGAGAGTTGCACTCTGGACAGTAAGAAAGATTGGGCGATGGTCGCTTCCCCCTAGTTGGTCTCCTACTTCTCTACTAATAGATCCAGCTATATCTGGTGTGGAGAAGGCAAGATCTGGTGTTGAAGTTGTGTGCCATCCTCTGGAGTAGAAGGTAGGAGTATCTGTGGCATTATTGACTAGGATTAGGGAGTGATCATCTTGCCAAGTTTCAACCTCTTCACCTCTGTGATCCAGATGGTTATAGCCCCAGCTCTGGGAGTGGCTATTAAAGTCTCCAACTGCTATAAAGTTGGTGGCTGGTACCTGTATAGAGCTGAGACTCAGGGGTTTGTTGTTCGGACAGTAATAGTTCAGGAGTTCTATTTCCATCTTGTCTACCTTTATCTGCAGCAGCTGATATTCTGCTCCATCCATGAAGGTTTTCCTTTCGTGTGCAGGAATGTTATTCCTTACAAGAGTAAGTACTCCTCCTTTTCGTCTATCTTTTCTGTCGGATCTGAAGCATTGATATCCCCTTATTTTAAAGGTTTGATCTGCTTTCAAGTGAGTCTCTTGGATACAGCAAACACTGACTTGCTTCTCATACAAGATGTTTTCCAGCTCTGTCTTTTTGCTGTATCCAGCCTGCTTGCTGTTCACTCCCTCTGCATTCCAGTGCATCATGACAAGTGGCACTCTGGGTTTCTCTTTTTCTGTTTTGTTTTGGTCAGTAGTTCTCCTCCGCCGTCTGCTGACTCCACAAGACGGTCTAGAGGGTCCTCCAGTAGCTGAGGGTGGGCTCTGTCGAGGCTCAGAGCCCGGCACTGCACCTGCCTGGTGGAGCTCCACAGGGCGAGCACCAGAACGAGATTTATTTGACGGTGTACTCTCCATAGAAAAAAAAAAGCGAGTTGCATGATACTGTGGTTTCCGGTGCGCCTTCTGGCCCAGTATCTACGACTTTAGCACCTGTTCAACGGGAGAGTGGGCTCATCCCTAATCTGTTTATGTTCCCAGTAGTAGACTATTCGCAAGCAGCCTGGGGGTGTCACTGCTCTGCGCGGACCTTGTTTACCGAGGCGGCGTCCGAGCTCGTATGGTGAAAATATGGTTGCGTTATCTTCAAAATAGCCCTGTCTTTCCCGTGGCTTTTCTGCCATCCTGCAACTTTGAGTTAGGGAGTTCTGAGCTCCAGTCTCTTTCCCAGGCATTTTATCCTGGCCTGGCACGCATACAGAGGACCCCACTTCTGGTTCTAAGTTAGCAGTTGGGGATAGGTGGGGTAGCACACTGTGCATTCCCCGTCATCCAGGGGGCTCTCCAACTATGCAGAGCTTGCACAATGCTGTGCTCTGGTTCTGGGCTCTCCCAAGGAATCCTCACGTCCTGCACAGAGCCACTTCCAGATACCCACCACCTGCCAACCCTCCATTGTAGAAATCTCCTGCATGCGGCCATCCAGTCAAGAGCCAGTATTAAGTCTGGTGCCCAAGTGATCCCCCCAAGCTCAGTGTGCAATGCTGGGTTCTCATCATGCTGCAACACAGGGGGGATTGTGATGCTCAGCCATCTCTCTCAATTCTGCACCGATAAGTGACATCGGGGACTTAACTGTGCCTCAGTGCTGGGAGGCCCCGTTTCCGGGTACACCACACACAGCCAATTGAGGCAACGGTCGCCGTGGGCGTGATAGACGACAAACAGTGAAGAATGAGGCAAGAAAGCATTTAACCCATGAAGTGGGGGTGGATTGGTGCAGACCAGAGCATGTACCACTCGCCGGTGGGTTCTGCATCTACACCTATAGGGTTCCACCCACTCCTCAGCCCATTTAGTCTGGCCCCTCACCCAGGACCTGTCCAGCTTGGGTGACCCTGCCAGGAGTAAAACTCCCGCCGGCATAGCTCCCGGGATCATTGGGGCGCTCAAGCTCTCCAACCACGGCAAGGTAGGCTTACATGTGGAGAGGTAAAGTAAACAATTGTTAAAGCCAAATAAGCTATTTTGGTACAAGCTACCATAACAAGAAAAATATTCAATCTCTCTCTCTGACATACGTGGCCGCGCTCTCTCTCTTTCCTTACCTAATCTTGGTGATATTTCCTGGAATGTACAGTTATCCTGAATATATTTATCGATATTGATAATGTCAGGGGTCAGTGCCAAATTTGACTCCAGTCCAGCCTTGACAGTAACTTTATAAGATGGACGCCAAGTTTAGTGACGTAATCCTAGATCAACAGTGTAACCTCGAATAGTTAATGGTAGAAAACATCGAGATCTAGTGTTAACAGCAAAGAATGGAAAAACAAATACTTCTGGTATTTGGACACAGCTAGTTGCTAAAAATTGTTACTGATGATGGTACGTGATTGATCGGCAAATCCAATCAGCTGGCTCTGGTGAGTGCCGATTCTGAAATAGCGTGACTCGTTTGATATGGTCAAGTAAAAAAGAGGCGTGGATTAAAAGGTGAGTCAGACAGGCAGAGAAATGCGTGACTTTGTTAGCGAATCTTAAAACTACGCTGAGGTCAAAAAAGGCTGTCGGATACAGGAGGCTTCATTTCCATTATACGTCACAAACACAAAAGTAGAAATGATAGAAGCCCTAACGAGTTTTGGTATCTACACAATCACAGATCTGTGCAACGATATATACAACAACAGGAGGGATAGGCAACCAATCGATCCCGATCTACCGGTAATCCCAGTGGATGATTTGGTAGATCTTTCGGAGACTGCAGGTTGGGGGGGGGGGGGGGAGAAGGGGAAATAAATAATTTTTGAAATAAAGAAATTTCGGACTAGACCTATCCTGCCGGCATTTAAAACCGTGGTGTCCCCGGCACCAAAAGTACTGTTTCCGCATTCCCAATAAAAAGTCGAGCTGGCTACTAAATTATTTTCGTGAACTACATGAGATAGGAAGGCGATCTTTTCTTTGTAATAACTATCATCCTCCCCCCCCCCCCCCCCGCCACTTTTCCAAATTCACCCGCTTAAAATTACACACACGCACATATATACACACATGACTATAGTGAACACATTTCACCCACTTTTCGGAAGGAACGGGCAATAGGTATGTTTGTAACATTTACCATTTTAGCCATGGCTCAGCGAAGACGCTTGACCAATGTTGACAGATGGAGAGCGATGGCATGGCTGCAGGATGATGTAGGGCAGCGAGAAGTTGCTAGAAGATTAGGAGTTGCCCACTCTGTCATACAAACTCTGCGTGATCGTTATAATGCAACCAGCAGTGTCGCAGAACAGCGCAGGTCAGGTCGTCCAAGGCCTACCACAAGACGGCAAGACACGCTGAGCCATGGCTAAAATGGTAAATGTTACAAACATACCCATTGCCCGTTCCTTCCGAAAAGTGGGTGACATGTGTTCACTATAGTCACGACTTGCACGTGAAAAGCAAATTTCAGCAATGTTATCAACAGGCTTTGCCATAGGAAGCATTTTCAAACATGCATTATTTCCCTTTCTGCCACGTACATTTGATTGACCTTGGAGGTACACACACACATAACACAGATTTGATTTATTGTCGGATTAACAAACATTGTTTAAGCATGCAACAAAATGCAGCAAAACTTTTTTGACTGAGTGTTCAGGTTTAAAAAAAAACAGCTTAGTTGAAATGACCTAAAAATTGAAAGTGGCCTTTAACTTTTTTTGAGCAGTATATATATATATATATATATATATATATATATTTATATATATTATATATATATATATATATATATATATATATATATATATATATATATATATATATATATATATATAGCGAGAGAGAGAGAGAGAGAGAGAGAGAGAGAGTATATCTTTAGAGGACTCATGTGTTACTAAAGTAGATCCCAAAAACTACTGGGTTGCCGACCCCTGCAATACAAGATATATACTACATCAGCCTTTATAACGTTGCCCAAAAGACCTAAATGCAACAGAATGTTCAAACTTTAGAATCACGTAATTAGAATACGGCTCAAAAGGACGATAAGTCAACATAAAGATATGAATAAATGGAAAAATCCTGGAATAAGCCAAGTTTCTCATATTTTGGTCATATAATAACAGATTATGGCAGATGTGAAACAGAAATCAGTATGATAATAGGAATTGCCAAAGCTACATTAAAAAACGTGAGATAAATACTGACACCTAACAAGTAAATCCCAAATTAATATTATATATTTTCTTAATTACTGTGCGGTGTAGAAACATGGACAATGAATAAGCAATTGGAAGAAATAACTGAGGTTCTCGAGATGTGAGAAACAAACGTGAGACATAGCAATAATTGAGGCTCTCGAGACATGGGTATATAGAAAAATGGGGCGCATCTCAAGGAGAGAGAAGAAAAAAAAAGAGGTCATAGAAACCCAACGAAAGAAAAGAGAATCAATGAAGATATAAATTAGAAAGCTTAAATATTTTGGTCATAAACAGAAGATGCCACACCTTGTAGAAGAACACAACAGAGCGAAAATATTTTGGTCACATAAAGAAGACGTCACACCTTGTAGAAGACCATAACAGAAGGCAGAGTTGAAGGCAAACGTGTAAAAGGAAGGTAACATCAACACATCGACAGGAAAGTCTATCAGAGTGCACCATCAAGACAAGAGACAGGAAAGTCTATCAGAGTGCACCATCAAGACAAGAGACAGGAAAGTCTATCAGAGTTCACCATCAAGATAAGAGACAGGAAAGTCTATCAGAGTGCACCATCAAGACAAGAGACAGGAAAGTCTATCAGAGTGTACCATCAAGACAAGAGACAGGAAAGTCTATCAGAGTGCACCATCAAGACAACAGACAGAAGACTTCGGAGATCCATTGCAGCTGACCATCGTCGTGAAGATGGCAGCTCATCACGAAGATGAGTAATTTTGTACCTTATGATGTGCTTGTGACACTAAATGTTTGTCTAATTTTTTTTTCTTTCTTTTTATTGGGCATAATTTATGTTGGAATCAATAACGACTTTCTTGGAACTAGAAAATAACGCAAATTATATTTCAAGGACAGCCTACTATTACTTTTAAGTAATATTTCCTTTAATATGTAAAGATACTTTTATTTCTATCACTTACTGTGAAATTACCATAAATAGCATATTATGTAAAATTAAATCACAAAATACACATGTTTTAGGAGACGGTGCAAATTCATCATCTAGGTATTAACAAAAAAATTAAGGTAGCATGTAGATTTGTCTGAAAATTGAGAGTGGCAACTCTGATAGGAACTGTATTTTCAATAAATTGGCGGTAATGTTTGGTTCGTTTTATTTTATGTAGGCCTATCTATTATTTTCAAGGTCTGTGTTAAAAGGAATGTTTTTATTTTTGCATGGACGCGGACGACAAACTTTATTGTACGAATCTGTGTTAGGCCTACAGGATTGTAGGCTACAGTCATTTTGACAGACAAGATTCCAAACCTGTGTGCACGATATGCAATAGCCTAGGCCTAGGCTATCCAGATGTTGGTTAATAGACCTACTCATATTATAAATAATGTGAATATTGTCAGTGTGTTAGGCGATACTGTGCAGCTTGAGCTGAAATTACTTACAGTAGCAATACAAAGGCAGTATCCGGAATCATGGAGTGCCAAAAGCTTAATCTTGACGACTTACCATCGTCAGTTAGTGAATTCTTCACCTCCGAAGAGTTTGCAGCCATCCCTGATTATGATAAGAAGCTGTTAAGCAATGAGCGACACAAATTTGAGGCTCTTCGTCGTGCTGGTAGGTCTCAGTGTTTCATTTTCACAATTGTATCATTAAGCGTTTTTTTTTTTTAAATTTCAATGTCGTTAAATATAAAAATAGTCTCAGGGGCGGACCCAACCGTTTCATACCCCCACCCCATAGGCCATAAGGAAAACGCTTACAATTGTTTTTTAACAGTAAGTACTATCATAATAGTGTCCGATGGACACTCTCCTCCTGCTGGGTGTCACCCCGGGGGAACCGCCCCTCGTACCCTCTTTGGTACACCACTGGATAGTCTCATAGCAGATATTACCGTAGTTGCACTATGGATCAGCTAATCAAACTGGAACACGAAGTCACATTGGATTTCAAAATAAAGAAAAAAACCGGAGTTATTCTTAATATAGCTAAGACTTAACGATGAATGTTGGAAAGTGAGGGCTGTTGAGGTTATCGCAGTGCATTTAAATGACAGATGGTTAGTGAATTGGGTGTCATTCTACACACCCCGGGCTTTCCTGCCCCCCCTCCCTCCTAAGATAATAACATGGCAGATGTGAGAGACTGCTTTTTTGGGGAGAGGGAAAGGCACATACACATTCAAAGTATTTTACACTTTTAATACTCTATTTTGACTGAATGAACGGGTGAAGTGATGCCATATTTAGATGTCAGAAATCAAAATTATTATCTTGAATAAGCTACATTATATGTCCTAATTATAACTTTCAGAGGTTTAAAAAACAAATTGTGCTGGAGAGAAGGCACTTTCTTTAGAATGAAGACAGGAGTAACAGGTGAAATATATGTGTGTGCATGTATATATGTATATTATTTATTAAAAAATATCCAGTTCAACCTCTACTTAGGTTATAATTCAGATGTGTAAGTGTGGGTAATTCAAGGTAATAATTTTGTTTTTTGCGATATCTGAATATGGTTTCATATCACGCTGTCAATCTGTCCAAATAGAGTAAGTCAAAAGTGTCAAATTGTGTCCTCCCTTGTCCTAAAATGGCAGTCTCATTCACCTGCCCTGTTGTTAACAAGATATATATATATATATATATATATATATATATATATATATATATATATATATATATATATATATATATATATATATATATATATATAATCTCACTACAGCTGGTTTTCACTAAACATGGTATGGTAGAGGCATGGACAGCATAGGCATAGCTGGCAGTTCTTTTCAGGGCTTCATCATGCTAGCATATAGATATTGTTAGTCCTTTTCAGGACTTAGTATCTAGTGCTCCACCTGGACTTCTGGAAAGACAGATGACACTGGGAAAGACTAGAAACCGGCTGACCGAGTTAGCACCCCGTAAGCTGTATTACAATTGCTACAGGACCCAAAAATGATAGATGCCCCCAGGATTCACCAAAAGGGTGGAGAATGATGAATCCACAGGCGCCTCATTGGAATCGACCAGACCCATTACACGGACTTCGAGCTCTGAACAATGGCTGGAATTTCCATGTGCCTGTGGTAGGAGATTCTCTACTCAGAGAGGAATGAAAATCCACAGAATGAAAAAAAGGTGTGGGAGTTCATCAGGGGGAGATCAACAGCGCTCTGTCTCGACGGGTAAGACGTTAGAAGAACGCAGCCAGGAGTCAATCCACAGTGCTGAGTACATTCAAGTTGATCTGCCTGATGATGATCTCACACACTTCTTGGACGGGAAGAGAGATGCAATCAAGTTTCCACCTGCCAGTGCAAAAGGGCTTTGGGAACAGCTGGACGAAGCCTTGGCAAAAGAGTTGGATAACAACCTGAAGCAGATAACTTTGGAGAAGAAGCTGGAAATCTTCGACGACATAATATATCTGCACTGTTGCAAAGTGTTCGGAGTCAGGGAGGCAAGGGAAAGTACCCACCGCAAAAAAGTAGAAGACAAATTAAAATAGAAGAAATCAGGAAACAGAAGAAGCATGCCCGAAAACTGTTCAAGAACGCAGTTGCCACAGAGAAGGAAGGGTTACGACAGGTTTGGGAGCACCTGAAAGGCCAACATAATGCCCTTTGTAAAGCAGACAGGTTGTGCAGGAAGAGAAGGAATACTCAAAGGGATAGGGAAAGATTCTTCAGGGAGCCCTTCAAGTTTGCCAAAGAACTTTTTGAGCAGCCACGGTCGGGTACGCTAAACATCAGGAAAGGAGACCTGGAAGAACACCTTAGAATGACATATTCAGATGGCCGAGTAAGCCAGGAGCTGAATTTAACACCAAGCCCCCAACGATGCAAGAGGTAGAAAGCATTGTCCAGAAAGCTTGATGCAAGTCAGCTCCAGGTCCTAATGGTGTTCCATATGTTGTGTATAAGAAATGCCCTGAGGTGCTCAAACGACTGCTCAGTTTACTGAAGAATGCATGCAAAACCCAGCTTGTAAGCAAGGAATGGAGAAAGGCGAACGGAGTCTACATCCCAAAGGAAAAAAACTCCACAGATATCAGTCAGTTCAGGCCAATCTCACCACTTAATGTGGAAAGGAAGATATTCTTCTCAGTAATGGCGATAAGGCTCACTACATACCTCCTGGCAAATGGGTACATTGACACTACCATTCAGAAAGGAGGTATCCCAGGTACACCAGAATATCTAGAGCATGCCACAATGATCTGGGAAGCAATCCAAAAGGCAAAGTCTGACAGAACAAACCTCCATGTAATCTGGTTGGATCTAGCAAGTGCTTATGGATCCATTCCACACCAGATGTTGTGGCAGGCCCTAGAAATGTATCATGTTCCACAAGAGATAGTAGCAATGCTGAAGCTGTATTTTGCAGGGTTTTCTGTCAGATTTTCAACCAGAGAGTACACAACAAATTGGATTAGCCTTGAAGTTGGAATTGCGATGGGATGTACCATCTCTCCGATACTATTCGTGATGGCTATGCAGGTAATCCTCAATGCGGCTGAAGGAATGGCTATAGGTCCAAAGCTCAGTGGAATGTGTCACATGCCACCGCTCGAAGCATTCATGGATGACACAACAATTCTGACATCAGATGATCATCAGGCTCTGAGGATGTTAGCACGCCTGGATGAACTAGTCAGCTGGTGCAGAATGAGCTTCAAACCCAAGAAGTCGAGAAGCCTATCAGTTAGAAAAGGGAAGATAGCAGAGGTCATATTCATGGTTTCCAACCAAAGAATCCCTACTGTCATTGAGGAACCTGTTAAAAGTCTTGACAGGGTGTACGATGCCTCATTAAAAGACTCGAAGGCAGTGCAACAGACAATAGAAATTGCAGGCAGAGGGCTACAGATCATAGACCAAAGCAGACTCCTAGTCTTAATAGTGCTTCATTCTTCAGCATCGCTTCAGGTTATACTGATTGAACTGACCGTGCCATTTGAATCCAGATTGGACCAGCAACATTCGTTCAAAGCGGCCAAGTATAATGATCTGGCCGCGGATCTGAGACACGATGGGTTCACTGCAAGGGTCATGGCTATTGAGGTGGGCGCAAGAGGGCTCATGGCTGCATCAGTGTATGATTTATTGAAACTGTTGGGGCTGAAAGGACAGTCAAGAACAAGGGTACTGAAGAGGCTTAGTGAAACTGCCGAAAAGGCATCACACTGGCTGTGGAACAACCGCAATGGGCTATGGAAATCGTGAACAGTAAACTCTGTGGTACAGAAAACACCAGGAATTTGTCTAAGTCCACAATACGTTGAGTTTTTCGGTGTACTGGTTAAAGGGCTGTGAATGATGGGCAACACGTGACATATATTATAAGAGGTGTTGGGCACAGAATTTCAGTTGCTAGCGCGCAGTGGCTAGCCTTGTCGGCTTCGCGCATGTGTGTCAGTGTCTGTCCCTAGTTGTGGTGTGCGGCGGAACGAATGGAATAATTTGTCTTCTCTTTGTTACTTTCACAATTGCCTCCACGGCTGGCGGAATTGTGGATTTTAAAGTTGCTACCAAAGTGAAATGGGTTCATTTTCGATACAAGACAACAGGAGGCTGAGACACTTGGGAGTCATGACCCAAGTGGGCCTGCCCCCCTTAGAGTGTAAAGGAGTATACAGGGCCAAAACACTTGTTTGACGGGGAGACCACTTCTGATGATCAGATCGCCTCCTGTGTATCGCTCTGTAAAGAGTTTTCTATCGTCGCTGTACTACAGTTAACAGTGTTCAGCTGTTTTTGAATTACAACGTGCGCTCTGAAAAAACCATTTGACTTAAGTCTAGGTTGAAAACAACATGTCTTGCTACAAGGGGACAAAGCCCACAATAGAAAAAAAACCCAAGCCCATTCCTTTTTCATGTGGTTTCCTCCTGAAGATATACTATTTTCATCCGAATCTATTATTCATGCTCCGAGCCATCTCATTTCACATAATGAAACATTATGTCGGTCTTCATTCTTGCAATATTTCTCATTACCTTCTCCAATATTCCCATTTTCTAGGTAGTCCTAACATTACATATTCCTAACATCATGTACTTGATCTTATTTACACACAGTCACTTGATACTCTAGTATCATCTGTCAGCATCATCAACCATCAGCTCCCTAGGGAACATAGACCTTCAACAATAGGCCTTCTTTCCATGTCTACTTCATCTCCTTCATGTCTGTCTTCATTTCTCTTCTACGTGTGTTTCTTGGTCTCTACCTCTCTTACCCTGGGTATTTCAGAACAAGATCTGCCTAGTCATGACTGGTATAAGGCAGGGTGATATTCTGTCACCTTATCTTTTCATACTCATGGACGATGTCATCAAAGCATGTAAGGAAAGGACTAAAAAGTACTCAGTGGGGTACTGGAAGATGAGACAGGTCTATATTTCAGAGCTAGCATTTGCCAATGTTGTTGCCCTGATTGCTAAATCAGAGGCACATCTTCATTCCATTTTGCAAGTCTGGAAGGAAGAGCTGGAGAAAGAGAGTGAGAGTGATGGTCATCAGCAGCTTCAAAACAAAAACCATGGTGATATCATGAGAGGAAATAAGGCATCAGATTAAGCTGGGAGAACAGGTCCTGGAGCAGGGCAACTATTTTAAATACCTCAGAGCTGTTATAGACTGAAAGGGAGGCATCAAAGAAGAGTTAGCTGCCCAAAGACCAGCAGCTGGGAGACTTTTTCAGGCCATAAATCAAGGATTCCTCAGCAAAAGAGAAGTTAACAAGAAGACGAAGATGGCTGTATACCTCTCCACCTATATTCCAGTCTTGACATATGGATACGAGTCATGGGCAATGACTACAACCCACAAAAGCCAGCCCCAAACCTTAGAAATGTGGTATCTGAGGAAAGTGGTTGAAGTAACAAGAAGAGATATGGTCTGCAACCAGACAATACGGCAAGGCCTCAAAACCCAGCCACTGCAGACTCAAGTAGAACAGTACTAACTACGATGGTTTGGCCATGTCTGCAGAATGGAACTAGATCGGCTTCCATGACAAGTATGGGAAACTAAGAGCTAGGGATCCAGACCTCCAGGACGACCCAGAGTCCTCTGGGAGGACAGCATTAGGCAATATCTGAAGGACCGAGGACTAGATTGGACCCAGGCCAAAAGGAAGACAGCAGATAGGATAGTATGGCGCTCCCTCTTCCAAATCTCTACACCTCCTGTAGAAGAGGGATGATTAAGTAAGTAAGGACTGCCTGGAAATGCTATAAACAAGTTTCCTCACCGTGTGTCCTATACATCTCCACTGTCTTTTTCTCCACTGTCTTCTCCACTGGTTCTTGTCATCTTTTAAACAAAGAAGGAAAAATTGCACAGGTGGCAGCAAAAATGAGTGTAACTTGTAGCACATGATAATTCCTACCAGATGAGGAGCTCCTATTTCAACTACCATTAATGTTTGTAATTGTTATTAATGTTGCTGGTTTTATGAAATTTTATGATTGCTCCTAGAAAAAACAAAAGTACATTGGTGGTTTTCTCAGTTTTAGTAGACCTCAGAATGTATTAGTGTTAAGCCTAATGATACAACCAAAATTTAGAATAACGTGGTCGTCTGACTGTTCTTATTTTATGAACTGTTTCTCCCTTACCCTCTAGGTTTACCAGTTAAGCCACCGGAGTTCATGCTTAGGAAGAAAGCAAAGAAGAAACAGATAGATCTCTCACCAGAACCATCTGAGGAATCTGATTCAGAATGGACCCCAGCAATAGAACAAACAAAGAAACTAAAAGGTATACTAACAACAGAAATCAAACAGATATTGGTCAATAACCGATTACACTGACAAACAACATTTTTCTTTCTTATATAAGAATAAGTGTTCTTAGGTCAGTTTCTTGCGCTGATTTCAAATCTGAAATCCGTTTATCTCTATCACGTCGGGTTCTTAAGATATTTGTGAATAAATATATTTTTGGGAAACCGTTATTTGCTCCGTTTCATTTTTACTATATAACTTATTAAAAATTAATAAAATGCAAAATAATTCTACTTTTTATACTGCTAAAAGATGCATGACATATGTTACGCTATTTTTCAAATAGTTACTGTATTTTGAAATAATTCTGAGCGAAATATGGCTTCTAGAAGTTGTAGAATCGGTATCGAAACCAGTGCCTCATGATCCAATCACGTGTCCGATCCCAGTTCCACCATAACAATATCCGTTGGACGTGAATGAACCATCAGAAAGTGATAGTTTACCTGCTTTAGAAACTAATTCTGACTCGGATTATATACCGGTGAATGATGGTGTTCACTTAATTAACCATTCAGAACTTTCAGATCTAATACGTGATCTCGCTCTTACCAAAGGACATGCGGAATTACTCGGTTCGCGACTCAAAGAATGGAATCTTTTAGCGCCCAATACTCCGATATCTAAATTTCGTCATAGACACAGAGAACTTGTTCAATACTTTGAGATGGATAATGGCATTTGCTATTGCAAAGATGTAAACGGTCTAATGGTGCACCTCGGTCGTGAGCACATAGTCAACGAATGGCGACTTTTCATCGATTCTTCCAAGACTAGTCTAAAAGCCGTGTTATTGCATAACGGAAATTTATTTTCATCAATTCCAGTCGCCTACTCTGTTCATATGAAAGAAACTTATGACAATATGGCTATACTTTTGGCAAAAATAAAGTACAATGACTACCAATGGCGGATTTGTGGAGACCTAAAGGTCATTGCAATTCTCACGGGCATGCAGACTGGGTATACTAAATTTTGTTGCTTCCTATGTGAATGGGACAGCCGCAACAGACAGGAACATTATGCAAGAAAGGTGTGGCCTATCAGGGATCGTATGCAGCTCTGGCATAAAAATGTAATACATGAGCCATTAGTTAACAAAGACGGCATCATTTTACCACCGTTACATATAAAGTTGGGGCTCATGAAGAATTTCGTAAAAGCGTTAGATAAAACGAGCAAAGCTTTCACTTATCTTCGAGAAAAGTTTCCGCAAGTTAGCGATGCAAAGATAAAGGAAGGTATCTTTGTAGGACCTCAGATTAGGAAAGTTATTGCAGACAAACAATTCGAGAACTTGTTACATGGTAGTGAACTTCGCGCATGGATGGCATTCAAATCGATCGTCGATAACTTTCTGTGAAATCACAAATCTGTCGACTATGTGCATATTGTTAAGCAGTGCATAGATGCATACAGAATTATGGGCTGTAACATGTCCCTCAAAATCCATTTGCTTGATTCGCATCTTGACTTTTTCCCTGACAAACTTGGCGAAGTCAGCGATGAACATGGAGAACGATTCCATCAAGATATCGCCGTAATGGAATCACGCTATCAAGGACGGTGGAGTGTGACCATGCTTGCCGATTATTGTTGGATGCTTCATCGCGATGTACCACATGCCATTCACCGACGAAAGTCGACTGCAAAGAAATTCAAGCCTACATAACTGTTACACTTCTTGTATGAATGATGTTATAATACTTTATGCCTTGTTAAAAAACTTCAATTGCGTATTTCTAGAGATCCCGACCTGATAGAGAAAAACGGTTTGCAGATTTAAAAACAGCGCATTAAAATTGACCAGAAAAACATAGAAATGTTAGAGAAAGAAAAAAAAAGTTTTTTTTTGTTAGTCAGTGTTATCCGAAAACCGAAATATTCTGAAAATCGAAAGGGTAGGCTTCTATTCTATCACAGTTAGAGTGACTTCTGACTGTTTTGGGCAACTTTGGGCTGTTTTTTTTAAACACAGTTTGGGCAGCTTGTGCTACTGTTTGGACGCAGTTTGGGTGACATCTGAAAATTGAAAATATCCGATTTCTGAAACAAAGCTATCCCCAAGAATTTCAGATGAAAGTTTACAGACCTGTAATACGAGGGCTATTCCAAAATCAACCTCCGATTGGCTGGTAAAAATTTTAAAAAATTGACAATAACATCTAAATACATACAAAAGTTACATACATCACTGCTTTACTTTTCCACATAGTCACCACCCAAATTCAGGCACTTGTCGTACTGTGGCACGAGTTTTTGTAACCCCTGGTCAAGGAACGGTGCCGCCAGGGTACTTAGCCAGTTGTTGACTCCACCCATGAGCTCCTTGGCGGTGTCGAAGCATCGGGTAGCCAGCCAGACCTTCATCTTGCCAAAGAGATGATAATCGCTTGGTACCTAGTCCGGGCTGTAAGGGGGGTGGTTGAAAATTTCCCACTTAAACTGCTTGTGCGAGCAGCAGTGTGGGGCCGCGCGTTGTCGTGCAGGATAATGACGCCACTGGTGAGCATTCCGTGTCTTTTGTTTTGGATCGACTTTTGTTGACGGAATTCATGACACCAGGGACCACAATAACATCAGAAGTTTATTGTGGAACACCGAAGAAGCTTCTGTGAATGGATTGATGACGTCATTATATAAAAGATACCCTCAATTCTATCTAACATAAGAGACAACAGAGACTGATGACGTAATTCATAATTAACCTATAAAACAAAAGAAACTTAACATAGACACCAAAGACAGTTATAGGAAATGACGACAAGGTGACGGTAACGTTACTAGTGCAGTAACGATGACATATACATAAATGGTGCACAAATAATTGTAACCAGTGGTTTTAGCCAATAGATTGATTGGGATAAAAGACATCCGTTATGAAGACGAATGTTTACAAGTCTTTTAGCTACTGACCTTGCAACGAGATGGTCGTGATATTGAGACAGACCGATGTTGAAGTAGACTCAGATAGACTCAAGCTATTTTATCCCCTGACATTGGACAGTGTATTTCTTGCTTTGACGCAGAAATGGTATGAATTCGCTCGATGTGATATATTATGAATTCGCTCGATTTGATATATTATGAATTCGCTCGATTTGATATATGTCAATGACAAACAGCCATTTGTGTTTAAGATCGAACATTGTTAGAATAGTTTTTTGGAACATATTTATTTTGGAGATTAGCTCCCTAATTGTCTTCCACTCTCCCATCGTTCAAAATACACCAGCTTCTTAGTTGGTTTTGACGATGACATTCTGCATTACACAACAGCTACATACGAAACTGGAATAATACCAAATACTCTTTGGTACCAGTTTCCAACGTAATATAATAGAGTAGGACATTTTAATCTGCAACCGACACTATAATTATATGTTCAAATCGTCTGTGAAAATTGGAAGACTTGTAAAATAAAGTTATTGTTGGAACTTCTATCATGGATTAGTTCTGCATTCAGTTTGGATGATCTCTGATGAAAGAGTACTACATTATATGTCACACAAAGTCCAAGGAAACCGAATCAAATAAAAACCTGGGTCCCGTAAAATATCGAAGAGAATTTCTACCTCTGGTGAACCAAACCAGTACTCTCGTTTTATGACTCTTCAGAAATACTTATTAAAAGGAAAAAGAGAAAAGATAAAAATATAAAATAAACTTTACCCAGTATGTAAAACGGGTACATACTTAGAGGGCAAACCTCGTGCTCCCGTCACATGAGAAAGGGTAAATTGGTGCGCCCGGTCACATAGGAGGGGTAATTTGGTGCCGCGAAAACCAGGATTCGGTGGACTGCTAGAAAATGACGCAACCGAACCCACACGTGGATAATTACATGGATGTTTTGCAAATGCAGCATAACCAACAACAGGCATTAATGATGCAGAACCTACAGCAAAATCAACCAGAAATGAATGCACATCAAATACCACTTCCAGTGGATCCAAATGAAACAAACCTAATGGCATTACGTAACATGACTGACACTCTTCAACGTGTTGACCAACATGCGAAATTTAACAATATAAAAAACTTTATCACACCGTTCAATGGGGATTCGAAAAGATTTCGACAATGGATGGTTGACGTGGATAAATTCGCCTACTTGATAGATGCAACTACAGACATTGACAAGAAGAAAATAATTTTTTTGTCATCAGAGGGCCTGGTCACAGATTTTGTCCGACGGCGGGAAAAGGCATTTCCGATGGAGACCTTTGAAGAACTCAAGAAAATATTGGTATCAAGATACTCAGAGATTACCGACGCTGAGCACGCGTGGACGATGTTAAGAAGAATAAAGCAAGATCGACAGGAAAGTGTTCAAATGTACGGAGATAGGCTATTAAACCTCGCCGAAGATGCTTTTGTTGGAGGTAACATTCCATCAACTGATCTGGAAAAACATCTAGTCGGAATTTTTGTGGACGGACTGTATTCTGATTCACTGAAAATTCATCTACTCAGAAAAGATCCTCAGTCAATAACTACCTCAATACAATTAGCTGTTTATGAGGAGAATGTGAAGAAAAGATTCCAACAACGGATTGGAAGGTGTCCGCTACCAGAGTATGAATACCAACATACCCAACATGATCAACAAATGCACCAACCTATGGAAATTGATCATTCGAGACATCGATGGGACAGAAATCAAGAATATCACAGAAGATCATTCAATAACTCATACCAGAATCAGAGAAGTCCAGCACTACAGAGTAACCACAGAAGAGACTACAGAATACACAATGTAGAACCCCAACAACCAACCACCGTCTGTTTTAACTGTGCAGGTCAAGAACATGTAGCAGGGAATTACAGAAATTCACAGCCCAGAAATCATTTTGGGGACAACAATTCAAGACCAGAAATAAATCATAGAAATTATCAGTATCAAAATCACTATCAGACAAATAATAATAGAAGACATCATCAAAACAGAAATGACTCCCAACCAACCTCAAGGAGAATGGGAAACGGAAGGACCTCACATTAACAGAGATCGGATGTGATGGTCTGCAGAATCGATCTCTATCTGATAAACCAGCGACATTAAAAGAAGATCAAGCCTACATAAATATTATCCCAGACCCTTGTTCTTGCATTTTAAAAATAGGAAAACAAAACTTCAGAGCTCTCATAGACACTGGCGCGACGGTTAGTCTGATTAGAGAGAAGTTGTACCATCAGATAAAACACATGACGAAGTTCTCAAGACATACAGTAAGAATGAAATCAGTAACGGGACAGGATCTGAAAGCATTAGGAACTGCCTATATACATTTCAAGATGGGAGAAGAAATGCTAGAACACTCATTTATTATAACGAGAGGACTGTCTAGAAATTTTATAATCGGGAGAGACTTCCTTAGAAAGAATAATGCCAGAATATACTTTGATTTGAAACAGCTCAGAATAAATGGCAGTTATATACCTCTACAAGATGACGTACATATCGCAACGTTGATAAGAACTGCCGCTCCAGTAACTTTGAAGCCGAGTTCTATCACTGTAACAAAGGCTCGAATAAAAAACTCACCTTATGTAAATATAGGACAGACAATCTATGTATCTCAGATGGAGAATGAAGAAACGGATGATCCACATGTGGAAATACAAGATGGCATTGTAATAGTGAGTAAGAACAGAGACTTTCCTATAATGATTGTTAACTCTTCAGGAACCACTCTTACTATCCCAAGAGGAAAGATTGTAGGACAAGTTCAAATACCAAAGGATGAGATCTCCCACAAACTATCAAGTTACAAGGACGATTATGTGAACCTCTCTACTCAAACGTCATCCAAAACCTTTCCAAACACATTTCCTTCGGGGAATAAGAAGCGTCCCTATCCCATCTCCTCCCTCCAGTCCCAGAGAAGAGAGTATCACAGAAAATGTATTTCGAATGAGATTTCAGAAACAGACACCAGAGAGAAATGCACGAATTTCGATCCATACCTTGATGAAAGAGATAGAGACATATTAAACGAGACATATGGAAGGAAGAGTAACTATTGCTCCTCTAAAAGCAGATATTATACTGTGGAGTCAGTTTCTGCTTGGCCGAATAGAAGAAGTGGCAAATTTTATAACAAATCATATTATCCCTCAAAACCAGCTTGTCAGAACCAAATGACGAGAAATCAATACAGTCTTCCCAAAAACAACAATGATGAAAATCCAGACAGGATGAAAGTTTTACTAGAACAATTACATACTACTGAAGAATTTCAGAATAGACTGGAGAATTTCATAAAGAAACATAAAGATGTATTTGCAATCTCTGATATGGAGTTGGAGAGAACAAATACCGTCACAATGGAAATACATACTACATTGGAAGAACCAATAAGTCTGAGGCCATATCATACTCCTCTAAAAAATAGAGAAATCGTAGAGAAAGCTATCCAGGAAATGTTAGCGGCTGGTATTATTGAAAGATCCCGCTCACCATGGTCATCCCCTATAGTAATAGTCACCAAGAAAGACGGAACTCACCGATTTTGCTGTGATTATAGGGCATTGAACAAAATTACTAAAACAATATCGTATCCTCTACCCCGCATAGACGACATTTTGGCGATGCTTGGGAAATCCAATTGGTTCACCTCATTAGACGCTCGATCAGGATTTTGGGCTATTCCTATGTCCGCAGATGCAAAACAGAAAAGCACTTTCTGTACTCACATGGGATCTTTTTCATGGTCTGTGATGCCTTTTGGGTTAAAAACAAGTCCAGCCACATACATGAGTTTGATGGATGAAGTTTTACAAGGGTTACACAAATTTGCATCAGCTTACATAGACGATATTTTAATACACACCAATGGAACCATTGAGGATCACCTTAAACATGTAGAGACTGTCTTCGACAGATTACGTTTACACAAAGTGAAGTTAAAATTGAGTAAATGCAGCTTTCTACAAAAAGAGATCAAATATTTAGGTTTCATAGTAAATCAGAATGGAATCAGACCAGATGACGATAAAATTGCAGCAATACAGAAGATACCTCCACCAACGAATGTAAGGCAAGTGAGAGGATTCATAGGGTGTTGTGCTTACTATCGAAAACACATAATCAATTTCTCAAAAGTAGCCGAACCTTTGCTGAATTTAACCAGGAAATATGCAAAATTCAGGTGGGAAGAAAAATGTCAGAAAGCATTTGACTACCTAAAGTCAGCACTAATTACAATACCTTTTCTGGCACATCCAGACATCACAAAACCTATGATCATCTATAGTGATGCTTCCAACACTGCAATAGGAGCTTGTTTGGTACAAGAAATATCACCAAATGAACCACCAGTGATTGCCAATATTCTTCAAGAAAAACCGTTAGCCTTTCTTTCACATGCTTTAAGCAGAACTCAACGAAAATGGACGACAACGGAGAAGGAAGCTTATGCAATTCATTATGCTTTGCAGAAGTTTGACTTTTATATCAGAGGAACGTCGGTTATCATAAAAACGGATCACCAACCTCTAGTAAATTGGCTTACTAAACCCCAAGAACAACCAAAAAAGCTTCAGACATGGGCTATCAATTTGCAAAATTACGATACCAAGATCGAGTATTTACCTGGTAGACTAAACACATGTGCAGATTTATTATCGAGAATACCATATCCTGAACCTACAGACGTGGACGATCTGAAACAACAAGACTTAACTGAAATAGATGATAATGCGAAAGAAATCTCCGCCATTGACTTCATCCAACATAGTCAAGACACTGGGCCTCCTGATAGTCAAGAACAGAAAACACAACCTACGGAGAACTCGAGAACTGATGATGGCGATGAATCTAGAGATTTTGAACAGAGTCTAATCTTCAAGAAGGAACAACTGAAAGACGAAGCATTAACCAAGATTATAGTACAAGTACGTACCAATCCGAAAGAAAAGAGAGACTATGTGATATTACCTGAAGACAATATTTTATATCATGTCAGTCCTAGAGAAAATGGATTACTGCAGAAATGTATCCCCACATCATTGGTACCAACTGTATTGAAACAATTTCACGATGACAATGGTCACTTCGGACGCGATAAAACCCTCGATGTCATTACAAAGAGATACTATTGGCCAACTATGATAAAAGATATCATAGAATATGTAGGAACGTGTAAAATTTGTAAACTCAGAAATATGAGAATGATTAGAGCACCGATTCAGGAAATGTCATATCAACATTATCCCATGGAAGTCGTTAGTCTAGACATATCGGGACGGTATCCAGTTACATTGTCCGGACACAAATACATATTACACCTGGTGGATCAATATTCTGTGTGGCCAGAGAGCTTTCCTTTAGAAAATGCTACTTCAGCTCTCATTACAGACATCTTCTTACAACAATTCATTCCGCGACATGGCTGTCCTCAGAGAATAATAACAGACAATGGCAAACAGTTCATAGGAGATCCTTTTGCCTCAACAGTAAGAAAAATGAATATAAAACACACGAAAACCTCATTTTATCATCCAGAATCAAATGGAAGAAACGAAAGGATGCACTCTACCCTACATGACATATTAGCAAAACTTACGGAAGGTAACAGTCAATATTGGGATATATACATAAATCAAGCCTTAGAAGCCATCAGAATGAACATCAATGACTCAACAGGATTCTCGCCTTTTTACTTACTCTATGGCCGAGAACAAAATTTTCCTTTGGATAACATCTTGCTTCCCCAGAGGAAATATACAGGTGAATGTCCGATACAGATTATTTTGCAGCAAAAGCATAGGGCACATGTTATTGCTCACAGAAACGTCTGAAAAGCTTTTGCTAAACGAGCCAGGATCCGTAACAAAACCTCTACACTGCAAGAATTCAAGCCTGGTGACCAAGTATACTATAAGAAGCATGTTAGGACGGATAAATTTGACAACCGATGGTTACTCGGATACAAAATATTGGAACAAACTTCTCCAACTAATTATATCTTGTGGAACGAAGAACGCAATTCCACTACAAAAGCTCACGTCAATCAGATGCGACTTGATGATCACCGACCGCTTGATATCCCTGAGACGAAGTTCCAGAGACCAACTCGTTTGTCTACGTTAGCCCAACCTCCATCTTCTTCTTCATCTTCTTCGGATGCAGTGGACACATCAGAACATTCTTCCTCAGAGTCAGAAATTGTACCACATCGTTTGGATCATGCGATTCAAAGAGCTAAAGATTGTAGAAGTTCGTCATCAAGTGAAGATAACGTTCCCCTACAAGAACTTAGACAGCGTCTCATTTCAAGACAAGAACGTATTGCTGCTGATGAAAGAATCGAACATAATGAAACAAGTATGAATCTTGATTTTCCTCAATCTACACTATCAACACCATCCGATATCTTACTTACTTACTTACTTAGTCGTTCCCCTTCTACCGTGAGGTGTAGAGGTTTGGAAGAGAGAGCGCCAGACCATTCTATCAGCTGTCTTCTTCCTGGCCTGGTTTCATTCTAGTCCTCGGTCCTTCAAAGATTGTCTAATGTTGTCCTCCCAGCGGACTCTGGGTCGTCCTGGAGGTCTGGATCCCTGGCTCTTTGTTTCCCATGCTTGTCGTGGTAGCCGATCTTCTCCCATTCTGCAGACATGGCCAAACCATCTTAGTTGGGACTGTTCTATTTGGGTCTGCAGCGGATGGGATTTTAGGCCTTGACGGATCGTCTGGTTGCGGACCATGTCTCTTCTTGTTACTTCAACCACTTTCCTCAGATACCTCATTTCTGAGGTTTGGATCTGGCTTTTGTGGGTTGTAGTCATTGCCCACGACTCGCATCCATATGTCAAGACTGGGACATAGGTGGAGCGGTATACAGCCATCTTCGTTTTCTTACCAACCTCTTTCTTGCTGAGGAATCCACGATTTATGGCCTGAAAAAGTCTCCCAGCCGCTGCTTTTCGAGTGGCCAACTCTTCTTTGATGCCTCCCTTTCGGTCTATAATAGCTCCGAGATATTTAAAGTGGTCGACCTGCTCCAGGACCTGTTCTCCCAACTTAATCTGATGTTTTCTTTCTTCTCGTGATATCACCATGGATTTTGTTTTAGAGCTGCTTATGACCATCCCTCTCTTCTCCAGCTCTTCCTTCCAGACTTGCAGGTTGGATTGGAGATGTGCCTCTGATTTAGCAATCAGGGCAACATCATCAGCAAATGCCAGCTCCGAAATATAGACCTGTCTCATCTTCCAGTACCCCACTGAATACTTTCTTGTTCTCTCCTTACATGCCTTGATGACATCGTCCATAAGGAGTATGAAGAGGTAAGGTGATAGGATATCACCTTGTCTTACACCAGTGGTGGTCCTGAACTCTTCTGACTTATGGTTTGCTGTCCTCACATAATTTCTGCAAGACTTGTAGAAGCTCTGTATAGCATGAATCAGAGGTGCTGGAATATTCTTCCTTGCCAAACAGTCCCAAAGTTTGCTCCAGGGGACCCTGTCAAACGCCTTTTCCAGATCTATGAAACAAAGATGGATCTCACTCTTATACTCAAGGGCCTTTTCACTCAGCTGTCTGAGTGTGAAGATTAGGTCTTGAGTACTTCGGTTTGCTCGGAATCCGCACTGGACCTCATCCAATTGTGGCTCAGCTAGGCGTCGGAGTCTCTGCTCTAGGATTCTAGAGTAGATTTTACCAGGGACACTGAGAAGGGATATGCCTCTATGGTTTCCACATTGTCGATTGTCACCCTTTTTGAAAATTGGTGTTATGATGGCAATCTCCCAATCCTTTGGTATGGTCTTGTTGCACCATGCTGCCTGTAGGACCTTTAAGAGTAATAGGTCGCCTGATGCTCCCATGTACTTAACCATTTCTGGTGTTATACCATCATGCCCTGCTGCTTTGCCCATCTTGATTTTCTCTAGTGCTGCCCTCAGTTCTTCCATCTTTATGTCATCTTCACCATCATTGGTTTCCTCTTCTGTGTCAGTGGTTATCATTTCTGATGCTTCATCATGCTCACCATCCAGGAGTTCTGAGAAATATTCTTTCCATCTTTCCATTACTTCCTTCGGGGCAGTAAGCAATTTGCCTTGCTTGTCCTTTATAAATTTGAGAGGGCATTGTTTTTCTTCCCTCATGTTCTTTAGGGTCTTATAGAACAATTTCTGGTTTTCTTGTGCATCTTTTTCTAGCTTTTCTCCAAATTCTTCCCAGGACTTCTGTTTTGCTGCTAGCACTTTGTTCTTTGCTTCTGTTCTGAGTGTCACATATTCTCTATATTTTTCCATTTGTCCTGTTGTGTTTTTAGCTCCTAAGTATTGTTTCCATGCCATTTTCTTCTCTCTTATTTTCTCTTTGACTTCCTCTGTCCACCAAGGTGTCCTCTTTCTCTGGTTCCCAAGTCGGACTTCACCGCATGCTTCTGCAGCAGCTGTCTTTATGATATCCTTGAATTTATTCCAGAGGGTTTCCAAGTCATCAGGTCGTTCTTCTGTGTTGCTCACTGCTGTAGCAATAAGCCCCTGATATCTGGTCTTAATTTCTGGCTCTCTCAGCTTGTAGGTCCTAATGCTCATTTCTCCTGCTCGTTTACTTGGTTTCTTGCGTGATGTTGGGCAGTTCCTAGGCTGAGCAACTCTTTCAGTTGTTCGTTTGATTGTTAGCAGGTAGTGATCACTTCCAATCTCTGGCCCCCTCCAGACTCTTGCATCTCGGACATATCTGAATGAGCTTCTCCGAACAATGGCATAGTCGATCACTGACTTCTCATTCTTGGTTGGTTCACATCTAGTGTATGCATGTATGCGCTTATGGGGGAACTTTGTGTTTGGAATGATCAGATTCTGCTCACTGCAGAATCTAAGGAGTCGCTTTCCATTGTCATTGAGAGTATCTTCTCCATATCTTCCGATAACTCCACCCCATCTAGCATGGTCATTTCCAACTCTGGCATTAAAATCTCCGAGCATAATAACTTCATCTAGGCAGTCATCCACTGTCCTTTGAAGCAGCTCGAAGAATTCCTCCTTGACCTCTGCTCTCTCATCCTCATTTGGCCCATACACTATGACCAGGTTGACTATGGTTTCTCCTTCTTTTAGTTTTACAACCATAATGCGCTCCGAGACAAAGTTCCATCCCTTGATACTATCTTTTTGATTTTGGGCCACAATGCAACCCACGCCCCCTTTAGCTCTTTCAGATATGGGTACACCACTGTCCATCCGATATCGATTGCTCCAAACCCGTAGTTTCAGAAAACGATTCAGTGACTACAGCTTCGGATACCACCTTGATGGACATGAACGAAACGCGAAAATTAGCAGATAAACGGAGATACGATTCTTCATTTTCCGATTCCATCCCTGTAGCCAAGCTTCCGAAATTTTCGCAAAATCAAATATATGTCAAACCTAAAAAACGTAGAAGAAAACCGAAATCTCCACGCCTCTCGTGTGATGTAGACATGATTATTGATGATTCTTCACATCTCACACCTATGGTTCAAGTTCCTCGCAATGTTTCACCCCACGTGGATAAGGGCATGCTTTTATCCCAGCTCATGTCATTATTAGCTGACAAACTGTAACTGCATTTTGACAGAAACATTTCCCCTTTACATAAACCTTTGCGTAGCTACGACAAATTTCATACATCGTGATTCAACTAGATTCTAGTTTGTAAGGGAGATATCTGACTCCACGACTACGTTATTACTCATCACTCAAAGACCTTACTGAAACTGATCCAGCTTTAAGAGACCTTGGGCTCTTCATCGTGTTGTGAAGCCGAACAGTTGATGCCTATGTGGTCTTTCTACAAGTCCTTCATCAGGATTTAAACCAAATGAAGAGGTCCTTGCCACATTTACGACCTGTTCTATGTGATACTTCAACCAATGCCGAGTTTTCAGACATTCGCTCTTAAGTTTTCCCCATACATGCACGATATGAAGTGTTTTATGATTATTATTATTACTCTAAAATTAAGATGCTACATAGATAGACCGACTGATAGTACCGGAAAATGTCTCTTGAGATACATTTTTATGGCATGGGGACATATGTGAACGGATTGATGACGTCATTATATAAAAGATACCCTCAATTCTATCTAACATAAGAGACAACAGAGACTGATGACGTAATTCATAATTAACCTATAAAACAAAAGAAACTTAACATAGACACCAAAGACAGTTATAGGAAATGACGACAAGGTGACGGTAACGTTACTAGTGCAGTAACGATGACATATACATAAATGGTACACAAATAATTGTAACCAGTGGTTTTAGCCAATAGATTGATTGGGATAAAAGACATCCGTTATGAAGACGAATGTTTACAAGTCTTTTAGCTACTGACCTTGCAACGAGATGGTCGTGATATTGAGACAGACCGATGTTGAAGTAGACTCAGATAGACTCAAGCTATTTTATCCCCTGACATTGGACAGTGTATTTCTTGCTTTGACGCAGAAATGGTATGAATTCGCTCGATGTGATATATTATGAATTCGCTCGATTTGATATATTATGAATTTGCTCGATTTGATATATGTCAATGACAAACAGCCATTTGTGTTTAAGATCGAACATTGTTAGAATAGTTTTTTGGAACATATTTATTTTGGAGATTAGCTCCCTAATTGTCTTCCACTCTCCCATCGTTCAAAATACACCAGCTTCTTAGTTGGTTTTGACGATGACATTCTGCATTACACAACAGCTACATACGAAACTGGAATAATACCAAATACTCTTTGGTACCAGTTTCCAACGTAATATAATAGAGTAGGACATTTTAATCTGCAACCGACACTATAATTATATGTTCAAATCGTCTGTGAAAATTGGAAGACTTGTAAAATAAAGTTATTGTTGGAACTTCTATCATGGATTAGTTCTGCATTCAGTTTGGATGATCTCTGATGAAAGAGTACTACATTATATGTCACACAAAGTCCAAGGAAACCGAATCAAATAAAAACCTGGGTCCCGTAAAATATCGAAGAGAATTTCTACCTCTGGTGAACCAAACCAGTACTCTTGTTTTATGACTCTTCAGAAATACTTATTAAAAGGAAAAAGAGAAAAGATAAAAATATAAAATAAACTTTACCCAGTATGTAAAACGGGTACATACTTAGAGGGCAAACCTCGTGCTCCCGTCACATGAGAAAGGGTAAATTGGTGCGCCCTGTCACACTTCGTCTTCGATGTAAAGATGGCACCTGATGATGATGGTGTAAGGTTTTGGGCTGTGATTTTCCTTTATTGTTCATATTTGTTTTCATTGTTTATTTCTGTCTCTACAGTCTCGTTTTCTTTTCATTATTGCTCTTACGCCACATTTATATCGTGATATATTTTCTATTTTTCTTTTGAACTGCTATAATGCATGCACAATTTGCCATCCATTAGTTGCAGTAAATGGATAAGACTGTGTTTGAAACGTTCTGTGACCCGGGCAATTTTATTTCTGGCTATGGATATTTTCCAAGAAAGTAAAATATTTTATTTTTGAAATATGCTTATTACATTCACACAGATAATATTTGATGTAATCTGATTTTTCATTTCCTTCAAGGCCGGAGAAAAAGATCATACAAACGTCAGCAAAAAATGTATCCAGGAAACAGTGGAAAAGAAAATCAAAAAGTGTCGGTATCATCAGCATGCAGAAAAAAGGTACTAGATCATTTGATACATTTGTTGCTTGCTACATTTGTTGCTTGCTACATTTGTTGCTTGCTACATTTGTTGCTTGCTACATTTGAATGAAAACAGTAAAGGTAAAGGTAGCCTCAAAGCAGATACTATGATAGGGGAGTGAAGTGTTAGAGACTTCACTATATAAGGTCTCAGTTTTGTGAGGTGGTGGTGACCATATTCTTCCTTGCGGCCTTTGCTTTCCATAACTCAAGAGTAGTGCTAGGTACACATTTACAGCTGAGTGACCTAAGTGTGATACTTCTAGATTTTTGAACACAGTAACTTTATCTCCAGAAATTAATGCTACAACTCGACATTGAATGAAAACAGCAGCATTACAAATAATGAGTTAAACATTTTAAAGTGATATTTTATTTCAGTAACAGCAAAATAGCTAATTACAACTGAAAACAATGTGGTATCCAAAAATGATGATATAGAAACTAAGATGTTAAATAAAATGTGATTTAGTTTGACTAAATTTTTGACATTATTCTTACGTCATTGTTCAGTTTTTTGTTTTGTTTGTTTGTTTATCATCGCCATTGTTAATTTCATATGATCACACAATATTATTCTATGTAGTCATTGATAGTTTTCAGACCGGACATCATAAATCTAGTGTGGCATTGTAAATTATGTGATGGAGGTGATCACCTGCTTATACCGATATCGTGCAGGCAGAAAACACTGATAGAATAATTGGGGGGAGGAAATTTTAGGTTTAGTTTGGTTTTATTTTGAAGGACCATGTTCATTGCACACGGACAACTTCATCAGTGCTCCAATCTCCTCCCTTAGATCACACAAGGAGGATCTCAGCACGGTGCATGAACTCCTTAACACTGGCGAGGATCCAAATGTATGTATACAGGAATCACACATTCTGTAAATATTTTTGTGGTTGGTAGGTTTCCTAATTTTTTAAATTTTGCCAGGGCAGGGGCCGAATAGCGTACTCTTTATGATTTCCAACTTCTGAAGGATTTTTAACGTGCGCAACTTGTACATGAAACCTCATATATTGTTTGCCCTTATCTGAGAAGGCAAAGCATCTGATCTCATGACCCAGGAGATCAGGGGGGAGTATGACATCATTAGGAACCACTGAGTTCTGAAAAAAATGTATTTCCATCAATTCTATTCCCTTTACTAGGAGCAAACCTAGTACCTTTAGAATTAGAGGAGGATGCAATACCTGTTAGCCACTCCGACCCTCAGAGTTACAATTCATTTTAAGTTACACTAAAACAGTGATCCATTGTTTCTGATGACAGCCTATTAAACTGACTTCACTGAAATGCTGTATAATGCTTCATGTTGATGAAATTTCCTTCCCATTGTAGGAAAACAAATACCTAGCAGTATTGATAAAAAAGTAAAGTTTTTCTTTTTTTTTAATATGACAAACAGAGAAAGAAACAAAGAGAAACAAGTTGTGAGGTGGAGCAAGTTCATATGTATCCAATCAGAAGGCAGAGAAATGTCAGATGCATGACCATTATTGTTCCTGATGATGATGATTTCTTCCGTAAGTTGTACTTGTATAGTAAAATTTATCATGCTGAGCTACAGTAAAAATTTGGAGCAAGGAATTAATATAACGTGTAAAGAAAAGGAAATTTTGCTGATTGACAGTTACAATGGATAATAAATAATGTTTATTGCTGTATTGGCCCGAATATAGTACAGCCTCGCTCATAATACAACCCTAAAGTTTTGAAGGTGTTCTTCATGAAAAATAAAAGATCTCGAATTTACCTCGAGGTAAAAACTTAACATATTTGACACAGTTTTCTTTTAATGTGAAAGTTAAGTGATTCTTCTTCTTCTTCTTGTGATCGCATCTTTGATGATTACACCGTCAGACGAGTTCTCATGATGAATTCGACTGTTGTTTGAAGTTCCTCTTTAACTCCATATAGCTTTGAGTTTAGTGTTGAGTCATTCGGCCAGTATATCTTTCTTAACTGGTCATACAGAGGACAGTCCTGTAGAACATGCTCAGCAGTTTGTTCGTTTAATCCACATGTGCACAGTGGTGAAGCAGACAATCGTAGCTTGTGCATGTGTTTATTCAGTTTGTTATGCCCTGTCCTGAGTCGAAAAATAGTTATCTGTCCCTGCCGGTCGAGAGTGTGATAGTCGTCTTTGGGTTGGTTCTGTTCTCTTCTGATAGTCTGGATAGCTCTCTTTTTCTCAAAGTATGTGACTTCATTATCTTCTTGTTCACATTCTCCTCCCTTTTTTGCAAGTTTATCTGCCTTTTCATTTCCGGGTACACCACAATGAGATGGTACCCACTGAAGTATGGTTCTCTTTTTGGCAGCTACCTTGTTTAGTTCATTTCTCAGATGCGGGAGTTTACCACCCTTGAGAGCTTGCAGGACAGACAGTGCATCTGTGAGGATGACTACCTGGTGGCAGTCAGAGTTGGTGTTATAAATCATATTTGCAGCTTGCTCTAGAGCTTGAACCTCAGCTGTATAGTTGGAACAGAATTTACCAGTGGGAATGTGCCTAGTCTCATAGTGGTTGTCAGGATATGAGATAAAGATACCGGCACCTCCATTCCTAACAGCATTAGTTGCTGATCCATCTGTATAGGCATGTATCCATGATTGATCGGGATAGCTTTCTTGGATCATACTCAATGTAGCAGTTCGTTTTTGCAGATCATTATACTCACATCCACTTGTGAGACCACTGACTGATGTATTAATTTGGAGGGCACTGCTGGCCTGCTCCCATGGTACAGGGTATAGGGTGGGCTTCAGTGGTGTTGTCTTCATGGATAGGTCTTCTTGATGCTGTCTTATAAGTCTTTTCCCCCGATGCACAAAGCTGCTACGCTTTAGACGTCCCAATGCCAGATCATCTAGTCTTGCCTTCATTGGGTGCATTGGCATACTGTTGTACTTTTCCATCTGGATCATGGTTTTTGTGTCTCTTCTATGGGACAATGTCTGTAATCCAGCAACCTTCTGCATCTCTGTTATTGGTGTAGTTTTCATGGCTCCTGTAATGAGCCTGAGAGCTTGATTTTGCACCTTGTCCAAAGACTGCAGATGTGAGTTAGCAGCTGATGACCATGCTGCTGAGCTAAACTCTAAGTGTGGTCTTATTACTCCATTATAAATCTTCTTTAGATTTCGTTCATTTGCTCCCCAGTTGGTACCTGCTAATTTTCTGAGTATGCCTAGTCGTCTTCGGGCCTTTCCTTCTGCATTTTCAATATGCTTATTCCATGTAAGCCTTTGGTCAAATGTCACCCCAAGATAGGTGGGGTAGCTTTCTTCCTTGATCACGGTTGTCCCTAGGTGTATGTTAGCTGATTTGTCCTTGGGGGCGAGGGAGAACAGTGTTGTGGAGGTTTTGTCTGTGTTTATTGTGATAAGCCATTTCTCTGCCCATGACACTAGCATGTCTGCTGCCCGCTGCATTCTATAATTTGCTGTGGTGACATTTTCATCAGCGCACCAGAGTACTAGGTCATCTGCATATAAGGCAGCTTTAACTCCTGCAGGGAGATCTTTCACCAGGTCATTGATGTAAACAAGGAAGAGTGTTGGGGAAATTACTCCTCCTTGAGGTACCCCCTGATGGAGCAACACTTTTCTGCTCTGCAGACCGTCAAGAGTGACTCTAGTTCTCCTGTTATGCAAGTATGACTGGATCCATTTCATCATGTTGCCTTGGATTCCACTTCTCCTAAGTTTTGCAATGAGGCCATCTTTCCACACCTTGTCAAAGGCCTGCTTGAAGTCGACCCAGATCGTTAGGACCTTTTTCTTCTCCTGGAAGGCATCTTCTATTGCTTGAGACAAGTAAGTAACTTGGTCTTCTATACTGTAGCATTCTCTAAATCCAGCTTGTTCCGGCACCAGGATCTGCTCAGACTCTAAATACCATTTCAATCTGTGGTTGACTATTCGCTCCATAGTCTTCCCAACACAGCTTGTGAGACTGATTGGCCGGTAACTTGCAGCCTCGGTCTTACATTTCCCTTTCTTTAGTATGGGTATTGTGATGGCTTCTCTCCATACTTGGGGTACCGTTCCTTTCAACCAGCTGTGGTTGAATATCTCAAGCAGTTTTGTCTTTGCTGCTGAGCTCAGATTTACTAGCATTTCGTTGCTGATTTTGTCTGGGCCGGGTGACTTTTGAAACTTAAGCTTGGAAATAGCCTTCTGTAGTTCTCCTAGTGTGATGGGTTCCCTCATTGGGGCAGGAGTATCTGTCTGTCCCATGGTTGCCAGTATTTCTTTTCTTATCTCTCTCTGATGATCTATGTTAATGGGTAAGTTGCTTTCTGAACTGTATCTTCTAGCAAACAAGTCTGCAGCTTGTTTTCCTCTGAAAAGTTTGCCACCTTCATCCAATGTGATAGTCTGCCTAGGTGAGGAACGCTCTTCATTTAGAGACTTGACTAATCTCCAAAGTTTCCTGCCGTCTTTCTCAAGGTTCAGCGATGCCGTTTTAGTTCTCCAGCTTTTCCGTTTTTCTTCTAGCTTTGTTCTCTGAAACTCTGCTACAGCCTTTTTCCATTTGTTGTGAGTTTCAAGTGAAGGCTGAGACTCTGCGTCCTTTCTAGCCCTGTCCATAGCTTCCTGACGTTCTTGGAGTGTGCTGGACCAGTATGGTATGTAGTTACGCCGGCATCCTTTGGGAATGGTTTCTTTTGCAGCTTGTAGTATGCATCTGTTGAAGTCTTTTACCACTTCATTAATGTCTCTGTTCTGTACCTTGAGGGTAGACAGCAGCGTGTTCACCTGATGCCTGAATAAACCCCAGTTGGCTTTTTTGTAGTTCCATCTTGTAATGGCTGGGCCTGTACTGAGAGTTGCACTCTGGACAGTAAGAAAGATTGGGCGATGGTCGCTTCCCCCTAGTTGGTCTCCTACTTCTCTACTAATAGATCCAGCTATATCTGGTGTGGAGAAGGCAAGATCTGGTGTTGAAGTTGTGTGCCATCCTCTGGAGTAGAAGGTAGGAGTATCTGTGGCATTATTGACTAGGATTAGGGAGTGATCATCTTGCCAAGTTTCAACCTCTTCACCTCTGTGATCCAGATGGTTATAGCCCCAGCTCTGGGAGTGGCTATTAAAGTCTCCAACTGCTATAAAGTTGGTGGCTGGTACCTGTATAGAGCTGAGACTCAGGGGTTTGTTGTTCGGACAGTAATAGTTCAGGAGTTCTATTTCCATCTTGTCTACCTTTATCTGCAACAGCTGATATTCTGCTCCATCCATGAAGGTTTTCCTTTCGTGTGCAGGAATGTTATTCCTTACAAGAGTAAGTACTCCTCCTTTTCGTCTATCTTTTCTGTCGGATCTGAAGCATTGATATCCCCTTATTTTAAAGGTTTGATCTGCTTTCAAGTGAGTCTCTTGGATACAGCAAACACTGACTTGCTTCTCATACAAGATGTTTTCCAGCTCTGTCTTTTTGCTGTATCCAGCCTGCTTGCTGTTCACTCCCTCTGCATTCCAGTGCATCATGACAAGTGGCACTCTGGGTTTCTCTTTTTCTGTTTTGTTTTGGTCAGTAGTTCTCCTCCGCCGTCTGTTGACTCCACAAGACGGTCTAGAGGGTCCTCCAGTAGCTGAGGGTGGGCTCTGTCGAGGCTCAGAGCCCGGCACTGCACCTGCCTGGTGGAGCTCCACAGGGCGAGCACCAGAACGAGATTTATTTGACGGTGTACTCTCCATAGAAAAAAAAAAGCGAGTTGCATGATACTGTGGTTTCCGGTGCGCCTTCTGGCCCAGTATCTACGACTTTAGCACCTGTTCAACGGGAGAGTGGGCTCATCCCTAATCTGTTTATGTTCCCAGTAGTAGACTATTCGCAAGCAGCCTGGGGGTGTCACTGCTCTGCGCGGACCTTGTTTACCGAGGCGGCGTCCGAGCTCGTATGGTGAAAATATGGTTGCGTTATCTTCAAAATAGCCCTGTCTTTCCCGTGGCTTTTCTGCCATCCTGCAACTTTGAGTTAGGGAGTTCTGAGCTCCAGTCTCTTTCCCAGGCATTTTATCCTGGCCTGGCACGCATACAGAGGACCCCACTTCTGGTTCTAAGTTAGCAGTTGGGGATAGGTGGGGTAGCACACTGTGCATTCCCCGTCATCCAGGGGGCTCTCCAACTATGCAGAGCTTGCACAATGCTGTGCTCTGGTTCTGGGCTCTCCCAAGGAATCCTCACGTCCTGCACAGAGCCACTTCCCGATACCCACCACCTGCCAACCCTCCATTGTAGAAATCTCCTGCATGCGGCCATCCAGTCAAGAGCCAGTATTAAGTCTGGTGCCCAAGTGATCCCCCCAAGCTCAGTGTGCAATGCTGGGTTCTCATCATGCTGCAACACAGGAGGGATTGTGATGCTCAGCCATCTCTCTCAATTCTGCACCGATAAGTGACATCGGGGACTTAAACTGTGCCTCAGTACTGGGAGGCCCCGTTTCCGGGTACACCACACACAGCCAATTGAGGCAACGGTCGCCGTGGGAGTTAAGTGATAAGTGAGCAGAAAAGTGTTGCTCCATCAGGGGGTACCTCAAGGAGGAGTAATTTCCCCAACACTCTTCCTTGTTTACATCAATGACCTGGTGAAAGATCTCCCTGCAGGAGTGAAAGCTGCCTTATATGCAGATGACCTAGTACTCTGGTGCGCTGATGAAAATGTCACCACAGCAAATTATAGAATGCAGCGGGCAGCAGACATGCTAGTGTCATGGGCAGAGAAATGGCTTATCACAATAAACACAGACAAAACCTCCACAACACTGTTCTCCCTCGCCCCAAGGACAAATCAGCTAACATACACCTAGGGACAACCGTGATCAAGGAAGAAAGCTACCCCACCTATCTTGGGGTGACATGACCAAAGGCTTACATGGAATAAGCATATTGAAAATGCAGAAGGAAAAGCCCGGAGACGACTAGGCATACTCAGAAAATTAGCAGGTACCAACTGGGGAGCAAATGAACGAAATCTAAAGAAGATTTATAATGGAGTAATAAGACCACACTTAGAGTTTAGCTCAGCAGCATGGTCATCAGCTGCTAACTCACATCTGCAGTCTTTGGACAAGGTGCAAAATCAAGCTCTCAGGCTCATTACAGGAGCCATGAAAACTACACCAATAACAGAGATGCAGAAGGTTGCTGTATTACAGACATTGTCCCATAGAAGAGACACAAAAACCATGATCCAGATGGAAAAGTACAACAGTATGCCAATGCACCCAATGAAGGCAAGACTAGATGATCTGGCATTGGGACGTCTAAAGCGTAGCAGCTTTGTGCATCGGGGAAAAAGACTTATAAGACAGCATCAAGAAGACCTATCCATGAAGACAACATCACTGAAGCCCACCCTATACCCTGTACCATGGGAGCAGGCCAGCAGTGCCCTCCAAATTAATACATCAGTCAGTGGTCTCACAAGTGGATGTGAATATAATGATCTGCAAAAACGAACTGCTACATTGAGTATGATCCAAGAAAGCTATCCCGATCAATCATGGATACATGCCTATACAGATGGATCAGCAACTAATGCTGTTAGGAATGGAGGTGCCGGTAGCTTTATCTCATATCCTGACAACCACTATGAGACTAGGCACATTCCCACTGGTAAATTCTGTTCCAACTATACAGCTGAGGTTCAAGCTCTAGAGCAAGCTGCAAATATGATTTATAACACCAACTCTGACTGCCACCAGGTAGTCATCCTCACAGATGCACTGTCTGTCCTGCAAGCTCTCAAGGGTGGTAAACTCCCGCATCTGAGAAATGAACTAAACAAGGTAGCTGCCAAAAAGAGAACCATACTTCAGTGGGTACCATCTCATTGTGGTGTATCCGGAAACGAAAAGGCAGATAAACTTGCAAAAAAGGGAGGAGAATGTGAACAAGAAGATAATGAAGTCACATACTTTGAGAAAAAGAGAGCTATCCAGACTATCAGAAGAGAACAGAACCAACCCAAAGACGACTATCACACTCTCGACCGGCAGGGACAGATAACTATTTTTCGACTCAGGACAGGGCATAACAAACTGAATAAACACATGCACAAGCTACGATTGTCTGCTTCACCACTGTGCACATGTGGATTAAACGAACAAACTGCTGAGCATGTTCTACAGGACTGTCCTCTGTATGACCAGTTAAGAAAGATATACTGGCCCAATGACTCAACACTAAACTCAAAGCTATATGAAGTTAAAGAGGAACTTCAAACAACAGTCGAATTCATCATGAGAACTCGTCTGACGGTGTAATCATCAAAGATGCGATCGCAAGAAGAAGAAGAAGAAGTGATAAGTCACCCTAATTATTATTAATTTCTTAAATATCAGTAATACAGCACAGATTCTACCATCAACTAACACTGACCTACTGAATTACCAGTTCAGTGATACTGAAGGGTGCTAATCCTCACTCTCTCGCTTCATTTTGATCTTGGGTTTATTATTAGACGTGCACTGTGATTCCTGCCATCACTGGCCGGTACAGGTCCAGCATGCTACAAAATAGACCTTTGTAGGAATCTGCCATTTTTTTCCATGAAAAATGTTAGGCTGCGCATATAACGAGCAGTTTTCAGAAGGACATTGCTAGGAAAACAACATTGCACTATATTAGGTCCCCTACGGTACTTATTATTCATTGATTCATTTGTAACTGTCAGTCAGCAATACATCCTTTTGATTACAGGTTATATTAATCCCTTGCTCCAATTTTTATATGGCAAACTGTCACAGTAAAATCCAGTTTTTGTTTTGGTAGATACATACTAAAGCAACATTACAGAATCAATTATTCAAACTTGTAAGTAATACGTTCCGTTATTTATGATATTTTGTTGTCATTTATTGCCAAGTTAGGTTTCTGTACACTTAATTGTTTTACCTGGTTTCTATTTTCATTTTTTCCCCTCCCAAGTGAAGGCCTGACTGACAGCTTCATTGGCTTTTTTAACTGTTCTGATTTTTAAAAATCAGTTCTCTATGTTTTGAGTTTTAAATTTCAATGTTAAACTTGTTGAGGGAACATTTTTGCTTTTATCATTGTAATTTTTTCCCATCTTATGTTAAATCTGCTTAGCAGATGAGAATTCATTTACTTAATTTCTCTATATATTGTACCATCCATTGTGAACATGCTTCCAAAACTCCTTTGACTTGATTAGTCAAAGTATTCTTTACATGGATGTTGAGTGGTCTTGGATTTCTATTGAGTTTCATTACTTCTGTTTTTGACATGCTGCTCTTCATATTTGATCTTTCACATTTTTTTTTTAAGTGTACGTAAGTCTTTTTTATATTCTGTTTAGTAGCCTCTTATCAGTAATGACATCTTATCCACTTTTCCAGACTGTGAGGAGTGTAACCTGGAATATGATGGAGATTGCCCTGTGCATGGTGCTCTTCTCTGTGTTGATGATGCCGAGGTAATATATTCTTAAAGCTACAACTTTAATGGGCGTTGGAGTGGCTAAGAAGTATGGCATCCACCTCAAATTCTAGAGGTAAAGGGTTTGATTCCCAGTTTGAGGAAATATAATTGATGGAAATTATTATTTTTTCAGAACTAGTCCTAATGATTTCTTACTCCCCTCTGGTCTCCTGGGTAGTGAGATCGTTTACCTAGCCTTCTTGGATAAGGGTAAAAAAAATAGGAGGTCCTACGTGCAAGTTGCGCACGTTAAAAATCCCTCGGCAGTTGGAAATCGTAAAGAGTAGGCCTATCAGGCCTCTGGCATGGCTAAATTTAAAAATGATAAACCTACCCACCACAAAAATATTTATAGAATGTGTGATTCCTATATACACACATTGGAATCCCCGCCGGTGCTACAGAGTTTGTGCACTGTGTTGAGATCCTCCTTGTGTGAACAAATGGGGAGATCAGAACACTGATGGAGTTGTTCGTTTGCAATGAAGATAGTCCTCAAAACCAAACCAAACCAAAGTTACAACTTTCCAGAGAGCTGTCTGGTCAAGTTATCACAGAGGAAACTTGATAATAAACACACAAAGATAACCTCGTGACCTCTGAATGATGAATGTTTGAAAAACCAAAAAGGATATTTCAGTAAATTTTCTAGGGCTTCGCTATTTTGTTTGTTTAGTCTGTCTTTACAATTTATTGAGCAAGAGGTATAAGATAATGGAGTAAGAGGACAGGTCATCCTAGCTTCCTGCTGAGGTCAAGCTGCAATGATGGCTGCATAGGGAACAATATGGAAAGTCTGTTGCTGTCGTTTTTGACGGTGTCATAAGATGTAAATCTATTTAATACTTTTGATGATCTAAGGTAGAGAACTGTTTATTAACTCCCTGGGACAGGTTGATTTAGGGTTATCTTCCCTTTGTTATTCATTGTAGTTGACCTGTCTTCAGACGGGGTTAGCTGTTCTCAAATCTGTTCTGTCTACGCATGCGCAAGATTCTTGGGCGCAAAACGAATAGACTTCCGTCATGGAGTGATGAGCTGGGTTCTGACCAGACAAGTATGTCCGTACTTCTTCTCTGCATTTTTCTGGGGAAAAGATAGTCTTCAGTGTGACTGTCATGTCAGTGATTCTCCCCAGAGTGATTCTGTTCGTCAAGAATGACGACAGTTGTTATTAGTGTATTTCTCGGATTATTCTTCTTCTTCCGTCCTTAGCCAAAGACCGACCAAGCAGTCAGAGGCCATCACGCCTTGTGGCGTCTTAAGGGCAACAGCAGATTGATTTTCTCTGTTGTAGTTTCCCATCACGCCTAGCGGCGTCTTTAGGGCAACAACAAATAGATCCATCTGCCGTTGTTTCCGTAATCGGTTTCTCGGATTCTGTCCAAGGTAAAAAGAACTTAATTATTACGCCTAGATTGCAGAACATTTTGTGTCAAGCTGTGAGTAGCGCTCACAGTTCTTGAGATGCAGAGTCCATTTTGTGTGCTCGATATAGCCACCTAAGACGATTCGTCTAGCTATATTACAGAAGCCCAGTGAAGAGATATTAATATGGAAACCGCCTGTTGGTGGTATGTTTCGGCATGGATGACCATACCTGCCTATGCAGAATACACTGTTGTTTGAATTATTATAGAGGCCTGATATCTCGGCCGATATCTTTGAGCAGAAGAAGAAGTGTCTGGCGTGTGAAGCCAGATGAAGTCTTGACTTTTATTATACAAGTTCTTAGACTTTGATATTGATCAAGTGGATCCGCCTTTATCGTGCGGCATATTTGTTGAAAGACTACCTGACATGTTTAGTCAGGGGCCCTGAGCTACAGTAAGAAAGAATGTATATTGTCAAGCCAGCTTTACTAGCATCTTACATATGAGCTATGCAAGATTATGATGCTCGATGATTATTATTATTTATCACACATGAAATTTTCTTGACCCTTTGTGCTATTGACTGTGTCGTCTGTCAGCGTACTGTTGCAGTAATAAATGTTGGAAAAGTCATCTGTATTATCCACATCTATGACTTCTACTTGTGGTGGTGTGAGTTTGGCATAGATGAATAAGAGCCTATATAACTTCATGTCCACGATCTGCTGCCTCCTACGCATACACCTTTACACTCTACTGCATCTCACTATGAGTACTACACTCCTAAGAAACTACATGTATGCTATTATGTATGAGTGTCTGTATTACACCCTGGCAGTGCCTCATGCTGTTGACCTAGATACACGCAACACTGAACTGTCCAGGTGATCAACGACACGCCCACTCAGCGACACTTCAACACGGTACAAATACCAGATTTCACACGAGCAAACAGACTTTAACATCTTATACTTAAATCGCTCGTTAACATCATAGCATTCTGGACAAAATCAACCGGTAACATCTGGCTGTAATATCTAGTGGATAAAAAGCTTCTGTTACATCTGGTGGACCAGATTCGTGGGTCAAGATAACATTGTGGAGTGACAGCTACGCAGCGAACAGTACTAAGCAGGTCAACGCCGTATACTGCTTTATGGACCACAGCTGCTTATGATGTCGATTTACGCTGTGCTACAAAAGTAAACACCCCTTCAACACTTTGACAGTCGTCAATGGACATACATGTTTACATTCAAGTCAAGTTATCTACGTTCAAGCTCAGGTTGTAAACATTACAATCTATTGTTTACATGCTAAGTCTACACATATCGACGTTGGATCTTCCGATCTCAACTGATGTCAAGAATGATTTAATCTAGCTTCACTTTGGAGACTTCTACCTGTTGGCAAGTTACGGTGACCTTCAACGGTGGATCATCTGCCATTATTGTTTACAGTTGTACCGCATTGTACTGCATCTTTGCGGGTGTTTGAGGATTGTGCTTGAGATAAGTGGCCCGTTTATGTGTTAAACTGTGCCTTTATTTATGTTCAACTGAGCCTTCCTCTATACACATTTTTTATATTGTGTATTTACATACTACATGCATTCTTTGTTTACATGTTCTTTGTTTACATGTTGTGTTAGTGTGTATATTTAGCGGGTTGGTTGGGAAGGTGACTCCTTTAGAATATACCACGTGACAGAGGTTCTACTGAGAGTGTTTTCTTTAGGGACTGTGCATATTTCCCACAGCGGAAATTGCGAGCGACGTGTGTTGCTACTTTTCATTTTTTTTTCTTAGCTGTGACGAGATGTGTTAGTGTCGTTTTTGTTATTTTTTCCATTCTTTGATTTTTTATTTGTTTTGTTTGTAATTGTCAGCTCTCTTTCTTCCTTTCATTTATTTCTATACATCTTTTTGTTCATAACAGTGTTGTCAGTTGTTTTGTTTAATTTTCGCAGTTATCAATGCAATTCTTTGCAACATTACATTCAGTTAAGCTTTATTTTTGATTTGACTTCTGCGAATGTTTTCGGTTGTTCTATATTCTTGTCTTTGTATTGTTATCGTATATATGTTTATCATACACAGTCTATATATATATACTTGGTCATGAACTACTATTATTATTAATATGATGCACTTTTCAGATAGAGGTTATTTATGATGATATTATAGAGAAACAAGGTGATTATACAAGTTTTTGATTAAAAGACTTGTCTCCCACTGAGGTTGGGATATAAAGTGTATTATTATTTCAGGTGTTAATAGCACATTAATAGACAGAATGTCTACATTGGATTTCTTCATCAAGCAAGGGAAAGCCCTTGGCAAAACTGATGAGAAATTGGAAGAGTTTGCACTTACTCAATATGCCAAGGCACAGAAGGCTGAAGAGAAAAGGATGCAAATGCAGTTAGACAGAGAAGCTGCTGCTGAAGCTGAAAATAAAAGATTGGACAGAGAAGCTGCTGCTGAAGAGAGGAAACTTCAAGCTGCTGCTGAAGAGAGGAAACTTCAAGCTGCTGCTGAAGAGAGGAAACTTCAAGCTGCTGCTGAAGAGAGGAAACTTCAAGCTGCTGCTGAAGAGAGGAAACTTCAAGCTGCTGCTGAAGAGAGGAAACTTCAAGCTGCTGCTGAAGAGAGGAAACTTCAAGCTGCTGCTGAAGAAAGGAAAATGGAACATGAGGAAAAACTCTTAGCTTTGGAGTTGGAGAAATTAAAGATCATGAATATGAGTGCTCCTCAAGCAACTTTGGGTAAAATAAAGGAGAGTACTTATAAAGTCAAATTGCCCCCTTTCAACCCTCTAAAGGACAACATAACCTTCTACCTTGATAGATTTCAATTAACATGCCTAACGCATACGGTAGATAAGGAACAATATGTCGGACAACTGATGGAGTTACTTTCAGGTGAACCATTAAGTACTGTAATGGCAGTAGAGGAACCTGACAGAGCTAATTATGATGTTGTCAGGGCAACATTACTTAAAAGATATCAATTAAAAGAAGAAGATTATCGTCTTCGTTTTAAGACAATGCTACCAGAAACTGGAATAGAGTTCTCTGACTTTATTACGAAGATACGTCTTACAATCACATGTTGGATTGAGCTGTCTAAAACAGAAAACACATACGAAGCCCTTATGGACTTATTACTTTGAGATAAAGTTATGTCATCTGTCAATGAGTCTTTCCTTGCTTTTCTTCATGAGCGTAAACCTAAGAACATAAAAGACATGGAAGAATATTGTTGCCAGTACGTCACTGCGCATCCCCATGCTACTGTTAGCAATTCTAAGGTGAAGGAAGAGTTGCCAGTTGCTTCTGCAGCACCATATGGCCCTAACTTTATGCATAAATTCCAAGGTGCTCAACACAACTTTAATAAGAAGAGCATTCGTAATTATGATCAGAATCAGGGTAACCCATCACATAATGGGTCTTCTACAAAGAACTGGAGGCGATCTGATAGTCCTCGTTATTTCGGGTCTAATAATTATGGAAACTTTCGGAGAGGTAGTCACAATAGACACTATCAAGGCTATTCTTCGCGGGGACATCAAAACCAAACAGGTAGACACTATAATCAGTGGGAAAATGACAATAGTGATTGTGGAAACTGGGATTCGAACCAGAACGGTGGTCACGGTAGATCAAACTATGACAATTTCAGAGGGAATAATAATCGTGGTAGATCTCAACACAAGAAAAAGAGATCATATCATCAGGGAAACTCTGTACAACAAGAGTCTCATGGTGCCAGTAATCAAGTGAATGATAATAAAAACTCTAATGCTGTCACCTGTTCTGCTTTTGATTTTGGGAGAGCATTTCAATGCCCCCAATGCACAACATTATTTGAACCGACCACAGTAACTACTTTAAGTTGTGGTCACCCTCTTCCCGCTCTTCCTGCTGCAGTTGCGCATGACGGGAGAGGATCGCTTATCTTGCATAAAGGTCTTGTGGATAGTAAGCCAGTCTCAGTGCTTTTTGATTCTGGGTGCACTACTATTGGGGTTAAGCAATCTCTTATAGATCCTCGCTGTGCCACAGGAAAGGTGGTTAAATGTGTAACATTTGGTGGCACAGTAGAAAATTACTCAACTGCTATTATTCACATTGCTACTCCCTTCTTTACGGGAGATGTCCACACGTGTCTTCTACCTAATCCTATTGCGGATCTTATCATCGGTCGTATTCATGGGGTTAAGGAATGCACCCCGCAGCAAATTGCTGCCTGGGAAGAACGGAATATCCAAACAGCCAATGCAGTGGTAACAAGAGCACAAGCTCTTATTCCTCAAACTTCATCTACTGAAGTTAATGAAATACATAGCCAAGAGGATCACTTGGTGATTTTGCATGACTCGTTTGTGAAACTACAAGAAAAAGACCCGTCTTTAAAGAAATTCTTTCTTCTCGCTAAAAACGGTGATCCGAATCAGAATACTAATCGCAAATCATATATCACTATGAAGAATGGTATACTAGTGCGTATGGTACAACACTCAGACACGTCTATGCATTCTCAAATTCTCGTGCCCAAAAGTATGAGAGCCCTAATTCTTCAACACGCACACGATTCCCAGTGTGCTGGACACATGGGTTTTTCCCGAACTAAGTCGAGAGTTCTGGGGTCTTTCTTTTGGCCATTTGTCAATAAAGACATACGAATTTATTGCCGGTCTTGCAAAATATGTCAAGAGGTCAAATCTAGAGGTCCACGGCATGCTGCGCCTATTCAGACTGCAGACATTCCTATTCGGCCGTTTTAGAAAATGGCCATAGATATCATTGGCTCTTTTAAGACTAAATCGGCCAGAGGACATCAATATATCCTCACGTGCGTTGATATGTGCACGCGTTGGCCAGAGGCTATACCTCTTAAGAGCATCTCCACTGCTGATATCGCAGACGCTCTTTGGCTTATATTCTCTCGTTTGGGTTTTCCCGGAGAAATATTGTCAGACCATGGCACACAATTGATATCAGACACAATGTCGCAGGTAATGTCTACTCTGCACATTAAAAGATCTTTGAGTAGTATTTATCACCCAATGTCTAATGGGTTAGTTGAGCGTCTTAATAGAACACTCAAGAACTTACTTGGGAAGATAACTGAGAATCATCCTCAGGATTGGGACAGGGTTCTACCCGCGGCTCTCTTTGCCTATAGAGAGGTCCCCAATGAACATACAGGATTTTCTCCTTTTGAACTTGTCTTTGGCGCGCGACCGCGCGGCCCTATGTCTTTACTGCATGATCTGATTACTGCTGATAATATCGACATTGACACACAATCTTCATATGAGTATGTCATTGCTCTCAGGAAAAAGATTATTGAAGCATGCAAGCTAGCAACTTCCTCATCCGAATTTGCTAAAGAAAAGGCAAGGCAATTTGTTAATAAGAAGAGACGCCTACGTCAACTTTGTCCTGGAGACAAAGCGTTTGTTTTACTTCCTTCAAGGAAGAACAGACTTCTTATTACATGGAAAGGTCCATATACAATAGTCTCGAAAATTTCCGATGTCGACTATGTTGTCGATATTGATGGAAGGCATAAAACCTTCCATATAAATATGCTTACAGAATATCATGAACGACCAGACTATTTGCAGCCTATTTTCCAGGCGACGGACGATTCTCCAGTCCAACAAGGTCATATCTCATCCCTGTCAGTTATACAGGATGAGGAAACTACTTTTTCGGATGTTAATCTACCTCTTCCTGTGATTCCACTTACTTCTACGGAATCATGGAGAAACGTTACTGTTTCTTCTAATTTGTCTTTTGAGGAACAGCGATAAGTATCTTCTACGCTACAAGTATTTCAGGATGTCCTTACCGACATTCCTGGACACACACATGTCATTGAACATGACATTATACTTACTGATCATAATCCGATCAGAGTAAGACCTTATCCTATTCATTTTCAAGCACAAGTCGAGAAAGAATTGGATGAAATGATACAATTGAAAATAATTGAACCATCCACCTCAGCATACTCTTCGTCCATGGTTATTGTTCGAAAGAAAGACAATAACATACGCCTTTGCGTAGATTATTGAAATTGAACCAAGTTACGAAGTTCGATGCTGAACCTATGCCTTTATTAGAAGATCTACTTACTAGACTTTCTAACTCTCGATTCTTTACTAAACTCGACTTGTCGAAAGGCTATTGGCAAGTTCCGTTAACTGAACGCGCCAAACCTCTCACTGCTTTCTCAATACCTAGGGGTTTGTTTCAGTGGAATTTTATGCCTTTTGGGCTTATGAACGCCCCAGCTACTTTCGTACGCATGATGCGTCGAATTCTTTCATATCGTTCAGATGTCATTGCTTACTTAGACGACATCTGTCTTTTCAATAATACTTGGGAAGATCACTATTTGGGTTTAAATGAATTACTGTCTACTCTACGCGAGCATAATTTGACTGCAAAACCCTCTAAAGCCTATGTTGGGTTTAGTGAAATTTCTTTCCTGGGTCATCGTGTTGGTCACGGTCTATTGAAGACAGAGGACCAAAACATTTCTAAGATATTAAATATCTCTGTGCTTAAACAAAAAAAACAAGTACGTAGTCTCTTGGGATTAATACAATTCTACGGAAGATTCATTAAGAATCTATCCTCTATCATGGCACCACTCTCAACCCTATTGAAAAAAGGGTCTCCTAACATGGTGCGCTGATCTCAAGAATGCCAATCTTCACTGGATCAGATTAAGAATTTGTTCTCATCCCCACCTATCTTAACCTTTAGCACGCTGCGGGCGACATGTGTCGCCAAAAAGAACATTGTTCTGACAGCTGGAGGCACCGTGTGTCGCCTTACGGATTTCATCGTTTCTAGCATGAGGACTTGTGTACACGTGATTTCAGCCCCGGATGTTAAGTTCTAATGTTATTTTCAAGAGAGCTAGCTTCCGTTTCCGATCTTAAAAAAGCGATGGGTGTATCCGCATTTATTTTTTGTAAATTTTTTAAATCGAAATGAATCGGCATCAACATGCAGCCATTTTGCTCTAATTTTATTGGATTCTGACGCCATGCGGTGGGGATAAGATTTTTGTCTTTATAAGCGCTGATATCGTTTCTCAGAATATGTTTGATGGCTGAGATGGAAACGAAAGTAAAATGGCCTTTCAAGTATGTATAATGTTAGGGGTTAGGACTAGGAATATCGGAAAGATTTAGAATTTCGGCCGAATGTCACAGCTGACGAGAGCGTTTGTTGCTTTGCTACTGATGATGGGTGTAACGAATAGATCGTCATTTGATTTGTATTGGTCTATTGGTCAAATGAATTTCATTGAGATGCAAGGGATATGGACCCTTCGTTTGCTGGTTATTTTAAAAAAAATTTATTTTTAATTTTAAAATTAAAAAAAAATATTTTTTTATTATTTTAAATTTTTTTTTCGTTTTTTTCATCTTTCCTTTCCTCTCTTCCTATCACATCTAATATGTACACAAACAAATTTTATATCATCAGATTCACCATTCATTTATTTATATAAATTCCAAAAATGATAGCAATTGACCAAGAAACACAAAAACTATAGACATTAAGGGTCACCCACTATAGAAACGGGACGCTGTGAAAAAGAATGCAGCTGCAGGCGAAAATTTTCGCCAAAGAATGCAGCGTGCTAAAGGTTAAGGCTACCTATTGCTGATAAGACTTTTGTTCTTCGTAGTGACGCCTCATCCACTGGGATCGGAGCGGCACTAATGCAGGAGTATTCAGGAACTCTGCATCCTGTAATGTATATCTCTAGGAAGCTAAATGCGGCAGAAAGGAATTACTCGGTTTTAGACCGTGAATTGTTGGCTATGGTTTGGTCAATCCTTAAGCTACAAAGATTCCTTCTTGGTGCGCATTTCATTGTGGAAACAGACCAAAAAGCTCTTACAGCTATTCAGTGTAAGAACTTGAAGAGCTCGAGATCTACTCGATATGCTATTGCTCTTCAACCTTTTCATTTCACGGTACGAGCTATCCGTGGTCTGGATAATGTGATGGCAGACATACTGTCTAGATGCCCACATGAGTCCACTTAAGTCTTGTGTCCTACATTTTCTTGATACACTTCTAGACTTATGTCTTTTCAATATAACAATATATATTAACACATTTGTTGTAACCTTAGAGTGGTAAATTAATTGTTTTCTTTCTCGATTACCATCTTTGGTGTAATGGAGAAGATTGAGTTGACATATATAAAGGCCGAAAAAATTAATGCGGCCACATGTAATACTTAACATGTATTAGTAATTATAGTACATTATAGCATGTTGCTAATTGTGTCATTTATATTGTTCTCAGTGCAAACTAGTACCAGGTACGGAGTGCTTTTGAGAATCATGACGATGCCATATGTCACTTACATACTATGTGGATGCTGCTTACATTGATCTTCGGGATACAGCATTGTTTTGTAATGTGGATGCCATCTTCTATTAATTAGATTATACTCTTGTATTGTCATATGTATATATAATGACTTTACAAATTTTGTTATGGCCATCCATTAGATAATTGTGATTATATAGCATGATACTTCGATACATTTATATGTTATTATGACTTCTCAATTTATGTTGTCATTCGCATTGCTATAATATTGCATTTTTTGATATGTATGTGATTTTTGTTAGCATCGCCAGCAACTGAGATTTGTTTGATGGTACCTTCCAGATATGTTTTATGTGGAGAAAATATACCTCTTATCTTGTGAGGTGATTTTTTGTTCTCACTAGACGCTTTATTGTGCGTCGATTGAGCCTGTCATTACGACATTATTTTATATTGTTTATTTCTTCGGCACGTCATTCATGCGTTATGAGCATGTTGTATCTTGCTTATTGATGTATTTCCCACACCAAAAAAATGTGTTCATTTTTTTTTATCCGGAGGGTGTGGTAGTCTGTTGCTGTCGTTTTTGACGGTGTCATAAGACGTAAATCTATTTAATACTTTTGATGATCTAAGGTAGAGAACTGTTTATTAACTCCCTGGGGCAGGTTGATTTAGGGTTATCTTCCCTTTGTTATTCATTGTAGTTGACCTGTCTTCAGACGGGGTTAGCTGTTCTCAAATGTGTTCTGTCTACGCATGCGCAAGTTTCTTGGGCGCAAAATGAATAGACTTCCGTCATGGAGTGATGAGCTGGGTTCTGACCGGACGAGTATGTCCGTACTTCTTCTCTGCATTTTCCTGGGGAAAAGATAGTCTTCAGTGTGACTGTCATGTCAGTGATTCTCCCCAGAGTGATTCTGTTTGTCAAGAATGACGACAGTTGTTATTAGTGTATTTCTCGGATTCTGTCCAAGGTAAAAAGAACTTAATTATTACGCCTAGATTGCAGAACATTTTGTGTCAAGCTGTGAGTAGCGCTCACAGTTCTTGAGATGCAGAGTCCATTTTGTGTGCTCGATATAGCCACCTAAGACGATTCATCTAGCTATATTACAGAAGCCCAGTGAAGAGATATTAATATGGAAACCGCCTGTTGGTGGTATGTTTCGGCATGGATGATCATACCTGCCTATGCAGAATACACTGTTGTTTGAATTATTATAGAGGCCCGATATCTCGGCCGATATCTTTGAGCAGAAGAAGAAGTGTCTGGTGTGTGAAGCCAGATGAAGTCTTGACTTTTATTATACAAGTTCTTAGACTTTGATATTGATCAAGTGGATCCGCTTTTATCGTGCGGCATATTTGTTGAAAGTCTACCTGACGTGTTTAGTCAGGGGCCCTGAGCTACAGTAAGAAAGAATGTATATTGTCAAGCCAGCTTTACTAGCATCTTACATATGAGCTATGCAAGATTATGATGCTCGATGATTATTATTATTTATCACACATGAAATGTCCATGACCCTTTGTGCTATTGACTGTGTCGTCTGTCAGCGTACTGTTGCAGTAATAAATGTTGGAAAAGTCATCTGTATTATCCACATCTATGACTTCTACTTGTGGTGGTGTGAGTTTGGCGTAGATGAATAAGAGCCTATACAACTTCGTGTCCACGATCTGCTGCCTCCTACGCATACACCTTTACACTCTACTGCATCTCACTACGAGTACTACACTCCTAAGAAACTACATATATGCTATTATGTATGAGTGTCTGTATTACACCCTGGCAGTGCCTCACGTTGTTGACCTAGATACACGCAACACTGAACTGTCCAGGTGATCAACGACACGCCCACTCAGCGACACTTCAACACGGTACAAATACCAGATTTCACACGAGCAAACAGACTTTAACATCTTATACTTAAACCGCTCGTTAACATCATAGCATTCTGGGCAAAATCAACCGGTAATATCTGGCTGTAATATCTAGTGGATGAAATGGGTTGTTACAAAGTTAATGAATGAAATGGCCTTATGAAGAACAACAATTAAAAAATGTGCTTAACAACATAAAAGAGCACATGAAGAGATATCTGGGCAGAAATTTCAAGGAACGTGTAAGTAGACCAGACGTAAGCTGAGAAGAATCAAATAAGAAAAAATAAAGAAAGCTATAAACCTTCTAAGAGATGGAGAATCTGCTGGACCCAGGAGTGTTTAGCAGAAGCCATAAAGCAGACATTAACACAGATACAATATACAGATTACTTGGTAAAGTATATGTGAGGGAAGAAAGAGCTGCAGATTGAAAGGAAGGATATTTAGTCATATTTTCAAAGAAAAGAGAATTGCAAGAGTGCACAAATTATGGAAGAATGATGTTAATAATGAAGTATTAAAAGGACAATCCTTTGGAGATTGAAAGAGGCAAAAGACAGATAACTGAGAGAAGAACAAGCAGGCTTTTGACAAAACATATCCGGTACATACCAGATTGTCACACTGTAGATAACTGTTAAACAGAACTTGACATTGAACTCACCACTTTCCGTCAGATTTGTGGACTACAAAAAGGCATTTGGCAGTCTGGACAGAGCCACTTTGGAAACTGATGAGGCATTACAGAGTTTTCCTTAAAGTTCATTAACTGAAAGAGAAAGCATGATGACGTGAGTGTATTATTCTTCATGAACGACAACATATAGAACACTTTGAGATAAGAACTGGAGTGTGACCATTTGTCTTCGTGCTGGCTGTAGGCTGGATTATGAAAACATCAACCAACTAAAATGAAACTCTGATTTGGGCTCTGACACAGTGGCTTCATGATCTAGATTTTGCTGATGACCTGGCTCTTCTGTCTCGTAACCTTAAACTAATGCAAGACAAAATTAGAACACTTTATGAGAGGTTACAGCAATTTGATCTGAAAATATACAGAGAAGTGACACAGATTATGAGAATAAGTGTGGAACATGGTTGCCAGATTGGACTTTTAGATACATCTTTCTAAGGCTTGTACATACACCAAATTTGGACCATGCAGAGGTAGACAGATGAAAGTAATTGAAGAAGTTGCTCACAAGTGAGGTTATAAATAATTAATTACAGTAACTCAGGAAACTAGTAAATGTATTTGATGTATTTATTTTTTCTGGTTATATTTATGAGATTTATAACATTATTCCTTGTATTGACACATCCCAGGTACCAGAAATTTACCAAAGTGGTCATGAAGAGTACTGCAGAAGAACTTTGCCAGAAGGACTAACCATCGATAAATCCAGGATACCAAACGCTGGACTAGGTGTTTTTGCTCTAAAGGACTTTCCTGCTCGTACCAGATTTGGACCATATAAAGGAACAAAGGAAACAAAAGAAGAATTAGCCTACAGTTCAGGTTATAGCTGGGAGGTGAGCAGTTGTAACCATTATCATTACTTCACTTTTGCTGCTGTATGTGTGGTCAGAAACATTTGGAAAACATATTTCTTCATTATAAAATGACCAGTTTGGGTGAAACAGGTAGATGTGAATTTAAGTATTCATAAACTGCACCATATCCTTTATGTATTATGGGGAAGGGCTTTATTATTTCTTTAATAAAATCTGGACATCATCATTTTTTACAGCAGCCTCCTCATTTATTGACATATACTAAACTAAATTCAACGCTACTACCCTGTTTTTGTTTCATGATAACTGTATATTGTGCACTTCTCCATTCTAGTCCTTGTCACCTGTTTGTAGCTGTGGCTGATGAAGGGTGAAACCTGAAATGTCCTGTGTTTCTTGTATACCGTTAATTTGTAAAACTGATTCCATACCACTTTATTCTTTAATTTATATATTTATTTCTATTTTGCTTCTCATGGAGCTACCACTGCAGTTGACCCACCCTTGAGGAAACCTGTACCAAAGTTTTTATGTGCTCTTGCAACAATTGTTTCTGTAGTAATTTGTTTCATATGATGTTTCCAGCCCTATACACAACCTCCTATCAGGTACCTCTTATGACATGCCAGAGGTCCATTATTTCTTTATCTCCTCAGAGGTCCCTGGGAACTGCAGGTGTTGTGGATGCCCAAATCTTGTAATTTCATTATAAAATATTATCTTTGTTTCTGGTGCAAAATGAATCATCATCTATGTTTGTTCTATTAATTATTTATGTTGGAAGTTAGTCGTTAGTTAGCATCATAAGCTGGAACAGATGGAGTTGGCAGAAGCAACAAAGTGACAATGAAGTTGCATGTAGAGCCAATTTCAGGGTACACGGTCAAGCTAAGAGAGTGTTCAAATAGAACAAAGATGAATGAGAACACAGAAATTAATATAAAAGAACTAGCGAGAGACCAAGAATAAAAAGAAATGGAATTGCCTTGTGTCTTGGACAGAGAATGTAACAAGTTGGAGCGCTGAAGAAAAAAGTTCAGTTGTTTAGACTCACTGATGGCAGGAAGATCTGCTTTTGTTTTCATTTTGTATTGAACCTTTTCAACTTGGTGTCTTTCCAAAACATGAGATTGAGTCTTTACGGAGCATGAGATAGGGTCTTTACAAAACATGAAATAAGGGTCTTTAGAAACCATGAGATTACATGCTTCTTCTTCTTCATACACTCTCAGATATCTGCCTGCTTGAATATTTTCAAAGAAAGCAGTGGTAAGCTTGAGGCTATTTATATCTCCATAGTTTTTGCAGGAACAGTACTGATGTTGGCCATATATGCTTCCTCTGTTCCTCACATGTTGGGCATCTTTGAAGCAGGTGTTCAGCTGTCATTTTATCTATGCAATAGTTACACTCATTGATAGTTCATATCTTTAGCTTGTTGAATAGATGGTATCCCAATATGTTGTGTCCTTGTGGAGTCTGAAAATCACCACTTGTTCTCTTCTACTGAGCTGGTAATTGCATCATTTTTTGGTGGCCCAGATACTCTGCATCCCACATGTTCCTGTATTTACTTCTGATAAAACCTTTTGCCTGTTTGAAAGTTATGCTTGTATCAGACTGAGATAGCTTTCCACATTCCTTTACCAATCTGTCAGCTTCTTCATTGCCAGGGATGTTGCTGTGAGGTGGGTTCCATTGTATCACAACTCTTTTGAATCTCTGACATAGTTTGTGCAGTACTACTCTTAGGTCATCCAGGTCTGCATTATTCTGGCTCTTCAGCATTACAAGTACTCAAAGTACATCTTTGAAGAAAAAAACTTGTCAGTCGGAGCTTTCCTCTGTTATTAGATTGTCAGTCGGAGCTTTCCTCTGTTATTAGAACCTCTGCTGCAATTTTCAAGGTCTCTGCCTCTGCTCTGAAGTTACTTGAGAATTTCCCTGTTGCCACTGACAGCTTTTTTAGTGCACCAGTGCTTAAGTTTAGAAAGACTCCTCAACCTCCATCTTCTGTTGTATTTGTTGCTGATACATCTGTGTATGCATGGGTCCAGATGTTAGTTGGGTAATGTTTCTCTATGAGTTTTGTCATTATGACTTTTGTCTCTGTTGCAGTCTGTCTCTTCTTTTGATCCAGGAATGTTTTCTGTCAATTCAGGGAAGCGATGTTGTTTACAGCTTTTGTACAGTGTAGATGGGTTTAGTTGTTGATACTGCATTATGAGATCTGCTCTCATCTTTGTTGTGGTTGATTCTACAAAACAGCTTCGCTTGAGTCTTCACCCTCCAAGAGCATTTATTCTATGGTACATTGTATGATCTGTTAGTCTCCTGAATTTCTCAGCTTAGTTGCTGGGCCCATCTATTTCTTCTATCCTCCATTGGCTGGAGGTATGTAATCTTTTTGAGTTCTTTAATAAGTGTTATTGTTATTGTTGATCAGAATTGACGTTACTGCACTCTGGGCAAACCCATAGGTGCTCAGTCTGAATGCTAATTGTTCCTGTTGCGTGTTGGTTGCATACATGCCGGATACATCCTCTCATTCGTCCATCCCTGTTGTTCTTATGTTTAATGCCAAATTCCAGCAATCTTAGCCTTAATGGTTCATTGATTGCAGTGTCATTCTCTAACAGGCGATCATTAATTGTCCTCAGTATCTCTCCCTTATCCATATTCAGTGCACCTTCTATGGGTGCTCTTTAAGCTAGTCTATCGGATCTTTCATTACAGCGTTCCCTTGCATGACCAAGACAGTAGATCCACTCCAGTTCCTGAAGAATTGAGCCTTCTATGGAGGTTTTCCATTCATGTCGGATCCATCCACTTTGGACCTTCCGAAGCATGGATTGTGAGTCTGACACAATAACCACCCTTGTTAATGAAGTCTCAGACAACCACCTTAAGGCTGCAGTAGCTGACTCTACCTCCATTCTCATGCTGGGGGTTGTTGTCATGTAAGCCCCGCTATGTTCAGCGATGATTCTGCCCTTTACTGTAGCAGAGAAGCCCCACCCTGATTTCTCACCATGGATTACAGACCCATCAGTGTACACAATGGCATCATCATCCCCAGCATGATCATTTATCAGTTGATCAATTTCCATCTGTGCCGTCCCATTGGCTCAAGTTCTGCACTCTCTACCAAGGCTGATGATGACTGGTTGGTAATCAGTCCAGGTCTCATCTGATTTACTCCACTCTGCCCCTTTGAATATATTTTCAACTGTGGTCACCTGCTTAATCATTGCCACTGCCTGTGCCATCCGTGAAATTTCTCGCTTTATTCTTGCTCCCTTAATGTCAGCTATGTTTCCATGTAGGCGGTGACTTTTGTCTTTGGTGACTCGCATATAAGCCTTTGACTAATATGTGTTGTCTTCATGCATCCCATTATGATTCTCACTGCTTGGTTTTGGAGTCTGTTAATTTTATCAAAGTTTGACTTAGCTGTTGTTGCCAATATTCTAGGACTGGTCTCACTCACCCTGTGTATGACGTTTTTAGCACTCTCGTCTGCTTCCCAAGCTGTTCCAACAAGTTTTTTTCGCACTACCATTCTTTGCCTTGCCCTCAGCCGATTTCTTTCAACCTGTTTTTTTCCCAAGTCAAACGGTGATCAAAGGTAATTCTTAGGTAGTGTGGATTTATATCCAGATGTAGATTTTTCTCGTTTAGATAAGGAGTTTAAACATACTGCAGTAAAAATGTTATTACTGATACAAAGATAAAAAAAAATAAATGATGTGACATGGACAGAGACAGACAGTGAGCATACTGATATCATTCCTTCTTCTATGCTGACATCTGTTGCTGGAAATCTACAAATAACTTGACATACCTTTAAAGCTGAGATCACTTTTAAAATGCTATTCTGTATAGTTCTTTTAGTTTTTCTTTAGCTTTTGTTATTTTTACTTGTTGAAGTGTGCCATTTTAATTTCTTGTTTGTACTGAAGTATTTTTTACTAAAACATCTGTTCTTGTGTTCCCACAAAACTTACCTAAATGCTACTGTATTCTTATTACCAAAGATGAGCTGTGCATATGTTTATTATCTATGATCATAAAGAGTGGATGAATGTTTCAGTAAAACACCTTCAGCTAAAAAGACAATAAAACAGCAGACATGGACTCAAGCAACATAATAATGAAAGCAACTAGATCAATTTAAAAAAAAAAAAAGAAGAATACAATATTTATATATGAAATTTTCCTGAGTTGTAAAGTACCCAGACCAAATATTGAGTCCACCATACCAATGTGACCTTTGTCGACAGATTTGGAAGGATGGCAAAACCTCTCATTTTATTGATGGCAGAGACCCTAGTGTGTCCAACTGGATGAGGTTTGTGAACTGTGCCAGGCATGAAGAAGAGCAGTGTGTGACAGCCTACCAGTATAAAGGAGAAGTTTATTATAGATCTCACAAGCATATAGCATCTGGAACAGAGATACTGGTGAGTATGCAGTGTGGGTCTTGTAAGAATGTTTATGTGTGAATACAGTAAAAAAAAAAGCACGGCCTTGCAAGACTCTTGAATAGTGGCCATCTTTGATATATAATCTATTAAAACAATTTGGCCATGAGAGGAAATGAAGAAAGCGAGTGAAAATTGGAACATTTTGATGAAAGTGCCAAAAAAGCCTAATGCTGGCTGTGCAGTAACCATAACTCAGATTTGGAGTTGTGATTCATAATCAAAAGTAACTTTAAAGACTAATGGCATTAGGAACACCCACGTACCAATACAGCAGAACTGTAGTACACATCACCAAGAAGATATCAAGTAATAACTTTCAGACTAAGAACCAGCCATTGCAGACTCAAATACCATCTGTTCATATTGAAAATCAAACGGACAAATATGTGCCCATGTGGGGAAGACAAAAAAAAAGTAGAACATGTCCTCCAAAACTGTCATCTCCATGAGAGGAGCAGAGTGGCAGCATGGCCTTCTTGAACCCAATTGAGGGGAAAACTGTATGGTGACAAGTGAAGCCGAAGGCCGACTGCAAACTTTATAGGAGATGTGATTATGAGAGTGAATGAAGAAGAAGACTTGTCTAATTGGGGACACTCCCATTATTATCAGATTACTATTTTTCTGCAAGGCTGTATGTAGAGTTTCATATCACAGATAGTTTGTCATATTGTTTGTTGTTTCAGGTTTACTATGGTGACAGTTATGCTAAAGATCTGGGCATTCAAGTTCAAAAGTTTGGGAGCATAGACAAAGATGTGCAAGGAAGGAAGGATGTAGCGCAGCCTCAGAGGAACAGTGAAAATAACAGTAAGTTTATGATGGTTTAGGATATTGGTAGTAGAATAGCTAGGTACCATGCTTAGGTAGCGTGTTAAATTACCATAGTAGATACAGAACATAAATGGCACCAGATAATGCAGAGATAGAATGATATCGCAGACTTAGTTAACCTGTTAAATTACCATAGGAGATGTAGAACATTGATGGCAACAGATAGTGCAGAGATAGAATGATATAGTAGACTTAGTTAACCTGTTAAATTACTATCAGTCAGTCAGTATCTTTCAGCTCTATGTGAAGTATAGATCCTCAACAAAAATAACTAAGAGCGTTATGTTTCGCTTCTTCTAATAGTGATTCCTGGTTAGTGATGGGATGGCACTAGAATATTTACGCGAATGTTTAATAAAGTAATCAAAACTCCAACGAGTGGTAGGCAAATTGGCCAACATGACGATACTCAACTCGTGGTTAGAAAATTAGTTCATACAATTTATTTACGTTGCACAGTAGACGATACGAAACAGTACTTTGAATATAATCATCTTCAAGTACTAAATATCGCCATTACTACTTATTTAAAAGCATGCCATACTATCACATTAGACAAAAGATTAACTGACAACGCTGGAAACAAATCATGAAAAAGACAACAATGTAAAAAGTCATAAAATTCTACAATATAATAAAACAGTTGTTTCCACCGTCAATGAACAGTACAGGACGAGATACAATCACATAGAACTGCTGTACATATTAAAAAGAAAGTCAGAGAAGACCTACAGGTACTAACATAATCATACTGAACTAAATAAGAATTCCACGACAATATGTTACTTGACAGCACAGCTAAACAACTAAGAAAATATTAATCTCAGAGCGGAAATACGACAGCACTAAATGCTGAATCCCTGAAAGAGATCAATACAATCAAAATCTATAGAACGACGACAACTAAATTCATCCGAGGATATAACTGAGTGTCGTCCACAGGAAAACATTAAACATAAAAGATACACAAAAACAAGATGTGCCTGACATTTTTAGGACCGGAGACCATGACCTTACGAACATATATTCACTTATATGATTAAAATCCACGACTGCCAATCCTCGCTGTAAACAAGAAGCATCAACCTCGAAAAGTAGCCTTGAATCTATGCAATAAACACGGGTCAAGGAAAGAATGTAAAGTCTGAGTTGCACAACGCGTATAAGTGTCCTGTTCAAGACGTTCCATGTTCCTGATTACGAAATCCAAGTGGTCAGCAAATCTATTTGATGACGTACGTACAAGATTAAATCATCCTTCTTGACCCTTGCAGACAACCGAAATGATTTCTCGGACATCAGGGTTGAAAGACTTGTCAGACCTGAAAGACCGAAAAGACTGGTTTTGGATACCGTCACGATTCTCACGATTCATATTATTCGTATAAGAAATGTCCACTGGTAAGTTTACTTTAGGATTTACAAGTCCGTTAAGGTGACCCTGATGTAATGGTTCATTACAACGATTCAACGTGAAATGGCCTCGAGGTGACAACGTTCTTCTTAATAACATGTGACCGCAATATATTGTGTCAAAATTTGATATCTATACGTAGGCAGTCAAATGCATGATCAGAGACTTCACTCGAATATGCTGTGTATGTTGTTTGGCATTAATGTCTTCAAAACAGTCCCAGGTCTTGGCATGACCTCACAACAAAAAACAACTGCAATTTCCATTGATTCCACAAATTCGTGTGCTTGATATCTTGCGTACTTTCCACAGTACGGCCTTGTATACACTTCAAACAATTAATTCATCTCCAACGGACGAGCCCCCATATCTGTGGCGTTATAAGTTTATATTATTTAATTGATTAGTCCTGCTCGTTTTCCCACTGTGTCTAGGATCATCTATCATAGGTCCACAAGGTTCAGGACAGCCACAATAGTTCATTAACGATAACTTCTATAACTCGAAGATTCCACACAACGATCAATATAACAGCTGGATACTTTAGTGACATTCCATTATTTATTCACATGACACGGACATTTATTACAAGGCATGACAAGTTAGGTTAATTCAGCAGTGTTCATAATCAGTGAGTCATAATCCAATTCCTCAATTCCTCTTCCATCCCTGAGATTGATTAACACTTAACACTTCATTAAATGGGTTCCTACTAGAACACGATCCATACACAAGTTGCCCCTTTGGGGTAAACACAAACTCTGTCCATTTTTCCTCCAAACTGCTTACGTCATGTGCGCAATACACATATCGACAAATCACTATCATGCAGCGCTCATCAGCACCAAAATCCTATTTATCCTCTGGCAGGTGGCGTGCAAAGCCAGCGCCACATACATGACGGTGAAATTCTGTCATAATGTTCATAATGGCAATATACATCTTTCCAGTCAGTTCCATTACCAATATTCTTCCTCACGAAACTAATGTTCAGACAATTAATCTGTCTCTGTGATAGTCACTAAGGCATCGGCCGTTGACCTTCTACAAGGACATCGGGCTTATTATACATCTTCATAATACTTGAGAATGCAACCAAAATATACTGTCTTGCTCAATTGACTTCTTCCATAGACTGCTCAGACAGTTGATTAAACATAAGATCCACACTTTCCTACATCAAGATAAATACAGGTTAGCGACTATCCTTGGCTAACCTTTCCAATCCGTGCCATGACCGAGATGTCGGCACTTCGTAATACAATCTTGCAATACATTTAATAATATTTCCTCTCATAGGATTACCACTACGTTTTACAAGTGAAGCTATCAGCTCATCTGATCCATTCTTGAAATCCTGACATGAGGACTCCAGCTAGATGCCAGTAATGAGTAGAGACATCACTTAAAAATCATCCATAAGATCATTTATCAATACATGGGTACAAGACTTACGTATACATATTGACATTGGCTTCTGAGAAGAAAACCAGTCATCCATAATAGAAATAATTCCCATTCATAAGGGACACAATACAATACAATACGGACGATCAGTCCGGCTTGACCCTTCACGATCGCTCTCTGACGTCATTCCCTAGATCTTGGTGACCCGTGCGTTAAGAGTCTCATACTCTACATAGTGCACACACGTGCGTGATAAATCATACGCACAAATAATATTCCTATCATAAGAATGGTGCGTAACCTTTTAACACAGGCAGGACCTAAGACTGCCATCTATGTAAAAGTATGCAACAGTTTCCTTATCACTCCCCCTTAAAAAAAAAAGTTAATTATATTAATCTTTTTTTTCTTCTAAGTAATTAGGAGAGGTGAGTCAAACTACATCGACATCTATTAAAATTATTCATAGTTAAAATATTATACCATAAAAAGAAAATGAATATTAAATGGAAATCAAGACAACTAAACCATAGCATGCATTAAAGCATACATCCACAATCGACCTACTTTGGTATGATGTGGTGAAATACAAAGAAAAAAAAAAATTCAAAGAAAGTTGGAAATCAGAACCAAAAGAATGGTAAAACAACCAACTAAATTTCAAAAAAAAAAAAAAAAAAAAAAAAAATTAACACATGATTTCAAATAAAAAAAGAAAAACAATGATGATATGTAACAAATGACAAGTGAATTATAAACCGAAAAATGAAATTAAAACACACAAAGTGAATAAACAATGCATAATTCAACACGCTAAGAGAACAACACACTTAATGTTTCTAACATTACTAAGGTGGACTAATCATCTATAAGTATCAAGATCATGTACCCTGAGTGGTAGATATAAGTATAAGGAGACACATATAAACTAATAAAGTTAGTGAATGTGAAATATACCACTACTTGAGAAACTTAAATTGATTCTAAGTAATCAATATAGTTCCTAATTTAAAAAAATCACTAATTACTAATTCATTTAACTTTTAGCACGCTGCTGTCGAACACAGTCGACCGAGGGTTAGCACGCTGCTGTCGACCGCAGCGTGCTACGTTTTTTAGCATTAGAATGTGTGTACACTTGATCTCACCCCCGGATGTTAAGTTTTAAACTTATCTGAGAGAGAGTTAGCTTCCGTTTCCGATCTTTTTAAGTAATGGGTGCATCCGTGTTTATTTTCTGTGAATTTTTTAATCGAAATGAATCGGCATCGAACACGCGGCCATTTTCGCTCTAATTTTATTGGATTCTGACGCCATGCGGTGGGGATGAGATTTTTGTCATTATAAGCGCTAATATCGGTTCTCAGAATATGGTTGATGACAGAGATCGAAACGAAAGTGGAATGTCATTGCTAGTATGTAAAAGTTTAGGGGTTAGGATTAGATTTATCGGAAAGATTTAGGGTTACGGCCGAATGTCACTGCTGACATGGGCGTTTGTTGCTTTGCTACTGATGATGGGTGTAACGAAAAGATCGTCATTTGATTTGTATTGGTCAAATGACTTTCATTGAGATGCAAGAGATAATTTAGATATGGACACTTTGTTTATTGGTTATTTTTTTTTTTTTTTAATTTTAAAATAAAATAAAAAACATTTTTTTTTTTTTTTAAATTTTTTTATCGTTTTTTTTCATCTTTCCTTTCCTCTCTTCCTATCACATCTAACATGTACACAAACAAATTTTATATCATCAGATTCACCATTCATTTATTTATATAAATTCCAAAAATTATAGCAATTGACCAAGAAACACAAAAACTATAGTCATTACAAGTCACCCACTATAAAAATGGGGCATTGTGAAAAAGAATGCAGCTGCAGGGGAAGTTTTCTGGAAGAGAATGCAGCGTGCTAAAGGTTAATTCTAACAGTCTTACTAAGTGTTACTGTTATATTAAGAATAGTTAATAAAAGATGAGAATCTGTTATTTTATGTTCCATGCACGATGAAAAAAATATTTTCCAACACATTACATAGTCCAATATGTTTGTGACGTACATATTATATGCAGTTATTTATTTCCTTATATCTAGCTATTAAATAGCTTCGCCCACAAGTTTCATTACCGTCTGTCACATTGCGGCAGATACGACGTCACGAATGAGTGTGCAAGAGAGGTCAAAAGTAGGGGAAATGTTAGCCAAGGGTTCACGGGGCATTGGGCGATGTGTCGTGGAAGAGGGAGGATGCATGTGTAAAATTGCTCCGAGATATTTTCAGATGTCGGTGTGTTTGATGGATATGTTCTGAAGTGAGTCTTGTCATCCTGGAATGACAGAGTGCCTGATTCATTCAAAGGATAGGTAGATGAGTGGATAGAAATGATATAGTGATGTTTGAAGACTGAAGACGGGCGATGTTCCGGTTCTTATATATTCATATGTTTATAGAGATACAGCTGATTACAGGACTGGATCTCGACATTTACTGACAGACTGTTCTATGCCAGTATCGGTATTTACCTCATACCATGGGTGTTAGCGATGTTTAGTGAAAGAGGTCTTACAAGTAATACTTCATTGGAGCATACGTTTTATTCATAATAAACATGTTTGTGGTGTGAATAAGCTGGACGTTTCTTCAATTCTTGTGTGGCTGTTTATGTAGCAAGGTTAAGGACTCTCGTATGACCACTTGGTTACTGCTAATAGGTTTACTCTTCCATGAATTAAATCATTAAACCTAAGCGTAAGTTGGAGAACGCCACAGCTTTTTGGGGGCCAAGTACCGTGGATTTTGAACTTGTAAAGTACATTCTTTTAAAACCAATTCTACAAGCAAATGTTTACCGTAAGTTCGTCCCACTTACTGACAAGGTGAAGGTCACATCTGCTCAGAGCGGTGTTTGAATGGAGGAGAGGAAATTTTTGAAGTAACTTTCGAAATATATTATGAATTAACTGTTCATGATTATCAAGGTGTCGGCAGTGGATAAGTTAAGAGGGCCAGCGTTATCGAAGAATTTTATTCATTAGAGGAAAATATCAATTTACCGGCAGTCACTATTTCAAGTGAGCGACTTCTGCGAGTCTACAATAAAATTCAAAATGGAGTCCTGTCAGACCGGAGTTTAGGGAAGGACTAGTGACGAATCGTTTTACATTGTTGTGGAGTGCTTCAGAGCGGCACATCCATTTCTTAGCACCATATCTCAGGCCAGGAAGGAGACTGTTTTATTTTCATACAAGATAAGTGCGATTTTTTACATCTTTCGGTCTGTGTTCATGAATATTTTGGTTGGATCTCCATCAGCTCTGATGTTTGTTTTCCTTTTTTAATGTATTAATATATGGAATTCTTGTATAAGTGGGCAAGGTTGGCTCGGCTGTCTTGTTGTGTGATACATCTCGCTGTAAAGCGGGCACACACAAATTGTTCTATAGGTACTGTGTGGTGATCATAACTTGTTAGATCATTACAATTATTATTATTATTATTTTTTCTTCTTTATTAGTTTCAGACTTGTTGTAATGTTGGTCTTTGTCATATTCTGTTGATTATTTTAATTTTTCGTCATTATTGGTCGTGCTCTATTTATCGAATCTGACTATCAATTCAGTTGATTCATATATTAAATGGTGGATCTTCTACTGATTATGTTTTTTTTTAAATAACCTGTTAAATCTTTTATACCTTATCTTTCTTTATACCTTAGTATTGTCCTTGTTAGGCGTGATCTATTGTCTATATATATATAAATAACTTAAATTGTATTGTCTTGGCTGCTCCTTTGGAAATATATTACTGTCTCCTTTGAAAATAGTGCAGAATTGTTCAGTTCTGATATTAAGTATAAGGCAATTTGTTGAAAAGTGATATAATTTTATTTAAGAATTATTATTTTGTAACTGATTGATTATATCAGGGTACCTCAACATGTCTCGCCTAGAACATTTTGTCACTGTGGGTGAAAGGCTTGGGTTTTAAGCAAAGGCCTTGAAAGAGTTTGCTTTAGAGCAGGTGGCTAAGGAAGAGAAAAAATTAGAACAAGAATTAGCTGAGATGAGAAGGCGAGAAGACAGAGAAGCAGCAGCAGCTGTGAAAAAATTAGAACAAGAATTAGCGGAGAAGAAGAGGCAAGATGAAAAAGAAGAAAAGCTTAAGCTAGCACAGTTTGAGCATGAGCAAAAAATGGCTGAAATTCAGCTTCAAAAACTTAAACTTGAGAATGAGAACAAACATGTGGAGAGCACTAATCAGGGCACAACAAAAAGGGATCATGGGTGTCCTTTTAAGTTTCATTTACCTAAATTTCATCCATCCGATGACATATCGTGTTACTTGAATAGGTTTCAGACAATTTGTCAGGAACATAAACTGGACAAATCTGAATGGTCTAGTAAATTAATGTCATTATTTTCAGGTGAAGCTCTTACAGCTATCTGCACTTTGGATGATGCCTCTAGAAGTGACTATGATTCTATAAAGGCATTATTATTGAAAAAATTCCAGCTGGATACTCACGGTTATAGATTAAAATTCAAAACTTTATTGCCTGACTCGGCCAAGGACTTCGCAGAATACATTGCATCTATCAAGCTTACTTTTCAGAGATGGATTGAACTGTCACGAATCGATCATACTTTTGAGTCGCTTATGGATCTCATACTAAGAGATAAGGTTCTCTCTTCAGTCAGTCCAGAATTTATGACCTATCTCCAAGAGAGGGATCCGCAAACCATTGCTGAAATGAGAATTTTGGGGCGACGTTTCATGACCGCACATCCTGGGAGGAATATAAGCAACTCAAACATCAAGGAGGCATTACCAGTTGCCTCAGCAAAGGCTATATATACAAGAAATCAAAAACAGGGACCACCTGATAATTCTTCAGGCTGGGGAAGAAATTTTAGCCGGAATGCCGGATCCTTCAGGGGTCGGTATAACTTTGCATACAGTCAATTTCGACCACATAACCAGGGAAATATGCCTCAACAACAATTTAATGGACCAAACAGAGGCTGGACCAGAACTCAGAATTCCTATTCTAACAGAGGAAGATCAAATTATTATAATGATTGTAATTACCAGAACAACTGGAATAATCAGCACTACAGAGGCTCTCGACCCCCACATAGGGCTAATGCTGCTGTTGAACAAAACAACCAGTCAGTTGCTCGGAATCAAGGGTATGAGACCACGTCGCATGCCAATGCATGCAGTGTTGATCTTTCTAATAAAGCAAATTGCTCTGCTTGCAACACTCTTTTTCAGACAGATGAAGTATCCAGATTAATTTGTGGTCACCCTCTACCAGTACTTGCTTCTCATGATGGAAAAGGTTCACTTAAATTTTGCAGGGGATTTGTTAATCATAGACTTGTTTCCGTCCTCAGGGATACGGGATGCACTACCGTAGGGGTGCGACAATCTCTGGTTGATAACTCATGTTACACAGGTAAACAGGTGAAATGTGTTACCTTCGGGGGCACAGTTGAATATTATCAAACTGCCTTTGTTTACATAAACACACCCTACTTCACAGGGAATGTTCTTGCTTGTATGTTGGAAAATCCAGTCAGCGAGTTGATTCTGGGTAACCTCCCTGGGCTGAAGGAGTGCTCAGATGATGATATTAAAAGTTGGGAAAACCAGCATTTAGTGACTGCTAATGCAGTTACTACACAGGCTCAGGCAGAGGCCAATGACAGTACGGCATCAGGGAATGAGGATGATGACAATTTACAAGTTTCACTTGTCAGTAAAGAGTCATTCATTACTATGCAACATAATGATGACTCATTGAAAAAAATTTTCAAGGTTGCTAGAAAAGATGATGTTGTGTACAACGAGAGGGCGATTCACTGGTACACCATCAAAAATGGTATTCTAATTAGAAATTTTAATGATGCTAATTCTGAGAAAAAACAGATCATTGTGCCAACTAATTTTAGACCTTTTATTTTGCAACATGCCCATGATGTCAACTGTGCAGGCCATTTGGGGATAGTTCGTACTAAACAAAGAGTGCTGTCCAATTTTTTCTGGCCTGGGGTCACCAAAGATGTGAAAACTTTTTGTAGAACTTGCAAGACATGCCAAAGCGTGGCTGCGAAAGGTGCATATCACAAAACACCTATACAGGCCTTTGATATCTCTAAGATGGCAATTGACATCATAGGACCATTACCAGTAGCATCAGCAAGAGGCCACAGATTCATTCTTACGTGCATTGACATGTGCACACGGTGGCCTGAAGCGATACCACTTAAGAACATCACAATTAGAGATGTTGCTGATGCACTCATGATCATTTTCAGTAGATTGGGGTTTCTGGAGGAAATACTATCAGACAGAGGTAGACAATTTACATCAGAAGTTATGGCACAGGTTATGAAGGATTTTCAAATTGAGAGGTCTCTAAGAAGGTAACGGCACAGTAGAACGATTCAATAAGACACTCAAACAGATGTTGGGTAAGGTTACCTCACAATGTCTACAGGACTGGGACAGAATTTTACCAGCTGTTTTGTTCGCCTATCGGGAAATCCCAAACGAACAAACTGGGTTTTAGCCATTTGAATTAATTTTTGGGGCAAAGCCTAGAGGTCCCATGTTGATCTTAAAACAGCTTCTCGTGGGCTCTGAGTTGTCAGAGGAGGTTCAATCCTCTTATGAATATGTTGTAAATCTACGAAAAAAGATTGTGGAAGCATGCCTGATAGCAGTGGATGCTTCTGAGAGAGCAAAAGAAAAAACCAGACTATTCACTAATGAGAAGAGAAAATTACGCTTATTGTGGCCTGGGGATGAAGCATATGTGCTTCTCCCTACAAAAGAGAATAAACTATTAATTGCATGGAGAGGACCGTATAAAGTGGTTTCACAGTTAACTGATGTTGATTATATTGTGGATATAAAGGGTCAACATAGAACATTTCACATCAACATGCTCCAAAAATTCCATTCTCGACCTGGTAATCTTCAACCAATTTTCAAGGCCATTGATGCGTCTGACTCAAACTATTCCTCACTTGCTGTAATTCATGATGAGGAGTCTTCATTCGAAGATGTCTCTCTGCCATTATCTTTTGTTCCGCTTCGAGCATCAGAGTCTTGGAGGGACGTTTCTATATCTCCAGATCTATCAGTCGATCAACACACTCAAATTTCTACTCTGTTACAATCTTATCAGGATGTGTTGACTGATATCCCAGGTACTACTGATGTCATCGCTCATGACATTCTACTTCAAGATCAAACACCTATCCGGATAAAGCAATATCCCATACCAATTCATTTTCAGGCTCAAGTGGATAAGGAAGTTGATAATATGCTTAAAATGGGTATTATAGAACCATCTCAATCACCTTACTCATTTCCTCTAGTGATTGTTAGGAAAAAAGATAAGTCCATTAGAATCTGTATAGACTTCCGTTGTCTTAACGGTATAACTTCTACTGATGCAGAACCTATGCCTGTTCTTGATTCCTTACTGGAAAAGATGTCTGATGCCACATATTTCAGTAAACTTGATCTTTCAAAAGGCTACTGGCAGATTCCCTTAACAGATAGATCTAAGCCTTACACTGCCTTTGCCACTCCTAATGGATTATATCAGTGGACTCATATGTGTTTTGGGCTAGTGAACGCACCGGCAACGTTTGTCCGGATGATGAGATTCCTATTTGCTGGTCAGCCTGATATCATAACATATATCGACGATATCTGTCTCTTCCACAATTCTTGGCAGGACTATATCTTAGGTCTTCAGTCTTTATTGGACATTCTACGCAGTCACCACCTCACTGCTAGACCTTCAAAAGTCCAGATCGGCTATAAAGAAATTTCTTTTTTGGGACAGAATTTCTCAAGGATTCTTGAAAACAGATGATGACACTGTCTCAAAAATTCTTAATCTTGAGGTTCCTAAAACAAAAAAACAAGTCATGAGTTTGTTAGGTCTAATCAACTTTTACAGGAAATTCATTCCTCGTTTCTCAGAATTAACTTCCATTTTGTCATCTTTGCTGAAAAAGGGATGTCCTAACAAAATAGTCTGGACACAGCCATGCCAAGATGTATTAAACCGTATTAAATTTTCATTTTCAAAGGCACCAATTTTGAAACTGCCTAATCCATTTATCTCCTTTACCCTCAGGTGTGATGCATCTTAATATGCGATAGGATCGTCTTTGATGCAACTCCACAACAATATGTTACATCCAGTATTGTATGTTAGCCGCAAGTTATCTTCAACAGAAGCAAAATACCCCATTCTGGAGAGAGAGCTCCTAGCTGTATCATGGAGTGTGGCCAAACTCCAGAAATACTTGATTGGGGCACCGTTTGTCATTGAAACAGACCAGAGGGCCCTAGCATATCTTCAAAATGCTAATTTTTCAAACCAACGAACAGCTAGATATGCCCTAAGTCTACAGCCATACTCTTACACCATCCGGGCGATCAAGGGTTCCGAGAACAATCTTGCGGACGTCTTGTCACGCTGTACAACCATCTAGGACTGGTTTGATACATCACGGAATCCCCCAGATGGAGAGAATTTGTTATATTCCAGTTAGTTGTCTTCGACAATCTACAGGTACACTTATATTTGCCCCATTTGACTATCTTTATGTTCATTTGGCTTTTGACAGAATCCATCATGAGAAAATAATTGAATGCCTCAAAGACATAGGTATTGATGGAAAAGATATAAGAATACTCAGTGGGAGCCGCGCTAGCGTAGTGGTTACAACACCGCTCTGGCGACCGGGTGATACAGGATCAAACCCGGGCGACGGCATTTGAGGATTTTTCGTCGACCGGGATTTGGACTGGATTAACTCGAGACCTGGTGACCACATTTGAAGGAGTGTCGTCGACCAGGGACTGGCGGCTCCTGAGCCGACCCAGCTGCAATGGGTACCTCCGAAATCGGAGAGTATTTGCCTGAATGGCGAGGGACACCTGTCTCTGTACAAGAAATAAAGGGATACTCACGTAAAATCAATGTCAGGTTAGACAAAAAATAATAACCTGAGATTTCGCCTCGAGTATTAGCGGGCGTACGAAAAAAAAAAAAAAAAAAAAGAATACTCAGTAACCTTTATTGGGAGCAAACTGCCACAGTAAGATCGGGAAGGAATTATTCACCATACATAGACATAAAAAGAGGTGTCAGACAGGGTTGTGTGCTGTCCCCCTGCCTATTTAATTTATACACCGAAAAAATTTTCAAACAGATACAGGAAATACCAGGACTGAACATCAGTGGAAGATCAATAAACAACCTTAGATATGCAGATGATACCGTGTTGTTAGCTGAAAGCGAACAGGAGTTACAAGAACTAGTGAAGCAAGTGAACAGTATAAGTCATGAATATGGACTCGACATTAATATTGAGAAAACTAAAACTATGATAATTAGCAAAACAGACGATAAACCCACATTAAAGATAAGCGTAAATGGGAAAATCCTGGAACAAGTCAAGAGCTACGTATATCTTGGTCATATAATAACAGAAGATGGCAGATGTGAAACAGAAATCAAGAAGAGAATAGGAATGGCCAAAGCTACATTCAACAACATGAAACATATACTGACATCCAAACAGTTATCTCATAAATTAAAACTGAGAATCATAAAGTGTTATATATATTCTGCATTTCTGTATGGTGCAGAGACATGGACGATGAATAAGCATTTGGAAGAAAGAATTGAGGCTCTTGAAATGTGGATATATAGAAGAATGGGGCGTATCTCATGGAAAGAGATGAAAACAAATAAGGAGGTCCTAGAAAATCTAGGTATGAAAAGAGAGCTAATGAGAGAGGTCAAAGTTCAGCAGCTAAAATACTTTGGCCACATAAAAAGGCATAACACCTTGCAGAAGACCATAACAGAAGGGAGAGTTGAAGGCAAACGTGCAAGGGGAAGACAGCGCTATAAGTGGGAAGATAACATCAAGAGATGGACGGGAAAGAGTCTATCAGAGTGTACCACCAAGACAAGAGACAGAAGACGTTGGAGATCCATTACAGCCAACCTTCGTTGTGGAGATGGCAACTGATGATGATGATGATGTTCATTCCATGAGACTGTTATTCGCATAGTTCAAGGACTTTGTTTACAGCAACTAGTATGCATGGATACTTGCATTATGTGTTGGTAGGAAACTTTATCGGTGATGGAAAGTCAAGGGACACTACAGTGTATAACTTTTCCTCCAAGGGACATTAATCATACTCAGGATTCAGGTACTTCGCAGTACACATTGTGAACCAAAGAAACTCTCCAGGGATAATTTATTACCTTTTATTTGATAACCCATGGACATGAATCGTGAACTTGAATTATCTTCATGGATTTATGAACTCTCACAATTTTTGTGCTCAACAAACTTAATAGTGATATTTACCTAATATATTCTTCTTTTTTGGACACATTAATTTTTATTACTATCTTTGTGCTTAGACTTTGACTAAGGGACACACAGGGTTTAAGAAGGAGTATCTCTATGCATTGTCCCTGTACTCTGCTTTACTAATCTTCTTGCATCTACTGAAGTCTTATACCAACTGAGCATCTGTCTTGTCTTCATGGACATTAACTACTTTTACCAAACTACACTGGGTCATTAGGACTTATGCTTGTCTTAATCATCATGGTATATCATCCATTGAGATTGTGAATAAAGACTCATGTGAGAGAAGAAAACAAAACATAATATGAATGAAAAAAATCAGAAAAACACAAAACATTTTTCTCTTATCATGAAGGTATTAAATCATGTACTTCATTGCATGTGGCTTACAACTTTCAAATATTAGGTTATAATTACTTAATGGTCATCTGTAGCATAATTACTTTGCAATTCTATTAAGTGACAATATTCACTCAGTCTATGACCTGACAGGACTTAGACCAAAAGTATGTGACATTAGAGTGAAAATGATTGACAGGTATGGATGGGTTCATATAACATGTCTTAGTTACTGGAAGGCAGGTCATCTACTTCTTATGTGTCAAATTGTCTCGACTTGAGTAAGACTTAGGCTTTGATATTTTGATATCAATGTCCTCACTTTGTGTTAAATTTGGCTTTCTCATGACAGACACAGGTGTTGGAGTACTTCCTGGTCTCCTCACATATTATATTCGAACTGGCCACTTGGGGGCACTGGAATCTCACTTTATATTTTGTTTACCTACCTCAGAGGAAGAAAAATTTCATTTTTCTCCTCAGACAGGGGAGGGGGGAAGATGTGACGTACATATTATATGCAGTTATTTATTTCCTTATATCTAGCTATTAAATAGCTTCGCCCACAAGTTTCATTACCATCTGTCGCATTGTGGCAGATACGACATCACAAATGAGTGTGCAAGAGAGGTCAAAAGTAGGGGAAATGTTAGCCAAGGGTTCACGGGGCATTGGGCGATGTGTCGTGGAAGAGGGAGGATGCATGTGTAAAATTGCTCCGAGATATTTTCAGATGTCGGTGTTTTTGATGGATATGTTCTGAAGTGAGTCTTGTCATCCTGGAATGACAGAGTGCCTGATTCATTCAAAGGATAGGTAGATGAGTGGATAGAAATGATATAGTGATGTTTGAAGACTGAAGACGGGCGATGTTCCGGTTCTTATATATTCGTATGTTTATAGAGATACAGCTGATTACAGGACTGGATCTCGACATTTACTGACAGACTGTTCTATGCCAGTATCGGTATTCACCTCATACCATGGGTGTTAGCGATGTTTAGTGAAAGAGGTCTTACAAGTAATACTTCATTGGAGCATACGTTTTATTCATAATAAACATGTTTGTGGTGTGAATAAGCTGGACGTTTCTTCAATTCTTGTGTGGCTGTTTATGTAGCAAGGTTAAGGACTCTCGTATGACCACTTGGTTACTGCTAATAGGTTTACTCTTCCATGAATTAAATCATTAAACCTAAGCGTAAGTTGGAGAACGCCACAATGTTCATTATGAATATTGACTATCTCTGTATATAACTGACAACAGTGTTCCCGTACCAAGAAAATGGTAAGATCTAAAAAGTCATGTTTTAATCCAAACAATTAGTATATCCTGATAGTTATGTCGGTATGAATAATCCTGATCCATACGAAGTCTGTATAGAGTTTAGGCAAATAACATAGCTCAATGATCATCACATTCTACTTGAACGATTTTCTGTAGAGACGTTTCCATTTCTGGAAGTTGTTCTGGTTCGACAGGTTCGCTTGGACCGCATGACAAACAGTCCGCAAACACATTTTTAAATTGTCCAGGACTGAATATTTCTGTTCGGTGGTCGTCAATTTTCTCGACACGTACATCACAGGGTGCAAGGTGCCTGAATATTCTTGCATCAAAACACCGGCAATTCCATATGATGACGCATCACTACGAAGAATAAAAATAAGGTTTTTGTTAGGCAACCTTAAAACTGGAGCATGTGAAAAAAATCTTTTAATTGAATCTAACGCGATTTGATGCTCGTTAGACCACTGAATTACGTTAGCTGTCCCTTTTCTCAACAAAGAAGAAAAAGGAGCAGTTATAGTAGACAAATGAGGGATAAATTTAGCATAGAACTGTATTAGTCCTAAAAGAGATCTAACTTGTTTTTTTGTCTTAGGTGCTGTGATGTTTAGAATTTTAGAGACATTACTGTCCTCTGTATACAGCAAGCCATGACCAATACGGTGACCCAGAAAGGAGATGTCGTGAAAACCGACAAATGCCTTCGATGGCTTGGCTGTTAAAGTATAATCACGTAAAGTAGACAGTAAAGCATTCAATCCCTGAATATGCTCATCCCATGAGTCGCTAAAAAGACAAATGTCATCAATGTAAGTAATGACATCGGGACGATGAGAAAGTACGCGACGCATCATGCGTACAAAGGTAGCAGGTGCGTTTACTAATCCAAATGGCATAAAATTCCATTGGAATAGACCCGAGGGGTCGAGAAAGAAATGATCTATAGAAAATAAAAGAAACAATGATTAGTAAAGAAAAGAGATGATGACTGCATAGGCTGAGTCATCAAAGAATGTGATATCAACTCCAATATCAGTAGGTTAATATCTGCGTGACGCAGAATCAGGAACCAATCGTAATCGGAGAGAATGGTGGTGAAAATACACACCATTGTCCCGCTCGATAACCATGCGAGCATCTTTATTGGTTCGAAATGTAACCACGGCGTCACCATACCTGTTATTGGTATGTGGCAATAGACGTACGAACTTAACGTCCGCCGTGTAGTTGAAAAAATTTCCAAGTGCCTGCCAAGAAGTTCGTTGTGGCAGATTTTGCACAAGGATGGTGCAAGAATGTGCACCCTTACCAATATATGTGGTACCGTAGTTACCAGAATGTAAATAAGGTTTATGATTAACCTTAGTCCGTTGAGGTACATTATAATATTTATTACTTTTGCCTGTAAAATAATTCTTGTTTTTAGATGTATCATAATTTTGTACTTGATTATGACTACTTCTACTAGGCAAAGATGTAGGTGTACCGCATGTCGTAGACACCTTAGTGCTCGGCAAAGTAAAAACTTTGTTGACAACCTTATTGGTTTCAATTTTCCCATTTGAGTTGCAACTCTTATTTTTATTAGGGACATCCTTTCCCTTTTTTTCAAACTTAACATTTTTCTTATGATCAGTTGCTGTTACGGTAGTTTAATTGGCATTGTCTGCTAGAGGTTAGCAGCATGCGATTTTAGGGGTTACAACGTTTAATGTAATGTAAAAAAATATTATTAGCCTATTGAACGCTGTGACGTTTCAGCGTTGGTAGTCACGCACCGTGACCAAGAGACGGGACCCTTTTTTGAATGACCGTTGAACTAAGAAGACGTGTCCTATAATCCTTCCAGTAGTAGGCATGATATTGCCGCACATATGTTATTGCAGTACGGACATGGGTCAGTCCTATATTATTATGAAGAGAGGAATGTTTCGAGGTTAGTAAATTAACTAAAGTCAAGGAAGGATGAATTTATAGTCCATATTCGTTTATATCGTCAGACGTCTAATCTCACTGTCGGCCGTTGGGTGTCCCAACCGCGCGTACATATAGTTACGACGTTCTGACTATAGTATTGCATATTATTGGACCAGGACTGTAATGCATGGATAGCATTTACGATGTAGGATTCAATTCTAATATATAATGTTTTCATGATCAACCTCCATGGACTGTCTAATGTTTGAAATGTATATTAAAAATTGTGTGGACTCGAGAAGAGACTTATCACGTTCATTGAAGTTACAAATTCAACAATTATAAACTGAGTTCAAACCTTGTAAGAGACAGAATGTTATTGACCCACATTCGCGTAATTATTCCAACAATAGCACGATCAAGAATTAATGAATCAATAAGAAACAATAGCCTTCCACAACGACCACTGAAGTAGAAAACGGGCCGCAACAACTGGTTGGCCATTGCTGGGGAACGAAAGAACAAAAATTTTTTCTTGTTTACATACTTTCACAAACTGTTTACGATTACAAGAAAGTCACATGATGTGCACAAATACGATGTGGAACACATGACTACGAAATGTCAATCTGACGTCACTACATCATGCGTAGATGCCCCACTTCAAAAGGACAGCCTTCAACGCATTCCAAATTTGATAAAGATTTGCATGATCAAGAAGACCAGACGATGGAATACTGTTTTCAGCCAACGAGGAGCAAACAGTACTAGGCATTAATCTAGTCTGTTGATGAACTTGACATCGCCGGAGCATTTTAAAGATAAGTCTAGTTTTATGACTATTGTCATTCAGATAACACAATACTGAGTCCATTTCGTCTGTACGGGCATGTCTATTCTATGTTTCATATATAGATGTTATCTCTGTTTTCACCGTTTGTGTTGTTCCTAATTTGTGGGTTGGTTGGTGCTGCGGTTCGGAATCAATAATATGGCTCTAAGGATGCCGATATTGATTTTGAATGTTCCTTAAGGCCGTTAGTTAATTGCTTTTTAACGAAGAACCCATCGACGACCTTCCGATGATTTTCGTTCGTTCGTAATTGCAATTAATTGACCTTGCATGTTAGATGTCCAGTCTAGTTATAATTGGCGTATTTTAGTGTATTTAGTTCCAATTTTTATTCATTTCTGTAATCATGTTTGTAATCTCTATCGTTATTCTGACCTTACTATCATTTGGTTTATAGATTTTGTATAACCGTTGAGGAGTCCATGTATACGTCATCATTTTTTGTGTACGTAGGTTAATTCTTTATTCAGTTTGCTCTTTGACCTCTCGTTATTTCCGGTTTACTTTGCTTAATTTATAAATGCATTTTATTTGTGAAAATGTCTTTGTCGTATTGTAATACTGTTCTGTAATCCTTGGTTAACAAATTGTGTTGTTTGTCTTCATCTCATCCATTTATAATTTAATATTAATACTATAATTTATTCATTAATAATAGTGTAGATGAATATGATTAAATTTTTATGAATTTTAAGGAGGAATTAGGGACTTTGCACCAATTTGCAGTGGTGGTCCAAGAAATGGGCAATGCACTTTATAGCTCATGATAATGGCATAATATACAATGATTAATTATTATAAATTTATAACATATTAAGACATATTAAATGTTAATTAGTACACTTTCTCAGTACTACAGTGTGAACTTAGTAACTATTAAAGAGTAAATAACCTAATTATTTAGGGATAATACCCATATTTATTGAATACTAATATTAAGTGCATGATATAATTTTATCATCTTAGATAAATAAATATCATAACTATTTATGATAGATATTAGTGGGTATATATATATAATATTTTTACAAAAATATTATAGATTTGTGGAACGTACAAATAACAGTACAGGAATATTGCACTTTCTTATATTGATTATTCATTCGTTGAGTAATTACAATTATCTACATAGATTCTATTGGTGATTACTATTCATTAGTGATTGAATACCTAAATAAATTAACGTCACAATGCTTAACTTAGACTATTTTATTAAAAATGGTAAAGATTTTGGAAAAAAAGGAGAAGTTCTCGAGGCTTATGCATTGGCTGAATTTACAAAATATAAAGCAGAATTGGCAGAACAGGAAGAGAAAGAAATAGAAAAAGAAAATAGACAAAGAGAAATTGTAAGACAAGAAGAAGAAAGAAAGGTTGCAAGAGATGAAATCCTACGGATTGAAGAAGAGAATAAATTGAAACGACAGGAAATCATACTGCAGCAAGAAATGGAATTGCAACGGCTTAAATTGGAAACAGCAAAACTTCGTTCGCAGGGTGCTGCAGCAAGCCAAAATGATAATGCTCAATCTGGATCTTCATCCAACCAACTTAAGGGCAATTATTACTTTAAGCTACCGCCGTTCAAGTTACACGTTGACGATTTGTCATCATGGCTGGCGCGCTTTGAGGATATATGCAAGGTCAATAACCTTGACAAAACTGCATGGGCACTTAAACTAAAGGAATTTCTGGATGGCGAACCTGCAAGTGCAGCACAAAATATTGATCCGACATTAGCCACAGACTATGAGGCCATTAAGACTTTGTTATTACGTCGGTTCCACTTGAACGAAGAGGCATGTAGATTACGTTTCAAAAGTTTGTTGCCAGATAATAATAAAGACTTTACAGGGTTTATTGCTAACATACGCAATACTTTTAACAGATGGGTTGAACTGGCAGGTGTCAACAAATCTTACGACAAGTTAGTTGATTTGTTATTAAGGGATAAAGTGTATCTTCTGTCAGCCCACCGTTCTTTGCCTATCTGCAAGAACGTAAACCAGATACTATTGATGAGTTAGAAAAAATTTAATTAAATTACTGCACTGCGCATCCGAATGCGAACATTTCTGGCTCGTTGATAAGAGAACCTCTTCCTGTAGCCTCCAATATGGCATATCACAATAATAACAAACCAAGAACACACAGTGTAGAAAGAGGTAGGTTCAAAGGAAACTATGATATTAATTTTCATAAGGGACGTAATAGTTTTAACAATGACTTTAATAGAGGAAGACCACAAAATAGAAATTATTCACCTCAGTCCAGATACAACAATAATCCACGTAACTCAAGTTATAATCGGTCATATAACTATAATAATGGTAACAATTGGAACAACAACAATAATTATAGCTCGAGACACCGAGATAACAGTTACAATAGGGGACAACGGGATAATTCAACTGATTATTCTCGTCATTGTTCTCATTCTCGTAGATCGACAAATTATAATCATAATACAGGGGCAGCCGTTACTAATGCTACAACCCCTGGGGTTCAGAGTTCACCTACTAATAACAGAATACATTCTTCGTCTACATGTTATGCAATGAATTATAACGTGGCAAATAGTTGCCCTGAATGTAATCTTATATTTCAGAAGGCAAAAGAGACGGTTCTGAACTGCGGACACATCCTCCCAGAAGTCAGTCTGGCAGTCAATGACGGAACAGGCTCGCTGATCTTCAACAGAGGAAAAGTTAATGGATCCGTCGTCTCAGTTTTAAGAGATTCTGGATCGACAACGATCGGAATCCGTCAGTCACTTGTTCATCCTAATTGTGCAACTGGGGAACATGTCAGGTGCATGACTTTTGGAGGAACAATAGAATGTTATCCAACTGCTATTATACATATTAATACACCTTTTTTCACAGGCAACGTTAAAGCATGCATGTTAAGGAACCCAATTGCCGACCTTATGGTGGGATGCATACATGGAAGTAAAGATTGCACACCAGAAGAAATTATTGAATGGGAAAAAAATAATCTATGCATTGGAAATGCAGTAATAACAAGAGCACAGACTAAACAATTAGAGACTATGGATACTGAAAAAAGGGAAACAGACAAACATGAAAATATTGAGGTTCATTCTTCGATTGATCGAGCATCCTTTGCTGCAAAACAGAAGGAAGACAGATCATTAAAAAAAAATTTTGCACTGGTCAACAAATTTGACAATCCTGCTATGAACAATAATAATAATCATTGGTTTATTATTAAAAATGACATATTACTAAGATGTTTTATGGATAAAACTCAAATAAGACAACAGGTCATGGTACCTTTTGCTTTTAGACGGTACATACTTCAACACGCACATGATTCTAAGTGCGCAGGTCACATGGGATATACTCGGACACGTTCTCGAGTATTATCTTCTTTTTTTTGGCCGGGAGTATCACGAGATATTTCACAGTACGTACGCTCCTGTACGATATGCCAGGAAGTGAAAGCACGAGGAGCCTTTCACACGGCGCCTATTCAGGCTTGTGACATATCTGTGAGACCCTTTGACAAGATGGCCATTGATATTATTGGCCCACTTTTACCATCAGCCAGAGGACATAGATTTGTTCTCACTTGCATCGATTTATGCACACGATGGCCAGAAGCCATCCCATTGAAAACCACCACCACCACAGATGTAGCTGATGCACTACACCTGATCTTTTCTAGAGTAGGTTTTCTTAGGAAGCTTTTATCAGATCATGGATCTCAATTTATATCTGAGACTATGACAGAAGTAATGAAGACTTGGAATATAGATAGAAATCTCAGCAGCATTTATCACCCAATGAGTAATGGTGCAGTAGAAAGACTTAACCGCACACTCAAACAAATGTTACATAAAGTTACAGTTAACCATCCACAGGACTGGGACAGAGTACTCCCAGCCGTGTTATTCGCTTATCGAGAGGTGCCACATGAACAAACTGGCTTCTCTCCGTTTCAATTAGTCTTTGGCGCTCCACCAAGAGGTCCTATGGGACTAATAAAAGACTTATTGATTGACTCCGAGATGACTCAGGATACCCAGTCATCCTATGAGTATGTAATTAATCTCCGGAATAATATTATTGATGCCTGCAAAACGGCAACAGCTTCATCTGAGGCTGCTAAAGCGAAAGCTAGAACTTTCCAAAACAGTAGTAGACGATTACGTCAATTATTTCCAGGAGATCAAGCTTATGTGTTATTGCCACATAATGATAATAAACTACTCATCTCGTGGAATGGTCCATACCAGGTTATCAATAAGATTTCTGATGTTGATTATGTCCTGGACATTAAGGGACATCACAAAATATTTCACATAAATATGCTCAAACAATTTCATACTCGTCCTGAACATCTACAAGCTATTTTTCATGAACTAGATGACACTTTCGTACCTACATGTCACTAGTCTAATTTGTCTGTTATCCAGGAAGAAGAATCTTCTTTTCCTGAGGTACAGTTGGCATTACCTGTACCTGTAGTACAATCTACTGAATCTTGGCGGGACGTAACCATCTCTTCGTCGGTTACACCGCAACAGCATCAACAGATTGCTGAGCTTCTACAATCTTATCCAGATGTGTTGACCGACGTTGCAGGTCGCACATCAGTCATTAGTCATGACATCACTCTTAACGATGATACTCCAATTTGGGTACATCCATATTCTGTTCCTCTACACTTTCTTACTAAAACTACTAAGGAACTTGAACAGATGTTATCTTTAGGAATTATTGAAACTAGTAATTCCCCATTTTCTTCTCCATTAGTTATTGTCCGAAAGAAGGACAATAATATTAGACTATGCGTCGACTATAGAAAATTAAATGCACAAACTATAGTTGATAGCGAACCACACCCACTTCTCGACGACTTACTGCCACATCTATCTACCGCAACTATATTCACTAAGATAGACTTAACTAAAGGTTATTGGCAGATACCACTAACCGAAAAAGCTAAATACTACACAGCGTTTTCCACTCCGCAAGGTCTATACCAGTGGAATGTGATGCCTTTTGGGCTTGTTAACGCTCCAGCTACCTTTGTTCGCATGATGCGACACATTTTTTCAGGTAGACCAGAAATCATTACATACATAGACGACATATGCTTATTTAGTTCATCGTTTGAGGAACATTTTTCGGGTCTTAAATACGTTTTGGACACATTAAGAATGAATAATTTAACTGCGAAACCCACAAAATTACAAGTAGCGTTTCATGAAATAACTTTTTTGGGACACATCATTGGAGCAGGATATATCCAAACACTACCTAGTACGGTTTCTAAAATTTTGAACGTTTCCGTTCCTCAAACGAAGAAACAGGTTAGAAGCTTGTTAGGTCTAGTCCAATATTACAGCAGATTTGTACCTAACTTGTCATCCATCACGGCTGTTTTATCGTCTCTATTAAAAAAGAACATGCCAGTGAAGGTGACATGGACTAGTGAGTGTAATAAATTATTCCTTAAAATAATTGATATTTTTTCAAATCCACCAATTTTGAGACTACCTGATGCTTCCAAAAAGTTTTTTCTCCGCACAGATGCGAGTAATTACGGAATTGGCGCATGTTTGCTCCAATATCATGACGACATCATCCATCCATCCTTGTATGTCTCACATAAACTGAAACCACCAGAGGTGAAATACTCCACTGTCGACCGCGAATTGTTGGCAGTTGTATGGGCGATAACAAAGTTGGAGAAGTTTCTGCTGGGAGCCTCATTCGTGGTCCAGACAGATCAAAAAGCCGTAGCATCACTACGACGGGCGAATCATAAAAGTCCAAAGCTCACCAGATTCGCTATTCTTCAGCCTTTTGATTTCTCCATCGAGTACATTTCAGGAGCAGAGAACGTCTTGGCAGATACTCTCTCGAGAAACCCTTCCGATGCCGAGTAATGAACAATAATAACGTCGCAGATACTTACCCAAAATACATTGCTTTTCGACATAGAAAGTAACCATTGCCTACAATACACGTATCCGCTCACTAAAGACATGTTATATACGAAATGAATGAAATCAAATGACACTATGTTCGTATTTACGCCAGGACTTTGCTTGTAGTCCATTCATGATAAAACTATTTGAAACTATTTCGTGAATCAAGTGAAAATAATTGAAATGCTATCGAAGTAATTCAGGATGTGACATGAACTATTGTCAAGAACGTCAATACTTATGAATAGGAACACTTAAACATTTTTTCTAATCGGAATTCACAAGGATCAAGCCTACGAATGGATCATCATATCCAACGTTAATTAATTTTAATTAAGTCGTTGAAATAATGGAAATTAAAATGGAATGTGAGATAAATATGAAAAAAAAAAATGAAATTTGGAAAAAAATGAAAGAAAGAAAAAAATAAAAACTCACATGATTCTTAGATAATATTATTGTATGTAACTATTATATTATATAGTTAATAATTATGTTAACACATTACATACTACATTATTATTTAAATTAGTTAATTTAGATAGGTATTAACAACTTAACACTAAACTTAATTAATGTACAACACACATAACTAAGTTAAATTTATACATTATTTTCTTTCTCTACTTTATTTCTCATTTATTTATTTATTTCTCTCTTTAACATCTTCTTTCATTTTTCTTGTATTAGATTTTCAACAACTTAATTCTTATTACACACTCAGTATAATTAATTAGTTTAATTTTAACTCTTTAGATTAGTCTGACGTGACATTTCATTGCGACATATTTTAAATTAATTAAATAATTAGATATCAACATTAGACATTCTCTTTTAGTTCATATAAAATTTATGTATAACATTTATGTATAAGATGATAATTAATATATGAGATGACTGTTAGTTAGTCGACATGACCACGACATTGTTCTAGACAGAACATCGTAGGCCATATGCTGCATTTTTGTTAAATTTTTGATATTATTCATTCAGATAGGTTTTTGAAAAAAAAAAAAAAAATCTATTGAATAGATTTTTTTTCCCCCCGGTGGACAGGGAATTGTTACGGTAGTTTAATTGGCATTGTCTGCTAGAGGTTAGCAGCATGCGATTTTAGGGGTTACAACGTTTAATGTAATGTAAAAAAATATTATTAGCCTATTGAACGCTGTGACGTTTCAGCATTGGTAGTCACGCACCGTGACCAAGAGACGGGACCCTTTTTTGAATGACCGTCGAACTAAGAAGACGTGTCCTATAATCCTTCCAGTAGTAGGCATGATATTGCCGCACATATGTTATTGCAGTACGGACATGGGTCAGTCCTATATTATGAAGAGAGGAATGTTTCGAGGTTAGTAAATTAACTAAAGTCAAGGAAGGATGAATTTATAGTCCATATTCGTTTATATCGTCAGACGTCTAATCTCACTGTCGGCCGTTGGGTGTCCCAACCGCGCGTACATATAGTTACGACGTTCTGACTATAGTATTGCATATTATTGGACCAGGACTGTAATGCATGGATAGCATTTACGATGTAGGATTCAATTCTAATATATAATGTTTTCATGATCAACCTCCATGGACTGTCTAATGTTTGAAATGTATATTAAAAATTGTGTGGACTCGAGAAGAGACTTATCACGTTCATTGAAGTTACAAATTCAACAATTATAAACTGAGTTCAAACCTTGTAAGAGACAGAATGTTATTGACCCACATTCGCGTAATTATTCCAACAATAGCACGATCAAGAATTAATGAATCAATAAGAAACAATAGCCTTCCACAACGACCACTGAAGTAGAAAACGGGCCGCAACAGTTGCCTGCTGATCAAGTCGCAAGGATTTGTTTTCATAATTGGCCTTATTATTCTGCCGAGGGAAGGTATATGTCCCACGGAATTACCTACTAGTCTTCACAGGTTGCGTTGAAACCTTACTGTCATTCTTAGGAATGAATGCATGTCGCAAAGGTTGTAATGAATTAGCAGCAGTGGCGTAATGAACAATGGAATCGTTTTCAATGTTAGATTCCAGAACCTTAGAATTACATAGTATGTTAGCAGTATGTGCCTGTGAAACAAATCTAGGTATAGTCGTAAATGCACGGGCATCATGTATATGTTGCTCTTCCCAATCAGCTATTTGCTGAGGGGTACACTCTTTTATACCATGTATTCGACCTAGTATCACGTCGCTAATAGGATTCTGAAGCAGGCACGCATGAATCCTCCCTGAAAAAAATGGTGTATGTAAATTAATTATGGCTGTGGGAAAGGTTTCCACAGTGCCTCCAAAGGTGACACATTTCATAGTATTGCCTGTAGCGCACAATGGGTCAATCAGCGAAGTACGGACTCCGACTGTGCTACAACCTGAATCAAATAAAATAGAGCATGGAATGGAATTTACATATCCTTTATTAAATTTAAGACAACCCTGTCCCTGGTGTACTGACGCAGAAGTGGCCATGCAAGCTGCAGGTAGACTAGGCAAAATATGTCCGCATCGCAGTGTCGTGATCGCCTTTGGCTGGAAAAGAGTCGTACATTCGGAACAAGCTTTCACCTGATTAAAATCAAGAGAACAAGACATGGCATTATGTGTATTAGTATCTTTATCCTGTTCATTGTTAGCCTGTGTATCTCTTAAAGCAACATTAGCATGTCGACGTTAATTGCTTGAAGATCTATCTCTTCGTCGCGATCGATTCTGACTATTGGTATTAAAATTGCTATAATTACTATTTCTGCCTGAGTTGAAATCTGGATGAGTACGCCAATTATTGTCCTCACTGTTGTGATTTTGGCCAAATGATCTATTCCAAGAACCCTGTCTATTGTGAGGATTTTGTGATTGTGATCGCCAATTTTGTTTATTATTGTTTCCTTGATTATATCTGAAATTATTGTTACCAAAATCTCGTGATCTATGAGATTGGCCCCAAGAAGCATTAAATGGAGCAGATTGCTGGTATTGTTCCCCTTATAAAAATTACTATAGTTGAAATTGTCATTACTTCCCTTATTAAAGTATCTATCGTTACTCATCGAACGATGGCGTGAAAAGTTCTTCTGTTGCATAGGAAAAGCAACAGGTAACTCATTTTTGATCTGCGCATTACTAATATCCATGTTTGGGTGAGCGGTGCAGACATTTTTACAATTTTCTTCTAATTCTTTTATTGAAGAAGGTTTACGCTCATGCAAAAATGAAAGAAATGCAGGATTTACTGACGATAAAACTTTATCGCATAGTAATAAATCGAAAAGACTTTCATAAGACTTTTCTACCTTGGACAATTCGATCCATCTTTCCAAGGTCAGCCGTATTTGGGAAAGAAAGTCACTAAAGTTCTTTCCTGATTGTGGTAACATAGTTTTAAAACGCAATCTGTATTGATCTTCAGTCATTTGATATTTCCTAAGAAGAGCAGCTCTAAGAGCGTCATAATCATTTTTTTCATTAGCACTAGTTGTATGATATACCGCCATAGCATCCCCTGTAAGTAATCTGGATAAATATGTACAATATAGTGTTTTATCCACGTTATAAGACCTACAAGTGGCCTCAAATCTGTCTAGAAAGAATATTACGTCGTCGGATGGTGGATTAAATTAGGGTAATTTTAGATGAACTTCCCTAAAATTATCGTGTCTAGATGAAGATTGGCCTTCATGAGTTTTCTGAGAATTAGCTTCATGAGCTAATTTAAATTGTTCAAATTCCATTTCCTTAATTTTTTGTTCATGTTGAACCTGAAGCTGATATTTTCTTCAGCTATCAATCTCCTCTCTTCCATTTCCTTTTGCTTACATTCCATTTCAATTCTGAGTTGCCTTTCTTTTTCAGCAGCTTTTCTCTCGTTTTCTGCAGCCTCCAAACGAAGTCTTTTTTCGTTTTCTTCAGCCTCCAATCTTTTCTGTTCTGTTTCACGCTGAAATCGTTTTTCCTCTAATTCAGCGGCTAATTTCATTTTTTTCTCATTTTCCTCAGCCTCAATTTGAAGTCTTTTGTCTTCTGCCTCAACCTGAAGTCTCTTCTGTTCCGTTTCATATTTCAAATTCTCAAGCCTAAGAGTTTCTAATTTCCTCTGTTCAGCTTCTATCTCTTGAGCCTTTTTATATTCCGCAAATGCGAATACCTTTACCTCTTCAGGAGTTAACTGAAGGGATTTAGCTTGTTTAATAAAATAATCTAAGGTAGACATTATTTAAAATGTTTCTGGAATATTTCTCCTTAAAAAGTGTTATTCAGTTAATATCAAATTATATTTCACTCTAATCAATGAGACCCGTTCTTGTCCATGAACGGTATGCAATTCATATATAATTTTCAAATATATTATTGATTAAAAAAAATAATTTATGCAATAATATGATAAGACAAAAGCAATAGACAATTGTGACAAGACAACAAGACAAGATAGTTAATGACAAATGGAAACAATCGCAGAAATCAAAAAAGTTAGAATGAAAAAATAAGAAATAATTTAGCAAAAAGTGCAATGATAACTGCAATAAACAAGACAATTGACAACACAGTGTATAAACATAGGTTTGTAAAAAACTAAACGATAGTAAGGTGAGACTGGACGGATGATACAAACAAAATACATCATAAAACTAAAGTACGGATAAAAATTGCTACGAAAACTACAATAAAACTTGACAATACAGCTAAACAGTCACGTGTCACAGATAACCAGACACAGTGGACCTAGAATCCTTCGACACACAGGTGTCGGAACATTCCACTGCGGGAAGTCTGCAAATAAACCTATAGAACACTTACAATGGACCTGTGATGAAACTGGTATGTTTCCGAAGTAAGTCGCCTTACCCAACCTCCCACAATAAACATAAAACATAGAACACTCAACATGAATAGCATATAAGTGGACATATATGTGAGGAAAAGATCAGCTCAACGTAAAACAGTGAAAACACCACGTTTTTTTTTTTTTTCTACTTATCTTGACCGAAAAAGAAACTTATTCCTCGCATCCGTGAGTGTACGTATAAGCTTCGTTATCATAATTGGAGTTCAACAATGTAGGTATTCACTAGTGAAAACTGGAAGTTGAGGTGCCCTGTTGACCTTGACATTCCGCTAATCGTCGTGTAGATTCCATGGTCATGTTGAAGATTCTGGTATTTCTGTACAAACGATTATCTTGAATAAATGATGAGAACGGTCCCTTCTTTGAAACATAGAGGTTTCCAAAACACACTGGCGCCACCAGACTGTAAGAGCGTTATGTTTCGCTTCTTCTAATAGTGATTCCTGGTTAGTGGTGGTGATGGGATGGCACTAGAATATTTACGCGAATGTTTAATAAAGTAATCAAAAGTCCAACGAGTGGTAGGCAAATTGGCCAACATGACGATACTCAACTCGTGGTTAGAAAATTAGTTCATACAATTTATTTACGTTGCACAGTAGACGATACGAAACAGTACTTTGATGCATGGACGATCAACAAGAATACATGACGGTGAAATTCTGTCATAATGTTCATAATGGCAATATACATCTTTCCAGTCAGTTCCATTACCAATATTCTTCCTCGCGAAACTAATGTTCAGACAATTAATCTGTCTCTGTGATAGTCACTAAGGCATCGGCCATTGACCTTCTACAAGGACATCGGGCTTATTATACATCTTTATAATACTTGAGAATGCAACCAAAATATACTGTCTTGCTCAATTGACTTCTTCCATAGACTGCTCAGACAGTTGATTAAACATAAGATCCACACTTTCCTACATCAAGATAAATACAGGTTAGCGACTATCCTTGGCTAACCTCTCCAATCCGTGCCATGACCGAGATGTCGGCACTTCGTAATACAATCTTGCAATACATTTAATAATATTTCCTCTCATAGGATTACCACTACGTTTTACAAGTGAAGCTATCAGCTCATCTGATCCATTCTTGAAATCCTGACATGAGGACTCCAGCTAGATGCCAGTAATGAGTAGAGACATCACTTAAAAATCATCCATAAGATCATTTATCAATACATGGGTACAAGACTTACGTATACATATTGACATTGGCTTCTGAGAAGAAAACCAGTCATCCATAATAGAAATAATTCCCATTCATAAGGGACACAATACAATACAATACGGACGACCAGTCCAGCTTGACCCTTCACGATCGCTCTCTGACGTCATTCCCTAGATCTTGGTCACCCATGCGTTAAGAGTCTCATACTCTACATAGTGCACACACGTGCGTGATAAATCATACGCACAAATAATATTCCTATCATAAGAATGGTGCGTAACCTTTTAACACAGGCAGGACCTAAGACTGCCATCTATGTAAAAGTACGCAACAATAACACACTAAGCCTTCCTGTTCTTTGTCCAGCTGACTACTGTTCGCTATATATTTCATGAGGAGGCTGAGATGCAAAGAATGAACCAGAGTTGTGGCACTGTACGAAGGATGGCCGCTGACCAAACAAAGATGAAGCAATTTGTTGCTGCCCTACAAGATGCCACCAGGTGTGATGGACCTGACTTCTTTGACAGTCTGCGGCTAAGGATCAAAGAAGAAGCCTTCCTGTTATGTGCCATCCGTTCAATATCTTTACATGTCCTTTTTTATCCATTTCATTTCTGTGTCCAGTTCTCTTCTCCATATGGATTTTTGGTCTGCCTTTATTTCTCTTCTCCTGGGGTGGTTTCAGGACAAGGAGTATCTTGTAGTGCTATCACCAGGTTTTTTTTTAAACGTGTGTTCTATCCACCGCCACACTTCTCAGCTTTTATACTATTGGTGTTTGTCTAGTTCTTTCCATCAGTTCCCTGCTAGAGATCATATTATACCATTTAAATACTTCAGTACTTCTTTCTTCTTGTCGCTCCTTACAGAGCATGGAGCTAGCATTGCAGTATGACCCTAGGAAGCCTTCAAACATTTGAATGTACTTGCAGCTATGGTTTCTATGGCAATCACTTCTATACTTAGCCTATTAAATTGTCATAGTAGATACTTACTTCAGTCGTTTCTCTTCTACCATGAGGTGTAGAGGTTTGGAAGAGATAGCACAATACTATCCTATCAGCTGTTTTCCTCCTGACCTGGCATTACCCCTGTCCTCAGTCCTTTAGAGACCGCCCAATGCTGTTCTTCCAGAGGACCTCGGGTCATCCTGAAGGTCTGGATCCTTGGCTCTCAGTTTTCCATACTTGTCGTGGCAGCCTATCCTCCCTGATTCTGCAGACATGGTGCCATAGTAGATATGAAACATTAATCAAGGGTGGTGTAGGTAGAATAACACACCATACTTAGTTAAGCTGATTTATTATAGTAGACATAGAACATTAATGACTGATAGCACATGGTGCAGACATAATGTACCATACTTAGTTAATTTGCTGATTTACTATAGTAGACATAGAACATTAATGACTGAAAGCACTTAGTGCAGACAAAATAATGTACCATACTTAGTTAACTTGCTGATTTACTATAGTAGACATAGAACATTAATGACTGAAAGCACATAGTGCAGACATAATGCACCATACTTAGTTAATTTGCTGATTTATTATAGTAGACATTGAACATTAATGACTGATAGCACATGGTGCAGACAAAATACTGTACTAAACATAATGAACCAGACAGGATGAAAGTTTAAAGAGCTGATGATAGTTGTTCTTATTGCTAAAGAAACATGAAGAATCAGGACTGTTTTTTTCTGACATGGACCGTCATTGTTAATGGGCGTAGGAGCATTTTTTAAAAAATGTATGTCAAACATGTTAGTAGCAGACATTTTGTGTTGTCTATCTAGTACAGTAGCATATTCTGTATTACTGTAACAGACAGTCTATAATGCTGTCTGGTGTACTAGTAAGAGACATTTTGTTTTGTTTGTCTAGTGTACGAGTAACATATCATATATTGCTGTCTGGTTTATAAGTAACAGACGCTTTGTGTTGCTGTTAGTGTGCTAGTAACAGACCTCTATATGGCTGTCTTGTGTACTAGTAACAGGCACTGCTTATTGCTGTCTAGTGTAATAGAAACAGACATTCTTATATTGCTGTCTAGTGTACCAATAACAGATTGTCTAGTGCACTAGTAATTGACATTCTGTGTTGCTGTCTAGTGTACTAGTAATTGACATCTGTGTTGCTGTCTAGTGTATTAGTAACAGACACTCTGTATTGCTGTCTAGTGTACTAGTGTTGAGGGCGCATCATGGGGCAAAGCGATTTGTAAAAGTGTTTTGGGAGAGATCGCTCTGCACCAAGATGTGCCTCACCAGAACACAGAATAACTACGATGCTTGAATGTAACTACGCACGGTTACGAGGCATGACGTAGTGTGCATTCTACTTGTGGGCTTGGACCCGAATGGACAGTGTCAGCTTGTGTGGTGTAGTCCACTTATCTAAGTGTAGCGAAGTCTACTTAAAAGGTGTCTATATGATTCAGATTTCGATGTAGAAATCAAGTGTGCTGTGAATTCATTATGGGACAAACCCATCTTATTAGGATGTGTTAAATTCGGGTAAGATTTAATCTCGATTTGCCAAAGGAGATATTTGACCATAGGTCAAGGTTAATATAACCGTTATGAAGGGATATGAATATCCACGAAAATACATTTGATTGCCGACAAAAGGAAAATGTGCAAGAAGGCACGGAATTGAAATAATATGGACAGGAAAGGAAGATGAAATATAAAGAGAAACTCCTAAGAATAAAATAAACGGAGGAAAGTATGGAATATGCTATGTAAGCACGTAGAGATAAGTCTTGATAGCATGAAGAATTTTCACATGTGTGGACTCATGTATAAATAGTATATGAAAGGTAGGAATCGATATTTAATTGAGGATGTCAGACTTTATTAGAGCAATGTGTCGCTCATGCAAGTTTATATGTTAAATAAAATTGAAAGTCGTATAAAACAGCATTCTTTGAGGACTGATTCACAGTTTGAATTATCAGTTTGAATACATATAAACAACTAACACTTTCTGACAGTTCGATAAAATGAATCTGAATACAAAGCAGAACGAATACCTATTAAGGGTGTGGCCAGAGTTTTGGTGACAATATTTCTACAAAATTAGTAATCCCTAGACAACATACAGATAACGAAGCAAAAGGCTCTTAACAACTAGTAATTGACCTTCTGTGTTTCTGTCTTGTGTATTAGTAATTGACCTTCCATGTTTCTGTCTTGTATACTAGTAATTGACCTTCCATGTTTCTGTCTTGTGTATTAGTAATTGACCTTCCATGTTTCTGTCTTGTGTACTAGTAATTGACCTCCCTTGTTTTTGTCTACTAGTAACAGACACTCCATATTGCTGTCTAGTGTACTAGTATTTGACCTTCCATGTTTTTGTCTAGTGTACTAGTAATTGACCTTCCGTGCTTCTGCCTTGTGTACTAGTTTTTTTTTTTTTTTTTGCGTATGCCCGCTATTACTTGAGGCGAAATCTCAGGTTAGTATGTCTCACCTGAGGCTGGTTTTTACGTGAGTATCCCTTTTTTCTTGTACAGAGACAGGTGTCCCTCGCCATTCAGGCAGATACTCGCCGATTTCGGCGGTACCCATTAGAGCTGGGTTGGCTCAGGAGCCACCAGTCCCTGGTCGATGACACTCCTTCAAACGTCATCCAAGGGCTAGAGTTAATCCAGTCCAAATCCCGGTCGACGAAAAATATTCAGATGTCCTTGTCCGGGTTTGATCCTGGGTCACTCGGTCGCCAGCACAGTTTGGTAACCACTACACCAGTGCGGCTCCCTACAGACACTTAATATTGCTGTCTAGTGTACTAGTACCTGACCTTCCATGTTTCTGTCTGGTGTACTAGTAATTGACGTCCCTTGTTTCTGTCTAGTGTACTAGTAACAGACACTCCATATTGCTGTCTAGTGTACTAGGAACAGACACTCCATATTGCTGTCTAGTGTACTAGTAACAGACACTGTATTGCTGTCTAGTGTACTAGTAATTGACCTTCCATGCTTTTGTCTTGTGTACTAGTAATTGACCTTCCATGTTTCTGTCTAGTGTACTAGTAACAGACACTCCATATTGCTGTCTAGTGTACTAGTAACAGACACTCCATATTGCTGTCTAGTGTACTAGTAACAGACACTGTATTGCTGTCTAGTGTACTAGTAATTGACCTTCCATGCTTCTGTCTGGTGTACTAGTAATTGACCTTCCATGTTTCTGATTAGTGTACTAGTTTCTGACTAGTGTACTAGTAATTGACATTCCATGTTGCTGCCTAGGTACTAGTAACAGGTGTCCATATCGCTGTCTGGCTTTCTTGTGACAAGTATCCATATTACTGTATGTCGAACTTGTGACAGCAGCAAATGATGAACCACACAAATTATTCTTCCTTCTCCATTTATGTGCAAAACTCCCATGACTGTTGGCCCCCTTGCAGGAGACCTGCATCAAAGCAGTTAATGTACTCTATAGAAGTGATTTCTGTAGCAGCTCATTTTACACTACAAGTCTGCTAGTCCCATGCACAGTTACTTGCCTCTTGCTGCCTGACTGAGGGAGCAGTGGTTTTATTATTTCTTTGTCCCCTTGGAATTTTGTTGTGAAGCACATAAAGTCTATATAATATTCATAATCATCATTTCTTTGTCCCCTTGGAAATTTGTTGTGAAGCACATAAAGTCTATATAATATTCATAATCATCATTTCCCATCTTTGCTTCTTATGGAGCATGGAGCACACACCACAGCTGGTCACCAGGAATCCTACACTAAAGCATACATATGCCTTTGCTGCTACAGTTTCTGTAGTAATTCATTTTTGCATGATGAGGCTGCCAACCTCATACACAACTGTAGATTAGTCACCTCTTACAACATGCACATGGGAGCAGTAAACTTTTTTTTCTTTCTTTGTCCCCTCAGGGGGACCCTTTCTCGAACTTATACTGTGCTTTGAATAGTTTTACTGTTCTAAAATTTACATAATGGCCTAGGCATTCAAAATAAGGCTTATCTGGCAAATCTACATGGAGATATTCACCAAACTATGTGAGCATTATACTGTAGAGTAAATAAACATTTTAGTCTGCTTTGTGTAAGGGAATGACAACATTTGTAAATTTTTATATTTCATGACGAAAGTCAAACAGTGAGATGTATAATTTGTGTTTATTTATAGTTTCATGTGTTTACTCATGTCTCCTTCCATCTTCTCCTATTTCAGGAACATACATTTGCCCCCAGTGCCAACTCTCCTTCTCCCAGCTCTGGTATTGGAAAAGACATATGAAAAGGAGGCATGCTGATAAATATTTGGAACTTAAATATAATGAAATTAATTCAGATATGATGACAGAAGGCAGAGTAAGGGTAGGTGAAATACTACACATGGAGGGAGATAAGCAAGATGCAAATACTGTTACAGAATGCAATAATGAATCAAAACTGCTAGCAATAAATGCATCAGTCTGTGCCACAGACTGCCTGAGGAAGACAGATACTGTAAATGGAAATGCAGTTTGTAATGGACTGACCTCACAAAATGAGGATTTTAGTGTTGAGATAAATAAAGCGTTTTATTCATCTGAAAAATATGTGGAACTTAGTGGACCTGATTATAAAGAAAGTACTAATCCACAATCCCCAAAAAACACTAATGCAAGAGAGAAATGTTACAGATGTGATGTTTGTAATGCAAGGTTTTTATGCTTGAGTAGACTAAGTCCTCATTTAACAAAGCATACAGGAGAAGGGTATCACAAATGTGATGTTTGTAATGCAAGATTTTTATGGCTTCGTACATTAAAAACTCATTTAATGCGGCATACAGGAGATAAATGCTACAAATGTGATGTTTGTAGTGTGAGGTTTATGTATAACTGTGATCTAAAGGCACACACAGCAAAACATACAGGAGATGGACGTTACAAATGTGATGTTTGTTGTGTTGGGTTTCACTGGGCTGGGGAACTAAAGGAACATAAAAGAAAACATACAGGAGAGAGACCTTACGTATGTGTTATATGTAACGCAAACTTTCGTCGGTTGAGTCATCTAAATGTACACAAAAGAACTCACACTCAAGAAACACCTTACATTTGTGACATTTGTGGTGAAGCATTTTCTCACTTAGCTTACTTATGTAGACACAAAAGAAGGCATACAGGAGAAAGACCTTACATGTGTGATGTTTGTAGTGTAGGGTTTCATGAGAAAAGTGATCTAAAAATACACAAAAGAAGGCATACAGGAGAAAGACCTTACATATGTAATGTTTGTGGTGTAAGATATGCTGATGGTAGTTCTCTAAGAACTCACAAAAGAAGGCACACAGGAGAAAAACCTTACATATGTAATGTTTGTGGTGTAAGATTTGCTGATGGTGGTTCTCTAAGAACTCACAAAAGAAGGCACACAGGAGAAAAACCTTACATATGTAATGTTTGTGGTGTAAGATTTGCTGATGGTAGTTCTCTAAGAACTCACAAAAGAAGGCACACAGGAGAAAAACCTTACATATGTAATGTTTGTGGTGTAAGATATGCTGATGGTAGTTCTCTAAGAACTCACAAAAGAAGGCACACAGGAGAAAAACCTTACATATGTAATGTTTGTGGTGTAAGATATGCTGATGGTGGTTCTCTAAGAACTCACAGAAGAAAACATTCAGTAGACAGACCTTACAAGTGTAATGTTTGTAATGCAGGATTTATTGTTAGTTCACTTTTAAAGATACATGAGAGAATTCACACAGGAGAAAGAGCTTACAGTTGTAATGTGGGGTTTGTGAGTAGTTCAAATCTAAAGGCACATGAAAGAAAACATATGGGAGAGAGACCTTACAAGTGTGATGTTTGTCATGTGGGGTATGCTCAGAATAGCAATCTAAAGATGCACCAAAAAATACATACTGGAGAGAAACCTTTTAAGTGTGATGTTTGTAGTATGGCTTTTACATTTCCTTCAAGTCTGTACATACACAAAAGAATACATACAGGAGAGAAACCTCACAAGTGTGACGTCTGTAGTGTGGAGTTTTCTCAGAGTTGTTCTTTAAGGGTGCACAAAATAAAACATTCAGGAGAGAGACCTTACAAGTGTAATGTTTGTAGCAAAGGGTTTACTATAAGAGCATTCCTGAATGTACATGAAAGAAAACATACAGGAGAAAGACCTTACAAGTGTGATGTTTGTTGTGTAGTGTTTGCTACTAGTTCATACCTTAAGATACACAAAAGGAAACATACAGGAGAAAGACCTTACAAGTGTGATGTTTGTTGTGTAGTGTTTGCTACTAGTTCATCACTTAAGATACACAAAAGGAAACATACAGGAGACAGACCTTACAAGTGTGATGTTTGTTGTGTAGTGTTTGCTACTAGTTCATCACTTAAGATACACAAAAGGAAACATACAGGAGAAAGACCTTACAAGTGTGATGTTTGTTTTGTGGGGTTTGCTGTGAGCTACTGTCTAAGGATGCACAAAAAAAAACACACAGGTGAGAGACCCTACAGGTGTGATATTTGCAATGTAAGGTTTGCTTGGAATAGTGTCCTAAAAAGACATAAAGTAAAACATACAGGGGAGAAACCTTACAAATGCGGTGTTTGTAATTTAGCATTTTCTCAGAAGTGCCAATTGCAGATTCATGAAATAAAACATACAGGTGAGAGACCATACTTGTGTGACGTTTGTGGTGTAGGGTTTATTGAGAATCAGAGTCTGAAAATGCATAAACAAAAATATACAGGTGTGAGACCTTACGTGTGTGACATTTGTGGTGTAGGGTTTGTTCAGAATCAGAGTCTGAAAATGCATAAACAAAAACATACAGGAGAGAAACCTTACAAATGTGATGTTTGTAATTTAGGGTTTTCTCATAATTGCTACCTACAGAAACATAAAAGGAGACATACAGGTGAGAGACCTTACAAGTGTGATGTTTGTAATGTAGGGTTTGCTCGTAAACCCCACCTTAAAAGACACAAATTAAAACATACAAGTGAGAGACCTTACAAATGTGATGTTTGTAATTTAGAGTTTTTTCAGATTCATGAAAGAAAACATACAGGAGAGAGACCTTACACGTGTGACATCTGTGGCGTAAGGTTTGCTCAGTTTACTCAGATAAAGAGGCACATAATAAAACATACAGGTGAGAAACCTTTCAAGTGTGACATTTGTGGTGAAGGGTATGCTAGGAATGACCATCTAAAGAGGCACATAATAAAACATACAGGTGAGAAACCTTTCAAGTGTGATATTTGTGGTGAAGGGTATGCTAGGAATGACTATCTAAAGAGGCATAGAGTAAAACATACAGGAGAGAAACCTTACAAATGTGATTTATGTAATGTAGGGTTTGCTGAGAACTGGCTACTGAAGAAACATAACAGAAAACATACAGGAGAGAGACCTTACTAGGGTGATGTTTGCAGTGTAAGGTTTGCTCAGAGTAATGAGAGAAAAATCTTATAGGTGTGATATCTGCAGCATAAGGTTTGTCCGGAATAGTAGCCTAATCAGACACTGATTAAAACATAGTGAACGACATGTATAAATGAACGTTTGCCAATGTAGGGTTTGCCCAAAATAGTCATCTAAAGATGCACAAAGGAAAAAATTTAGAAAAAGACCTTACAAATGTGATATTTTTAGTGCTGGGTTTGCTGCTAGTAGCCATTTGAAGCCTCACAAAATACAACATACATGAGTGAGACATTGCAGGTGTGATGTTTGTAATGTGGCATACACTCTGGTCCTCTAAGATACACAAATGGGAGAAAGACCTTAAAATGTGTTCGTTTGTAATGTAGGATTTGCTCTGGTCAGAGGAAAATATGTGGAATGAAGACCTTATAAATGTAATATGGGAAGAACTTATAAATGTAATGTAGGAAGAACTTATAAATGTAATGTAGGAAGACCTAGTAAATACAATGTTTGTAATGTATGAAGAACTTATAATGTAATGTTTGTAATGTAGGAAGACCTAATAATTGTAATGTAGGAAGATCTTATAAATATAATGTAGGGTTTGCTCTGGTCATCTTAAGATACACAGAGGAAAATATGTTGAAGGAAGACCATACAAATGTAATGTTTGTAAAATAGGGTTTGCTCTAGTTATCTAACGAAACGCACAAGGAAACATGGGAGGAAGACCTTAGAAATCTGAAGTTCAAGGTAGGTTTTTTCAAAGTGGTGTAGCACACTCATACATTGATCTCTACATGTAATTTAACATAGTCTCTGTTTGTGGGGGTATCGTTATTAACTATATCTATTTCATATTTAAATTCTTACTTACGGCTGAAATGAAGAATAGCGGGCCGTCTCTTTGATATGGCCTTAAAAAATAATTCACAGACGCAGTAAAAAAGGGGTTAGAGTTAGGTTTAGATATCCTAAACACTAACCTTAATCCTAACCCTAAGAACATTGGTGACTTACTAGGATGACATCAAAGGACATGGCCCACTGTGCTTCATTTACTTACATACTTAGTCACTCTATTTCTACCTTGGGGGTGTAGAGGTTTGCCAGACAGTGCCATGCTATCATATTAGCTGTCTTCCTTTTGGCCTAGTCTCAGTCCAGTCCTTGGTGCTTCAGAGATTGTCTGATATTGTCCTCCCAGTGAACTCTGGTCGACCTTGAGGTCTGGATACCCGGCTCTTGGTTTCCCATATTTGTCGTGGTAGCCAAACTTCTTCTATTCTGTAGACATGGTCAAGTCATTGTAACTGGACTGTTCCACTTGGGTCTGCAAGGACTGGGTTTGAAGGCCATGATGTATCTTCTGGTTGTGGACCATGCCCTTCTTTTTACTACAACCAACTTCTTCAGATATCTCGTTTGGAGCTGGCTTGTGTGGGTTGTAGTCATTGCCCACGACTCATCCATAAGTCAAGACTGGAACATAGGTGGAGCATTTTAGCATTCAGGGCAACATCGTCAGCAAACACCAGCTCTGAAATACAGACCTGTCTCATCTTCCAGTTCACCTCTGAATACTTTCTTGTTCTCTCTTTTCATGTTTTAACGACATTGCCCATGAGAATTATGAAGATATAAGGTGACAGAATTTCACCCTGTCATTCTTTAGTGGTGACCCTGAACACATCTCTGACTTATGGTTTGCCATCCTTACATAATTTCTGCATGTCTTGCAGCTCTGTATAGCGTGGATCAGTGGTGCTGGAATGTTCTTCCCTGCTAAGAAGTCCAAAAGTTTGCTCTAGGGAACCTTTTCAGACACCTTCAGATCCAAGAAACAGAGTCTCACCTACTCAAGGGCTTTTTCGCTCAGCTGCCTGAGTGTGAAGATAAGGTCTTGAGTACTTCAGTTTGCTCAGCTGCCTGAGTGTGAAGATAAGGTCTTGAGTACTTCAGTTTGCTCAGAAGCTACCCTGGGCCTCATCCATTTGTGGCTCAACCAGACATTGGAGTCTTTGTTCCAAGATTATAGAGTCATTTTTGCCAGGGATGCTAAGAAGAGATATGCCTCTATGATTTTTACATTGTCTGTTGTCACCTTTTAGAATATAGGCATGATAGCAATCTCCCAATCCTTTGGTATGATCTTGCAGCACAATGCTGCCTAGAGGACACTCAGGAATAATAAGTTGCCTGCTGCTCTCATGTACTTAACCATTTCTGGTGTTATACCACCGTGTCTTGCTGCTTTGTCCATCTTGATTTTATCCAGTGCTGCCTTCAGTTCTTCCATCTTGATGCCATCTTCGCCACCATTGGTTTCCTCCTCTGTAATAGTGTTTATTATTTCTGAGGCTTGACCTTCCTCATCATCAAGGAGCTCTGAGAACTATTCTTTCCATTACTTCCTTTGGGGCAGTGAGCAGTTTGTCTTTTATAAATTTAAGAGGGCACTGTTTTTCCTTCCTCATATTTTTATGGTTTTATAGAATATTTCTGGTTTTCTTGAGCATTTGTTTTTTGTAGCTTTTCTCCAAATTCTTTCCAGGATTTCTGTTTTGCTGCTAGCAGTTTGTTCTGACATATTCTCTTCATTTCTATGTTTTTAGCTTCAAAGTATTGTTTCTATGCTTCGTTTATTTTCACTTTAACTTTCCCTTTCTTCCCAAGTAGAATTTTGCCACGAGCTTCTTCTGCAGCTGCATTTATGACATTCTTGAATTTAAGCCAGGATGGTTTCAGGTCATCTGATCGTTCTTCTATGTATTTCATTGCTGTTGCAGTAAACCCTGATACCTGGTCTTAATTTCTGGCTGTCTCAGCTTGCAGGTCGTCTCTTTTATTTGGTTTATTGCATGATGGTGGGCAGTGCCTAGACCGAGCAACCTTTTCAGTTATATTTAAATTCTGTGGTTCACAAATGCACGGGAGAAATGAGCATTAAGACCTACAAGCTGAGAGCCAGAAATTAAGACCAGACATCAGGGGCTTATTGCTGCAGTGGTGAGCAACACAGAAGAACAACCTGATGACTTGGAAACCCTCTGGCTTAAATTCAAGGACATCATAAAGACAGCTGCTGCAGAATCATGTGGTGAAGTCCGACTTGGGAACAAGAGAAAGAGGACACCTTGGTGGACAGAGGAAGTCTAAGAGAAAAAAATGGCATGGAAACAATACTTAGGAGCTAAATACACAACAGGGCAAATGGGGAAATATAGAGAATATGTGACACTCAGAACAGAAGCAAAGAACAAGGTGCTAGCAGCAAAACAGAAGTCCTGGGACGAATTTGGAGAAAAGCTAGAAAAAGATGCGCAAGAAAACCAGAAATTGTTCTATAAGACCCTAAAGAACATGAGGAAGGAAAAACAATGCCCTCTCAAATTTATAAAGTATGGGCAAGGCAAATTGCTTACTGCCCAGAGGGAGGTAATGGAAAGAGTATTTCTCAGAACTCCTGGATGGTGAAGCATCTGAAATGATAACCACTAGCACAGAAGAGAAAACCAATGATGGTGAAGATGACATAGAGATGGAAGAACTGAAGGCAGCACTGGATAAAATCAAGATGGGCAGAGCAGCGGGGCATGATGGTATGACACCAGATGTGGTTGAGTACAAGGGAGCATCGAGTGACCTATTACTCTTGGGGGTCCTACGGGTGACGTGGTGCAGCAGGACCATGCTGGGTGATTGGGAGATTGCCATCATGGCACCAATTTTCAAAGGGGGTGACAGTCGACGGTGTGGAGACCGTGGGGGCATGTCCCTGGTGGGATCTGCTCTAGAATACTGGGGCAGAGACTCCGATGCCTGGCTGGGCCACAATTGAATGAGGTCCAGTGCGGATTCCGAGCAAACCGAAGTACTCAAGACCTAATCTTCACTCCGACAGCTAAGTGAAGGGGCCCTTGAGTATAAGAGTGAGATCCATCTTTGTTTCATAGATCTGGAAAAAAGCGTTTGACAGGGTCCCCTGGAGCAAACTTTGGGACTATTTGGCAGGGAAGAACATTCCAGCACCTCTGATTCATGCTGTGCGGAGCTTCTACAGGTCTTGCAGAGATTGTGTGAGGACAGCGGGCCATGGGTCAGAGGAGTTCGGGACCACCGCTGGTGTGGGGCGGGGTGATGTCCTGTCACCTTGTCTTTTCATGCTCCTCATAGACAATGTTGTCGGGGCGTTTGGGGAGAGAGCGCAAGGGTGTTCGGTGGCGTGCTGGAGGATGGGACGGAACTGGGTTTCAGAGCTAGCATTTGCTTATGATGTTGCCCCGATTGCTAAATCAGAGGCACATCTCCAATCCAACCTGCAGGTCTGGAAGGAAGAGCTGGAGAAAAGAGGGATGGTCGTGCGCAGCTCTAGGGCAGGGTCCATGGTGGTGTCACGAGAGGAGAGGGGACGTCATATTAAGCTGGGAGAACAGATCCTGGAGCAGTTCGACCACTTTAAATACCTCGGAGCTATTATAGACCGAAAGGGAGGAATCAAAGAAGAGTTGGCCACTCAAAAAGCAGCAGCTGGGAGGCTTTTTCAGGCCATAAATCGAGGATTCCTCAGCGGGAGAGAGGTTGGTAAGAAAACGAGGATGGCTTGACATATGGATGTGAGTCATGGGCAATGACTACAACCCACAAAAGCCAGATCCAAACTTCAGAAATAGGAAGGTGGTTGAAGTGACAGGGAGACATGGTCCGCGGCCAGATGATGCGTAGGGGCCTAAGGTCCCACCCCCTGCAGACCCAGGTAGAACGGTCCCAACTAAGATGGTTTGGCCATGTCTGCAGAATGGGAGATTGGCTGCCAAGACAAGCATGGAAAACAAGGGGCCGGGGATCCGGACACCCTGGGCGGCCCGGGGTCTGCTGGGAGGACAATGTTGGACAATCGTTGAAGGACCGAGGACTAGAATGGAACCAGGTCAGGAGGAAGACAGCCAATGGGATAGTCTGGCGCTCTCTCTTCCAAACCTCTGCACCTCACAGTAGAAGAGGAATGACTAAGTAAGTAATGTTCACAAATGCTAGCCCACGCTGCTGTTTTAAAAATGGCACACACAAAAAAAGTATATATATATATATATACACAAACATACATGCAAATAATGTCCACTGTGCATAGAATGATCCATGGATTGTTTAGTAATTAGATAATGTAACCTAGTGCAACAGATTCATTACATCATTAGAGTAGTTTTTTTTTTTTCCACAGTCTTGGTTCTAAACAACCAGTGTTTCTTGTAATTGTATTAAAAAAACAGTTTTCAGTCTACATTGCCTGTTAAGAATTTGTTTTTATTAACCAATTATAATTCAAATAAATATATTAATATATATATAAATCTTGTTTTTAATAACCAACTATAATTCAAATAAATATATTAATATACATAAATCTTGTTTTTATTAACCAACTATAATTCAAATAAATATATTAATATATATAAGTCTGGTACTATTGTGCCAATATTTGTTGTGTCATCTGTTCTTGTTTTGATACATTTGTTCAGTTAGATTGTTGGTTATCAGGCTTGTATCCAACAGAAGTTACCTGCAGCTTTTGCTAATTTACTTAAATGTAATTTAAAACGAGTTGTTTTGTATTATGAGCAATTATTGTTTAGTATTCTTAGCAAATTATGGTCAGATTTAAAAGAAAAAATTGAAGCTATTGTTGTTTTTATTGATGATATTTTAACAGAAATATTGTTGTGCATTCTGAATTTTGTTGCTAGTCAGACTTTTAATCACCACAATATTATTCTCATAAAATCTGTATCATTTGCTTTTGTTGAATTAATACACTGTCATAATCTGTCCAGGGACACATAAGACAGGTGTAATAAAGTTTTAAATTTATATTGCCTGTTTGGATTTTATGTGAACTAACAGTAAACCAGCTGTAGTTTAAATAAACTTTAGTTTTATTTGATTTAATTGGTATTGTTTGTTAAAGATATTCACAGTTGGCTGTCAGATTTGTCTATATCACAAGCTTTCTATAGCCTTTGTTATTTTCATTGTTGTCAATACCATATTAGCTTCCCATAGAGAATCAATCATCAGTAGGTTCACACCAGGCCTTTATCTCCCATGCCATTGTTATGTTTTTCCCCTTTGTCCTCTTTTTTTGTTTCTGTGTCAGTTCTGTTCTGTAACTGAGCGATCCTCTCTTTCTTTTACTGTGTGGGTTCTAGAACAAGGAGTACCTTGTAATACTGTCAGCTGGTTTCCTCAATGTGTGTCCTATCCAGTTCATTACCTTTCACCTTCTTTCAACAAATACTCATCAAGCCTTCCTGTCCTGTGCTATCCATTCAAGGTCTTTCTATATCTTCTTATCCTCTTTGTATCTTTCTCCAGTTCCTTTCTCCATGTGTTTTTTTTTTTGGTTCCTTCCAACACAACCATCTTCTCACCTGCTCCAACCATAGATGAAAAACCTATTATTAAAAAAAACCATACAATGACTATTTTGTTCCTTGAGAAAAAAAATTGTATTTGTTTCACCCATGCTTTTGCATAAGTTCTTGTTTACTGCTTTTTTCTTGTTTATATTAAACACATTTAATAAAATTCTTTACATATCTTCTGCATTCATAATAAAAAGGACATTTGTTATGTTGTGTCACAGTTTACAGCAAAGCTGCGATATCTGCGCCTTTCGGCCTGACATCCGTTTTCGGCATGGCATTTTTTGGGACCGGTTAGCCTTCCCTCTTTGATCCCTACTCTCTCAGCCAGACTGCAGTTATGCAGCCTGTTTCCAGGACCACCACATGGAGGTGGAGTAGGGTCTTGGTCAGCTCTGGTCCGCTGACGCAAGCAGTCAAGCAATGGGTCGCTTATATGATATGATAGGAAACTCACGACAGAGCATTACACCAGGAGGCAATCAGATCATCTGAAGTATTCCCCGTTGGTCAAGTATGTTTACACGTTGGGGGGAAAGAGGGGTGGGGAAGAAGGGCCGACACTAGATTCATAACTCTCAAGTGTCAGCATTCAACAGGCTTTCCAGCCTGCACTGGGAATTGAACACACTCCAGTTTAGTTGCAACTTTTAACTTCACTCCTGGTTTTATCCAGCTTGAGTCAATTGTGAAAGTAACCATTATGTTGTATATAAATTACTGAAGGGCTTACTAAATTCCATAACCCGTTGTGGTTGCACAACAGTCAACATGTTGCTATTTTCACAGTTTCACCAAGCCTTTTAAGTGCCCTTGTTATTGACTGTCCTTTCACACCCAATAGTTTCAGTAGATCATATACTGAGGCAGCCACTAGACTTTTTGCACCTACCTTCACAGCATTACTTTTGCTGTGAACCCATTATGTCTCAAGTCTGTGTCCAGATCATTAATATTTGACCAGTTTGAATGAGTATCTGTTGAGCTCTTTTCAGGTTACTGGTTAGCTAGTGGTAGGTGTACCAGGGTACTAGCATCGTGACGCGAATGTTCAATGAAAATGACAAAAGAGCTGGTCAACAAACTCCAACGAGTGGTAGGCAAATTGGCCAATACTGGACTGTACTCAACTCGTTGGTAAAAGTTCATATAATTTATTTACGTGGTACAGGAGACGTTCAACAAGACGATACATTGTTTGATGTGGACGATCAACAATTATGCATGGTAGTGATACTCTGATACAATGTACATTTTCTGATAATATTTATAGATCCCTGCAGATCCATTATAAACAAGGTCCTTTTCTACCCAAGTGATTTGAGTTCACTAAATGTTACTGTCTGTGGGACGTTAAGGCAATGTCCGTTGACCTTCTTCAAGGACATCTGACATAGTAAACAGCTTCATTCTGATGAATGAAGTTTCCATACAAAAACTTGTCTTAATCCAAGACTTCCTCATTACAATACTTTACACAGTTGGTAAGATCCCTGCAGTTATACATAAAAATTATAAATAGGTTAGAGACTGTCTTTGGCTAACCTCTCTGCAATATGCCAAGACCTTGACGTTGGCATTACGGAATATAATGTTCATAATACGATCAAAATACATTCTTCGCTCGTAGGAATTTCCATTACGATAGATCTAAGTGAGACTAGATCTCCACTGTTCCATTCTAGAAACCCAGCAAATATGGATTCCCGCTAGACTCCAGTGATGAGTAGCCACTTCACTTGACCATCGACATATTAATAAAACGAGGGCTCAAAAACTTACGTATCGAACTGGATGTTGGCTTCTACCAGAAGACCAACCATCCTCCATTAACAATTCTTCCACAGAATTGTAAAGAATAAAAAATCAACACACGGACAGTAAGTCCGACTTGCCCTTACAAGATCCTGACGTCATATCTCTAAACTAGGTAACCCGTGCGCAAAGAGCAACTCACACTCTGCATTGGGCACGCCCGTGCGTGAATAAATCGAACGCACAAATAATATAACTAAATCAAGAATGGTGCGTAGACTTTTAACACTGGCAGGACCAGAGACTGCCCACTATGTAAAAAGCACGCAACAGCTTCCTTATGACCGGCCCTTAAAAAAAATTAATTCTATTAATTTCTTTTTAAAAACTAAGTACCCAAGAGAGGTGAGTCAAAACTACATCGACATCTATGAACATAAATCAAAGTCATAATGTTATACAATATTAAGAAAAAGAATATTAAATGGAAATCAATATAACTAAATGAAAGTATGCATTAAAGCACACATCCACAATCGACCTACTTTGGAACGATGTGGTGAAATTCAAAGTAAACGAAAGTTGGAAAAGAGAACCAAAAGGATGATAAAAACATTCAACTCAATTTTCAAAAAACCAGAAACATATGATTTCCAATGAAAATGAAAAACAACGATGATGGTAATCAATGACAAGGGAATAAAAAAAAAACAGAAAAATGAAAATAAAACATGCAAAGTGAAACAAAGCATAATTAAACACGCTAAGAAAGCAACACCCTTAATGTTTCTAACATTAGTAAGGTGGACAAGTTATCTAAAAATTGAAAGATCATGTACCGTGAGAAGTAAATATAAGTACAAAGAGACACTTACAACTATTAAAGTTAGTTAATGTGCACTCTACAATTACTTAAGTAGCTTAAATTGATTCCTGCTAATTAATATAGTTCTTAATTACAAATAAATCACTACTTACTAATTTATTTAAGTAATAGCAATTTTACTCAGTGTTACTGTTCCATCAAGACTAGTTAATACTCGACGAGAATATGTTCTTACTGTTCCATTCACGAAGAAAAGATATTATCTAACACAATATGTAGTATCATATGTTCCATAAGAATATTGACTATCTATTTATCCCTATTAACAATGTTTCCATACTAATAAAAATGTTACTACACAAGAAGTTATGTTATAATCCAAAAAATTAAGTATATCCTGGAACTTATGCTGGTCCGAATAATTCAGTTCCATACAAAGTATGTATAGAGGTTCAACAAATAATACCGTACAAAGTTCCTCATATTATATTTGTCCGATTATCTGTGAGGACGTTTCAGCATCTGGAAGTGGTTTAGGTTCGACAAGTTCGCTTGGGCATCTTGACAAACAGTCAGCAAACACATTTTTCACTCCAGGAATTGAACGAATTTCAAAGCTATATGGCTGGAGAGCTATTGCGTATCTTGTGGACTTTGAAGATTTAACGTCCTTAGTGTTCAGTGCTGTGAGAGCTTTTTGGTCAGTTTCCACTACAAAGTGTGAGCCCAATAAATAGCGTTCCAGTTATGTGATTGACCACACTAAAGCAAGTAATTCTTTGTCGAGGACGGAGTATTTCATTTCGCTCGTCGTCAATTTTCTCGAAACGTACATGACTGGAAACAAGGTGCCTGTATATTCTTGCATCAACACCGCAGCAATGGCGTAAGAAGATGCGTCACTACGAAGAATAAAGGTGAGATCTTTGTTAGGCAACCTCAAAAAAGGAGCATTTGAAAATTTTTTTTTTATAGAATCTAACGCGATTTGATGTTTGTTAGACCAGTGTATCACGTTAGCTGTCCCTTTTCTCAGCAAAGAAGAAAAAGGAGCAGTTATAGTCGACAAATGAGGAATGAACTTAGAATAGAACTGTATTAGTCCTAAAAGAGATCTGACTTGTTTTTTTGTCTTAGGTGCTGAGATGTTTAAAATCTTAGAGACATTACTGTCCTCTGTATACATCAAACCATGACCTATACGATGACCCAGAAAGGAGATATCATGAAAACCGACAAATGCCTTTGAAGGTTTCGCTGTTAAGTGATAATCCCGTAAAGTAGAAAGTAAAACTTTTAATCCCTGAATATGTTCATCCCATGAGTTACTAAAAAGACAGATGTCATCTATGTAAGTAATGACATCGGGACGATGAGACAGTACGCGGCGCATCATGTGTACAAAGGTAGCCGGCGCATTTACTAATCCAAATGGCATAAAATTCCATTGGAATAGGCCCCGTGGTGTCAAGAAAGTGGTGAATGGCTTTGCCTTAGGTGTGAGTGGCACTTGCCAGTAGCCCTAAGAGAGGTCAAATTTCAAAAAGAATGTCGAATGAGCTAATTTCACCAATAAGTCTTCTAAGAGAGGTAAAGGTTTCGCATCGAATTTTGTAACTTTGTTCAATTTCCTGTAATCTACGCAAAGACGAATATTGTTGTCTTTCTTCCTAATAATCACCATAGATGAAGAGTATGGTGATGAAGATGGTTCAATTATATTTAATTGAAGCATCTCATCCAATTCCTTATCAACCTTATCACGAAAGTGTAAAGGGATAGGATATGGGCGAACTCGAATAGGCGTATCGTCAGTCAGAACAATATCATGTTGGATAACTGACGTATGACCTGGGATGTCAGTGAGGACATCCTCATACGAGTGTAGAATATTAGAGACTTGCTGACGTTGATCAGCCGAAAGAGTAGATGAGATAGTAACATCATTCCAATTCTCAGTGGAATGAAGTGGTACAACTGGTATTGGCAGTTGTACATCATCGAAAGAAGATTCTTCTTCTTGGATGACTGACAAACTAGAGTAGTGTTGAATAAGAGGTGTAGGATCGTCAGTTGCTTGGAACACTGACTGTAGATAATCAGGACGTGAGTAATACTCCTTCAACATGTTAATGTGGAAGGTTTTATGTTTACCATTAATATCAACGATGTAGTCGACATCGGATATTCTTGAGATGATCCTGAAAGGACCTCTCCAAGTAATTAATAGACGATTGTTATGAGCCGGTAGTAAGACAAAAGCTTCGTCACCAGGGAGAAGCTGGCGAAGACGTCTATACTTGTTTGCAAATAGACGAGCTTTTTCTTTGGCTTGTTCAGATGATGCAGTAGCTAGTCTACAAGCATCTATGATTCTCTTTCTCAAAGAGATCACATACTCATAAGAGGATTGAGTTTCCTCTTCAATATTCTCTTCAACCAATAAGTCGTGGATTAACGGCATCGGTCCACGTGGTTGCATGCCAAAAACAAGCTGGAATGGAGAAAAACCTGTGGCTTGATTTTGCACTTCGCGATACGCAAAGAGAGCAGCGGGTAGGACCCGGTCCCAATCCTGAGGGTGATCTTGAGTCATCTTACCCAACAACTGCTTGAGTGTCCTATTTTGACGCTCAATTAACCCATTGGACATGGCATGGTAAATTGAACTAAGAGATCTGTCTATACCTAATGTCTTCATAACTTGCGACATGGATTCAGAAATGAACTGGACACCATGATCCGATAAGATCTTCCGCGGGAAACCTATGCGTGAGAAGATCAACATCAACGCCTCTGCTACACTGGCAGATGAAGTGTTCTTCAGAGGGATGGCCTCAGGCCAACGAGTACACATATCAATGCAAGTAAGGATATGCGTATGCCCTCTGGCAGATGGTAGCATCGGACCAATGATGTCAATAGCCATTTTGTCAAATGGTCTAATCGGGATGTCCGCAGCTTGAATAGGAGCCGCATGAAATGGACCCCGTACTTTAACCTCCTGACATATCAAACATGAACGACAATAGAGAGTAACATCTCTATGAACGCCCGGCCAGTAGAATGCAGTAAGCACTCTGGATTTGGTACACGAAAAACCCATAGGGCCTGCGCATTGCGAGTCGTGAGCATGTCGCAATATCCTAGATCTCACAGAAGACGGGACTAGAATCTGAGAACATAAGGATGAATCCTTTTCCCGTATCAATCTAACTAAAATCCCATTTTTAAGAATAAAGTCATGTCTAGATTTTGCAAGCTTGTTGCTGGTATTCTTTTTGTTCACATACTGAAATTTTTTTTTTAAAGAATCATCATTCTTTTGTAACGTTGCAAACAATTCCCGTGAAATAGGAGCATCGTCATCACAAGTGGTATGAACTATAGGTTCAGCAGGTGTATCAAGCGACATAACAGTAGCTTGCGCTCTGGTCACTACTGCATTTGCAGCCTGAATATGTCGCTCTTCCCATGCAGTAATTTGCTGAGGGGTACACTCTGTTATACCATGTATGCGACCCAGGATGACATCACAAATTGGATTCTGAAGAAGGCATGCGTGGATCTTCCCTGAAAAAAATGGTGTGTTAAGATCAATAATAGCTGTAGGAAAGGTTTCCACAGTGCCGCTGAAGGTGACACACTTGACAGTATGGCCAGTGGCACAACGAGGGTCGATCAGCGAATTCCGTACACCGACTGTGCTGCATCCTGAATCAAATAAAATAGTACAAGGAATAGAGTTAACATAGCCTCTATTGAATTTAAGGCATCCTTTCCCCTGGTGAACTGACGCAGAAGTGGCTGTACAGACCGCTGGGAGACTTGGCAATATGTGTCCGCATCTCAGCGTCGTGATCGCCTTGGGCTGGAATAGCGTAGAGCATTCTTGACAAGCCTTTACCTGCTCAAGATCAATACAAGACATTGCATTATGTGGATTAACATTTTTGTCCTGATCTTTGTTAGTTTGTGCCTCAAGTAATGCAACATTAGACTGATGACGAGGTCTGCTCGAAGATCTATCTCTTCGTCGCGATCGATTCTGATTATTGGCATTAAAATTGCTATAATTACCATTTCTGCTTGAGTTAAAATCTGGATGAGTACGCCAATTATTGTAATTAATGTTGTGATTTTGGCTGAACGATTTATTCCAAGAACCTTGTCTATTTTGTGGAACCTGAGATTTTGATCGGCAGTTTTGTTTATTATAATTTTCTTGATTATATTTAAAATTATTGTTACCAAAATCTCGCGATCTATGAGATTGGTTCCAAGAAACATTAAATGGAGCAGATTGTTGAAATTGCTTCCCCTTATGAAAATTACCATTGTTGAAATTGTCATTATTTCCCTTATTGAAGTATCTGTCGTTACTCAATGAACGATGGCGTGGAAAATCATTTTGTTGTATGGCAAAAGCAGCTGGCAATTCACTTTTAATCTGTGCATTACTTAGATCCATGGATGGGTGAGCAGTGCAGAAATTTTTAGAATGTTCTTCTAGATCTTTCATAGACAAAGGTTTCCGTTCGTGCAAAAATGCAAGAAATGCTGGATTTACTGACGATAGCACCTTATCGCGCAGCAGTAAATCGAAAAGACCTTCATACGACTTTTCTATCTTGGACAATTCGATCCATCTTTCCAAGGTTAGCCGTATTTGGGAAAGAAAATCACTAAAGTTCTTTCCTGATTGGACTAACAACGTTCGAAAACGCAATCTGTATTCATTTTCCGTCATTTGGAATTTCCTAAGAAGAGCAGCTCTAAGAGCGTCATAATCATTCTTTTCACTAGTACTAGTAGTATGATAAACTGCCAAAGCATCCCCTGTAAGTAATCTGGATAAATAAGTACAATATAGTGCTTTATCCACATTATAAGATCTACAAGTGGCCTCAAATCTATCTAAAAAGAATATTACGTCGTCAGACGGGGGATTAAATTTAGGTAATTTTAGGTGAACTTCCTTAAAATTATCATGTCTGGATGAAGATTGGCCTTCGAAAGTTCTCTGAGAATTAGCTTCCTGAGTTAATCTAATTCTATCATATTCTGCCTCTGCTAATTTCAGATCATGCTGTCGTTTCCTTTCATTTTCCTCAGCTTCAAGCTGAACTTTCTTTGTATTTTCCTGAGCTATAAATTTTCGCTCTTCCATTTCTCTTTGCTTATTTTCCATTTCAATTTTAAGTAGCCTTTCTTTTTCTGCAGCATCTCTTTGCTTATTTTCCATATCAATTTTAAGTAACCTTTCTTTTTCTGCAGCTTCAAATCTAAATTTTTCTTCAGCCTCCAATCTTTTCTGTTCTGCCTCACGCAGAAATCGTTTCTCTTCTAATTCAGCGGCTAATTTCATTTTTTTCTCATTTTCCTCAGCTTCAAATTGTAAATTTTCTAATCTCAATTTTTCAGCTTCTAATCTTTGAGCTTCCAATTTTCTCTGTTCAGCTTCTATTTCTTGAGCTTTTCTATATTCTGAAAGTGTAAATGCTTTTGCCTCATCAGGAGCCATCTGAACGGCTTTCGCTTGTTTAATGAAATAATCTAGTGAATACATTATGCTGTATAAGTAGTCACAATACTCTTACTTTCTAAAATGATAATTAATTAATGTAGATTAATTATCCGTGTTACTATACTAAGTGGCCTTCGTTCCTGTCATAGAACGGTAAATATTCTCATATAATTGTCAAATATATTAATAATCAATAAAGTAATGTATGCAATGAAATGTTATGAAAGCAACAACGTGATAGACAATAGAAACAATACCGACAAGACAAAATAATCAAGGACAAGTGAAAACAATCGCAGAAATCAAATAAAATAAAAATGTGAAACTAAAATAGGATGTCGTAAAGAATTACGATGACATCTGCGAATGGTAAAGTGACAAGACAATTGACAAGACAGTGTATAAACATAGGTTTGTAAAAAACTCAACGATAGTTAGGTGAGAATGGACGCATAATACAAACAAGATACATCAAAAACCAAGGTACGAATAAAAAATAACTACACTGAAAACTTGACACTACAGCTAAACAGATAGGTGTCACAGACCACCAGACACAGTGGACTTAAAATCCTTCTACACACAGGTGTAGGAACATTCCACTATGGGAAGTCTGCAAGTATAAACCTAAAGAACAAATATGAAGGCCCTGAGATAAACCTGGGATGTACCCTTCATATTTCACCTGCCCAACCTCCCACGTTAAACATAAAACATAGAACATGAAACATAAATAACATATTAGTGGACATATATCTGAGTGAAAGAACAGCTCAACGTAAAACGGTGGAAAGTACAAAACATCAGTATCATATCACTTATCTGATTTTTGTTTCGTAAAAAAAAAAATTTCCCCGCATACAAGTGATGTACGTTTGAGCTTTTACGTTTGAGCCTTGTTGTACTACAAGAGGTCCAACAATGTAGTCATTCACTGTTGAAAACTTGATCCTCAGCTTCACTGATGACCTTGACATTCTGGTAACCGTTATTTGATTTCATGGTCGTGTTGAAGAATATGGTGTTCTCCGTACAATCGATTATCTTGAAACAACGTTGGGAACGGTCTCTTTCTTGAAACAAAGTGATTTCAAACCACACGCAGCCGCCAAAAACTGTTAAGCTCTTTTCAGGTTACTGGTTAGCTAGTGGTAAGTGTACCAGGGTACTAGCATCGTGATGCGAATGTTCAATGAAAATGACAAAAGCGCTGGTCAACAAACTCCAACGAGTGGTAGGCAAATTGGCCAATACTGGACTGTACTCAACTCGTTGGTAAAAGTTCATATAATTTATTTACGTGGTACAGGAGACGTTCAACAAGACGATACATTGTTTGATGTGGACGATCAACAATTATGCATGGTAGTGATACTCTGATACAATGTATATTTTCTGATAATATTTATAGATCCCTGCAGATCCTCTACAAACAAGGTCCTTTTCTACCCAAGTGATTTGAGTTCACTAAATGTTACTGTCTGTGGGACGTTAAGGCAATGTCCGTTGACCTTCTTCAAGGACATCTGACATAGTAAACAGCTCCATTCTGATGAATGAAGTTTCCATACAAAAACTTGTCTTAATCCAAGACTTCCTCATTACAATACTTTACACAGTTGGTAAGATCCCTGCAGTTATACATAAAAATTATAAATAGGTTAGAGACTGTCTTTGGCTAACCTCTCTGCAATATGCCAAGACCTTGACGTTGGCATTACGGAATATAATGTTCATAATACGATCAAAATACATTCTTCGCTCGTAGGAATTTCCACTACGATAGATCTAAGTGAGGCTAAGATCTCCACTGTTCCATTCTAGAAACCCAGCAAATATGGATTCCCGCTAGACTCCAGTGATGAGTAGCCACTTCACTTAACCATCGACATATTAATAAAACGAGGGCTCAAAAACTTACGTATCGAACTGGATGTTGGCTTCTACCAGAAGACCAACCATCCTCCATTAACAATTCTTCCACAGAATTGTAAAGAATAAAAAATCAACACACGGACAGTAAGTCCGACTTGCCCTTACAAGATCCTGACGTCATATCTCTAAACTAGGTAACCCGTGCGCAAAGAGCAACTCACACTCTGCATTGTGCACGCCCGTGCGTGAATAAATCGAACGCACAAATAATATAACTAAATCAAGAATGGTGCGTAGACTTTTAACACTGGCAGGACCAGAGACTGCCCACTATGTAAAAAGCACGCAACAGCTTCCTTATGACCGGCCCTTAAAAAAAATTAATTATATTAATTTTTTTTTAAACTAAATACCCAAGAGAGGTGAGTCAAAACTACATCGACATCTATGAACATAAATCAAAGTCATAATGTTATACAATATTAAGAAAAAGATTATTAAATGGAAATCAATATAACTAAATGAAAGAATGCATTAAAGCACACATCCACAATCGACCTACTTTGGAACGATGTGGTGAAATTCAAAGTAAAAGAAAGTTGGAAAAGAGAACCAAAAGGATGATAAAAACATTCAACTCAATTTTCAAAAAACCAGAAACATATGATTTCCAATGAAAATGAAAAACAACGATGATGGTAATCAATGACAAGGGAATAAAAAAAAACAGAAAAATGAAAATAAAACATGCAAAGTGAAACAAAGCATAATTAAACACGCTAAGAAAGCAACACCCTTAATGTTTCTAACATTAGTAAGGTGGACAAGTTATCTAAAAATTGAAAGATCATGTACCGTGAGAAGTAAATATAAGTACAAAGAGACACTTACAACTATTAAAGTTAGTTAATGTGCACTCTACAATTACTTAAGTAGCTTAAATTGATTCCTGCTAATTAAAATAGGTCTTAATTACAAATAAATCACTACTTACTAATTTATTTAAGTAATAGCAATTTTACTCAGTGTTACTGTTCCATCAAGACTAGTTAATACTCGACGAGAATATGTTCTTACTGTTCCATTCACGAAGAAAAGATATTATCTAACACAATATGTAGTATCATATGTTCCATAAGAATATTGACTATCTATTTATCCCTATTAACAATGTTTCCATACTAATAAAAATGTTACTACACAAGAAGTTATGTTATAATCCAAAAAATTAAGTATATCCTGGAACTTATGCTGGTCCGAATAATTCAGTTCCATACAAAGTATGTATAGAGGTTCAACAAATAATACCGTACAAAGTTCCTCATATTATATCTGTCCGATTATCTGTGAGGACGTTTCAGCATCTGGAAGTGGTTTAGGTTCGACAAGTTCGCTTGGGCATCTTGACAAACAGTCAGCAAACACATTTTTCACTCCAGGAATTGAACGAATTTCAAAGCTATATGGCTGGAGAGCTATCGCATATCTTGTGGACTTTGAAGATTTAACGTCCTTAGTGTTCAGTGCTGTGAGAGCTTTTTGGTCAGTTTCCACTACAAAGTGTGAGCCCAATAAATAGCGTTCCAGTTATGTGATTGACCACACTAAAGCAAGTAATTCTTTGTCGAGGACGGAGTATTTCATTTCGCTCGTCGTCAATTTTCTCGAAACGTACATGACTGGAAACAAGGTGCCTGTATATTCTTGCATCAACACCGCAGCAATGGCGTAAGAAGATGCGTCACTACGAAGAATAAAGGTGAGATCTTTGTTAGGCAACCTCAAAAAAGGAGCATTTGAAAATTTTTTTTTTATAGAATCTAACCCGATTTGATGTTTGTTAGACCAGTGTATCACGTAAGCTGTCCCTTTTCTCAGCAAAGAAGAAAAAGGAGCAGTTATAGTCGACAAATGAGGAATGAACTTAGAATAGAACTGTATTAGTCCTAAAAGAGATCTGACTTGTTTTTTTGTCTTAGGTGCTGAGATGTTTAAAATCTTAGAGACATTACTGTCCTCTGTATACATCAAACCATGACCTATACGATGACCCAGAAAGGAGATATCATGAAAACCGACAAATGCCTTTGAAGGTTTCGCTGTTAAGTGATAATCCCGTAAAGTAGAAAGTAAAGCTTTTAATCCCTGAATATGTTCATCCCATGAGTTACTAAAAAGACAGATGTCATCTATGTAAGTAATGACATCGGGACGATGAGACAGTACGCGGCGCATCATGCGTACAAAGGTAGCCGGCGCATTTACTAATCCAAATGGCATAAAATTCCATTGGAATAGGCCCCGTGGTGTCAAGAAAGTGGTGAATGGCTTTGCCTTAGGTGTGAGTGGCACTTGCCAGTAGCCCTAAGAGAGGTCAAATTTCGAAAAGAATGTCGAATGAGCTAATTTCACCAATAAGTCTTCTAAGAGAGGTAAAGGTTTCGCATCGAATTTTGTAACTTTGTTCAATTTCCTGTAATCTACGCAAAGACGAATATTGTTGTCTTTCTTCCTAATAATCACCATAGATGAAGAGTATGGTGATGAAGATGGTTCAATTATATTTAATTGAAGCATCTCATCCAATTCCTTATCAACCTTATCACGAAAGTGTAAAGGGATAGGATATGGGCGAACTCGAATAGGCGTATCGTCAGTCAGAACAATATCATGTTGGATAACTGACGTATGACCTGGGATGTCAGTGAGGACATCCTCATACGAGTGTAGAATATTAGAGACTTGCTGACGTTGATCAGCCGAAAGAGTAGATGAGATAGTAACATCATTCCAATTCTCAGTGGAATGAAGTGGTACAACTGGTATTGGCAGTTGTACATCATCGAAAGAAGATTCTTCTTCTTGGATGACTGACAAACTAGAGTAGTGTTGAATAAGAGGTGTAGGATCGTCAGTTGCTTGGAACACTGACTGTAGATAATCAGGACGTGAGTAATACTCCTTCAACATGTTAATGTGGAAGGTTTTATGTTTACCATTAATATCAACGATGTAGTCGACATCGGATATTCTTGAGATGATCCTGAAAGGACCTCTCCAAGTAATTAATAGACGATTGTTATGAGCCGGTAGTAAGACAAAAGCTTCGTCACCAGGGAGAAGCTGGCGAAGACGTCTATACTTGTTTGCAAATAGACGAGCTTTTTCTTTGGCTTGTTCAGATGATGCAGTAGCTAGTCTACAAGCATCTATGATTCTCTTTCTCAAAGAGATCACATACTCATAAGAGGATTGAGTTTCCTCTTCAATATTCTCTTCAACCAATAAGTCGTGGATTAACGGCATCGGTCCACGTGGTTGCATGCCAAAAACAAGCTGGAATGGAGAAAAACCTGTGGCTTGATTTTGCACTTCGCGATACGCAAAGAGAGCAGCGGGTAGGACCCGGTCCCAATCCTGAGGGTGATCTTGAGTCATCTTACCCAACAACTGCTTGAGTGTCCTATTTTGACGCTCAATTAACCCATTGGACATGGCATGGTAAATTGAACTAAGAGATCTGTCTATACCTAATGTCTTCATAACTTGCGACATGGATTCAGAAATGAACTGGACACCATGATCCGATAAGATCTTCCGCGGGAAACCTATGCGTGAGAAGATCAACATCAACGCCTCTGCTACACTGGCAGATGAAGTGTTCTTCAGAGGGATGGCCTCAGGCCAACGAGTACACATATCAATGCAAGTAAGGATATGCGTATGCCCTCTGGCAGATGGTAGCATCGGACCAATGATGTCAATAGCCATTTTGTCAAATGGTCTAATCGGGATGTCCGCAGCTTGAATACGAGCCGCATGAAATGGACCCCGTACTTTAACCTCCTGACATATCAAACATGAACGACAATAGAGAGTAACATCTCTATGAACGCCCGGCCAGTAGAATGCAGTAAGCACTCTGGATTTGGTACGCGAAAAACCCATAGGGCCTGCGCATTGCGAGTCGTGAGCATGTCACAATATCCTAGATCTCACAGAAGACGGGACTAGAATCTGAGAACATAAGGATGAATCCTTTTCCCGTATCAATCTAACTAAAATCCCATTTTTAAGAATAAAGTCATGCCTAGATTTTGCAAGCTTGTTGCTGGTATTCTTTTTGTTCACATACTGAAAATTTTTTTTTTAAAGAATCATCATTCTTTTGTAACGTTGCAAACAATTCCCGTGAAATAGGAGCATCGTCATCACAAGTGGTATGAACTGTAGGTTCAGCAGGTGTATCATGCGACATAACAGTAGTGTTAAACTCTTTCTTTGTGTGTAGTTGTTAACTCATACTGGCTACTAGTTGTTGAATCATGCTTTATTTGCTAAATGATGTGAATGTCCACCAGTGGATAAATGTAGATGTTGGGACTGGTGTAGTAAAGTGTAACGATTGTCAACTCATCAAACCCAGCACAGTTTTGGTCATACAGGTCATCTTGTCCTGGAACGTGATGAGGCTCCGACAAGAATGTGAGTGTAAACAATGAGTGTGTATCTGAATGTCAGTACGCGAATGGTAGAATGATTCGATAGAGTTGACAGGTTGGTAGTACATCACTCATACTCACACTGTTCGAATTCAAGAAGTACTGGAACTACGGTGGTCTTTTTATAACATTTAATGGGACGCACACTTGGACAGTACGTGTATGGTTACAGGAACAAATGTCGACATAGACAGCATAATGTTGATCACAGGAATATCATCTTAAGTTAGCATTCATGCTTGGCAAATATCATAATGGAGCATTCGTAAATAAGCATTCAGCGTTCCATCATGTAAATCATCTGGCTTTACTGACTGGGCACGTCAGACCATAACCAATACATAGGAAGGCTCCTAGACCTAACCTCGTCTAGCGAATATTCCTTCACGTAAAGTTCAATATATATATATTTCATAATATAGGAATCCCAGACATGGGTTCTCACATGTAGCAGTGATCTCTTGGTTCATCGAGCGATAGTACAGGCATCCCTTTTTCTCACTCGATAAATACAAAGTATATGAATTTCAACATGGCTGTTCTCTCTCTCGTGAGCTTCACTCACTAAAGAATATAGACCAAAATTAGTCATTCATTAAATGTCCTCATTTCTTCATAGGTTCGCTCATAGAGGTAATTGAATAATATCATACAATCCAGTGCTGATACATAGGAATGTCTTCTTCCTTTGAATGGATATTCTTTTTAAAAGTACCACTGTGCATCTGCTTATCAACAACGATGGCGAAGCCCAAGTTCATAATAAATTGTGGTTTTACCTTTTTATGCGAAATATAACTTTGCCATTCCTTGGCAAAAGAGAATAAACACCAACATTTAGTCCTTCCAGTGATGACATAATGTTCTATCTGGACAGATTTGAACAAGCATGTACAGCTCATAACATAGACAAAGCAAAATATGTTTATCAGTTATCAGGGATACTGACAGGTAAAGCTCTAAGTATATTAAATATGGTGGATGAACCTGACAAGAGCAATTATGAGGTTGTCAGGGCCGCCTTGTTAAAGAAATATCAGCTTAACGAAGACGGCTATCGTCTACAATTTAAAAACATGTTACCTGAAAATGGAGTTGAATTCTCCGAGTTTATTGCAAGAATACGCATTACTTTCTCACGATGGGTTGAACTATCTAAGACGGAAAAAACTTATGAAGGACTTATGGACTTAATACTTAGAGACAAAGTCATGTCGTCTGTCAATGAGTCTTTCCTTGCTTTCCTTCATGAACGTAAACCTAAAACAATAAAAGAAATGGAAGATTTCTGTTGCCAATACGTAACTGCGCACCCACACATAACCATGGGTAACTCTAAGGTGAAAGAAGGTTTACCAGTTGCTTCGGCAGCTCCGTATGGTCAAAACTTTGCTCGTAGATCCCAACAAAATTTTGATAGAAAGGGCAGCGGTAATTTCTGTCAAAATCATGGAAACCAATTTCATGGTGATTCTTCTTCGAAGAATTGGAGACAACCTGATAGTGGTCGTTACTATCACCCTAATAATTATAAGCATTTCAAAAGAGGATATGGTAATAGAGGTTATTCCTGCCGAAGACCTCAGAACCAAACAAATAGATGTTCGCATCAATGTGAACATGATAGTAATCGTGGAAACTGGAATTCGAACCAGTATAACAATTACAATAGAGACAATAATAACTGCAGAGATAATAATAACTCTGATAACTTCAGAGGTAATAATAGTCGGGGTAGATCTCAACACAAAAAAAAGAGATATCAGCAGGCTAATGCTGTACAACAGGAAACTGAGGGAGCCTGTAATCATGTTGTTGATAGTAAAAACTTTGACGCTGTCACTAGTTCTGCTTTTGACTTTGAGAGAGCAAACAAATGCCCCCAATGCAGTACTTTATTCGAACCGGGTACCATAACTACTTTGAGTTGTGGTCACCCACTTCCCGCTCTTCCTGCTGCTGTTGCGCATGACGGGAGGGGTTCTTTAATTCTACATAAGGGTCTTGTTAATGATACTCCGGTCTCACTACTTTTCGATTCCGGATGCACCACTATTGGTGTTAGACAATCGCTTGTAGATCCATCTTGTGCTACAGGAAGGGTTATTAAATGTGTCACATTTGGCGGCACTCTAGAAAAATATCCTACTGCTGTAATTCGCATTGCCACTCCTTTCTTTACTGGAGATGTGCATGCTTGTCTCTTACCTAATCCTATTGCGGACCTTATTATTGGTCGTATTCACGGAGTTAGGGAGTGTACCCCACAGCAGATTGCTGCTTGGGAAGATAATAACATGCAAGCTACAAATGCAGTAGTTACAAGAGCACAAGCTCTACAAACACCCGAAACTTCACTGAATAGTGATAATGAAGTTGATAGCCAAGATAGTCACTTAGTAATTACTCGTGACTCTTTCATAAAATTGCAAGAAGAAGATCCTTCTTTAAAAAAATTCTTCGTTCTTGCGAAGAAAGGTGATCCGAATCAGGATACAAATAGAAAATCTTGGATTGCAATGAGAAACGGCGTACTTGTACGTATGGTACAAGATTCGACTACGTCGGCACATTCGCAAATTCTTGTTCCCAAGAGCATGAGAGTCCAAATATTACAACATGCTCATGACTCGCAATGTGCTGGACATATGGGTTTTGCCCGTACGAAGTCGAGAGTCCTTGCGGCTTTCTTTTGGCCTTTTGTCAATAAGGACATTCGTATTTACTGCCGATCATGCAAGGTATGTCAGGAGGTCAAATCTAGAGGACCACGACATGCTGCGCCTATCCAGGCTGCTGACATTCCTATTCGGCCGTTTCAGAAAATGGCCATAGATATTATTGGCCCTTTTAAGGTCAAGTCGGCCAGAGGACATCAGTTTATCCTTACATGTGTCGATATGTGCACACGTTGGCCAGAGGCTATTCCTCTTAAGAGCATATCTACTACAGATATCGCAGATGCTCTTTGGTTGATATTTTCTCGCTTGGGGTTCCCCAGAGAAATATTGTCAGACCATGGCACTCAACTCATATCTGACACTATGTCACAGGTAATGTCTACCTTACATATTGAACGATCTCTCAGTAGTATCTACCATCCTATGTCTAATGGGTTAGTTGAGCGTCTGAATAGAACGCTCAAGACTTTGCTTGGTAAGATAACTGAAGATCATCCTCAAGATTGGGACAGGGTTTTACCCGCGGCTCTCTTTGCCTATAGAGAAGTCCCTAATGAACACACAGGATTTTCTCCCTTCGAACTTGTCTTTGGCGCGCGTCCACGCGGCCCTATGTCTTTATTACACGATCTCATCACTGCCGATGATATTAGCGATGAAACTCAATCCTCATATGAGTATGTCATTGCTCTTAGACAAAAGATCATTGAGGCATGTAAGCTAGCAACTGCTTCATCAGAAATTGCTAAAGAGAAGGCAAGACAGTTTGCTAACAAGAATAGATGTCTACGACAACTTTGTCCAGGTGACAAAGCATTCGTCCTACTCCCCAGTAGGGAAAATAGACTTCTTATTGCATGGAAAGGTCCGTATGCAATAGTCTCTCGGATTTCCGATGTTGACTATGTGGTCGATATTGATGGAAAGCATAAAACTTTCCACATAAACATGCTTTCGGAATTTCACGAACGTCCGGACTATTTGCTGCCTATTTTCCAGGCAACGGATGATGCTCCTGCACCTCACGGTCATTATTCATCCCTGTCTGTCATTCAGGATGAGGAAGCTACCTTCTCTGATGTCAACCTTCCCCTTCCAGTGGTTCCATTACATTCCACGGAATCTTGGAAAAACGTTTCTGTTTCTCCTAATCTTTCTGGTGACGAACATCGACAAGTCTCGTCGATGTTACAAACATTTCAGGATGTTCTCACTGACATTCCTGGACACACAGATGTCATAGAACATGACATAATTCTTACCGACAATAATCCAATTAGGGTTAGGCCGTATCCTATTCCTATACACTTTCAGTCGCAAGTGGAAAAGGAATTGGATGAAATGATTCAATTAAATATAATTGAACCATCGACTTCACCATATTCTTCTTCCATGGTTATTGTCCGGAAGAAGGATAAGAACATACGAATTTGCGTTGATTATCGCAAATTGAATCAGGTCACAAAGTTCGACGCTGAACCGATGCCTTTGTTAGAAGATCTACTGATTAGACTTTCTAATTCTAGATTCTTCACTAAACTTGACTTGTCTAAAGGTTATTGGCAAGTGCCTTTAGCAGAGCATGCCAAACCTCTTACTGCTTTTTCTACACCTAGGGGTCTATTTCAATGGAATGTTATGCCTTTTGGTCTCATGAACGCCCCTGCCACTTTCGTTCGCATGATGCGTCGAATTCTGTCACATCGTTCGGATGTCATCGCATACTTAGATGACATCTGTCTCTTCAGTGATACCTGGGAAGATCACTATTTAGGGTTATATGACTTACTGTCCACTCTACGTGAGAATAATTTGACAGCAAAACCTTCTAAAGCTTTTGTTGGTTTTGGTGAAATCTCTTTCCTGGGTCATCGTGTTGGTCATGGTCTCTTGAAGACAGAAGACCACAATACTTCCAAAATACTGAACATCTCTGTTCCTAAAACGAAGAAACAAGTTAGGAGTCTCTTAGGTTTAATTCAATTTTATGGGAGATTTATTCCAAATTTATCTTCGATCATGGCACCTCTCTCAACATTGTTGAAGAAAGGTTCGCCTAATCTGGTCCGTTGGTCTGAAGAATGCCAATCTTCACTAGACCAAATCAAGAATATATTTTCTTCTCCTCCCATCTTAAGATTACCTACTCTTGATAGGACTTTTGTTCTTCGGAGTGATGCTTCATCCACTGGGATTGGAGCAGCACTGATGCAAGAATATGCAAATACTCTGCATCCTGTTATGTACATTTCTAGAAAACTAAATGCGGCAGAGAGGAACTACTCGGTTTTAGACCGTGAGTTGTTAGCGATGGTTTGGTCAATTCTAAAGCTACAAAGATTCCTCCTGGGCGCACATTTCATTCTAGAGACTGATCAGAAAGCTCTTACAGCTATTCAGACTAAGAATTTGAAGAGTTCGAGATCCACTCGATATGCTATAGCTCTTCAACCTTTTCACTTCACGGTACGAGCTATCCGTGGTGCGGATAATGTGATGGCTGACATTTTGTCTAGATGCCCACATGACTCCAACTAATACTTCTGTCCTATATTTCTATATATTACAGAGTCATAACACACCTATATTTCTACAATAGATTAGCACATCTGTACTTACTTTATATGTACACACTATCGTGCTTTGTTGTCATCTTCTTCTGTTCGTTTTTTAAGATGATAGAGGAGGACTGAGTAGTTAATATAAGGGCCGTTAGTTTACTAAACAGCCACAATTATTAATAATGTATTGTACCTTATGAAGCATATTAGTTATTAATTAGCATTATATTGCTTGTACTTTCTCAGAATGTCATTGTTGAGCTGAGGACTTACCTTACGAGTTCTAGATTGTGTACTTACCCTCGGAATACCAGAGCATATGTCCTGGATCGTCATGTAGTTTAACTTTACTATGTACTTATGTCATTACATGTCAAAGAATGTACTATTTAAATTTTCCTATCAGATTTGTACATCCATTTTTAAAGACAATATTAGAGTATGCTGTTTAATGATGATTATAGTAACTTGCATACGTATATTGTGTTTACATGCTAACGTGATGTGTGTTGGTGACACCTCCCCGATGTGAATATTTTTTGAGACATATTTATTTTTCTGTTGAGGTATATCCTCACCAGACACTCTATAATTAGCCTATTGTTTGGCAATTTAATTAATTATCAGCGCATAATTCGTGCGTTTTGAGCCGCTTATCGCTTGCTCTTTGATATTGAAAAAAAATATGTTCCACATTTTTTTTTATCGGGAGGAGGTGGTGATATGTTGCGTGATAAATTCTCGCAACATCGTTTTATTTCAATATCTGTTTTATAACGCAAGGGCAACAACTGCTTGAAATTTATAGTCACTTTTCTCGGTAAGCATTTGTCTTCTCGCGTTGGTATCGAATGCAGTTAACTTTTGAGCTGTGGTCATTTTTGCGCTGGACTGCGCATGACTTGTCTTGTTGTTTGGTCGATCGGTTTCCGCCCACCACTAGTGGGAGTGAGCGATTTGGAATGGCGAAAGAGATGCCTCGTTGAAGAGGGGATCTCCGCTTTTTTTTGTTCTGTCAGGGATGTGTAGTCCTCTTAATGGATATTTCGTTTATTCGAGATAATACCTCTAGGGTTTCCCACATGTCGGGAGGCGTGATATTTCTGTGTATTTCATGAAAGCAAGGTAAATTGACTTTTTCATTAACTCTATCGATTTTGGGTCGTGAGCGATTTCGATTCATAGCCTGTCTCCGAAAGTCGTCGTCACGAGATGTTCTTTCCCAGCTCACATGTCGCTGCATTGTACTGCATCGGTTGATGCATGTACCAAGGACCATTACTTGCTACTTTGTTAAATGAACTAGGTTTAGAAAACCTTTATTATCTAGAGGATATTTTTGAGGACATTATTTATACTTCGGCAGACGTGTCTGTCTTGCTGAAGTCAAACTAAGGAGAGTGAACTGATCTCATACATCTGGTTATCTCCTGGCTGTTATAGAAAAGGATGGAGTTGTTCACCTGACTACATTTACAGCACTTTGAAATATAACATGCATCTGACTCATCATTGTAATGCTGTCTACCGTTTATTGCTGTATTGAATGTTGCTGTGATAATGACTGTTTGATGTGCCTACACATTTGCGTAACCATTTTGTCACTGTGGCGTCCACAATAAATAATGAAGAAAAACGTCAACGGCTGTTTCAAGACTCATTGACTTTATACGTCGTGAGTTTACTGACGTCCTATGTGGATTGCCCTGTTATTGTTGCATGAACATTGTTTTGACTGAACACATCTACACACTACACAAAACCAGACATGCGGATGCCATCCATCATCATATGGCATCACGCATCACTCATACTGGCTACTAGTTGTTGAATCATGCTTTATTTGCTAAATGATGTGAATGTCCACCAGTGGATAAATGTAGATGTTGGGACTGGTGTAGTAAAGTGTAACGATTGTCAACTCATCAAACCCAGCACAGTTTTGGTCATACAGGTCATCTTGTCCTGGAACGTGATGAGGCTCCGACAAGAATGTGAGTGTAAACAATGAGTGTGTATCTGAATGTCAGTACGCGAATGGTAGAATGATTCGATAGAGTTGACAGGTTGGTAGTACATCACTCATACTCACACTGTTCGAATTCAAGAAGTACTGGAACTACGGTGGTCTTTTTATAACATTTAATGGGACGCACACTTGGACAGTACGTGTATGGTTACAGGAACAAATGTCGACATAGACAGCATAATGTTGATCACAGGAATATCATCTTAAGTTAGCATTCATGCTTGGCAAATATCATAATGGAGCATTCGTAAATAAGCATTCAGCGTTCCATCATGTAAATCATCTGGCTTTACTGACTGGGCACGTCAGACCATAACCAATACATAGGAAGGCTCCTAGACCTAACCTCGTCTAGCGAATATTCCTTCACGTAAAGTTCAATATATATATATTTCATAATATAGGAATCCCAGACATGGGTTCTCACATGTAGCAGTGATCTCTTGGTTCATCGAGCGATAGTACAGGCATCCCTTTTTCTCACTCGATAAATACAAAGTATATGAATTTCAACATGGCTGTTCTCTCTCTCGTGAGCTTCACTCACTATAGAATATAGACCAAAATTAGTCATTCATTAAATGTCCTCATTTCTTCATAGGTTCTCTCATAGAGGTAATTGAATAATATCATACAATCCAGTGCTGATACATAGGAATGTCTTCTTCCTTTGAATGGATATTCTTTTTAAAAGTACCACTGTGCATCTGCTTATCAACAACGATGGCGAAGCCCAAGTTCATAATAAATTGTGGTTTTACCTTTTTATGCGAAATATAACTTTGCCATTCCTTGGCAAAAGAGAATAAACACTGGGGTAAAGTACATACAACATGTCTAAATGATTATCACTTTTCCCCATCCATATATAGATCACTATTTCGGCAAAAAGCCTGCTACAACAAAACTCGGCATCCTCACAGGATGACAGCCATGGATCACACCCCTTTGCTAGCGATACTTCCGCTGCATAGCCTTTGACCTTTTCTAGCGACAACCAAATTAGTTCGACTTAGAAATGCAAAGATATCCATATATAAGACAGACTCGTCCTACTCATACAAACACTACGTATAAATTCAGGCCATAGATATACTGAAGCAAGAACAATCTATTCCTACCCAGCCACAGAATAAATCGCAGTAGGCCTAGAGTCGTCTGCGGAGTCCGATCGAAGATGACAGAACTATTTTCAAGGGAAGCAACCCAAAAATGACTTCTCCTTAAGCACTTAAAAAGGAAATACTTTGCTTACCAAAATATTTGCGAACATAAGAATATAAATGTATTATATTGCAAGATAGTAAAAATTGCCCTTTACAGTCTTACCACACCTCCCGGGAAAAAAAAAAAAAATTTTTTTTTTTAAATACATCTAGGAGCACCGTAGAATAGGCTCACAACGCAAGAATACTGCGCAGATGAAAATATCAGGAATAACTATAATTCCTAATATGACTGGTGAGAATATATATCTCAAAATCTGAGAGAAATTGTTTCCCTACGAATAAATGTTTCCAGGAAGGTGTGATGTACGTATAATACAATTCTGGTAATTATACAATGCATACCAAAAATTCACACTACAATCTTAAATTTATGATTTATGAAGAAACAATCATCAAAGAACAGCGGTGAATTAACATCAATAAACCGCTAAGTAGCGATACCATCATTCTATTATTAAATTACAAATGTGTATCTTAGTAAAGAAACAAAAAATAACTGTTGTAAAGTTATACATATTAAAAAGATCCAATATTTAACAGTTAAGTGGCATCATGTGGGCATCTGGACAGAATGTCCGCCATCACATTTTCTGAACCACGGATAGCTCGTACCGAAAAATGAAAAGGTTGAAGAGCGATTGCGTATCGAGTTGATCTCGAGCTCTTCAAGTTCTTACTTTGGATAGCCGTAAGAGCTTTTTGGTCAGTTTCCACTACGAAATGCGCGCCCAGAAGGAATCTTTGGAGTTTGAGAATTGACCAAACCATTGCCAATAATTCACGGTCTAAAACCGAGTAATTCCTTTCTGCAGCATTAAGTTTTCTGGATATGTACATTACAGGATGCAGAGTTCCAGAGTACTCTTGCATTAGTGCCGCTCCAATCCCAGTGGATGAAGCGTCACTACGAAGAACAAATGTCTTATCTGTTGTAGGTAACACTAAAATAGGTGGTGATGAAAACATAGTTTTGATCTTCTCTAGTGAAGATTGGCATTCATGAGACCAGTGAACCATGTTAGGCGACCCTTTCTTTAATAGTGTAGAGAGAGGTGCCATGATAGAGGACAGATTCGGAATGAAACGTCCATAAAATTGTATGAGACCTAAAAGACTTCGCACTTGCTTTTTAGTCCTAGGGATAGAGATGTTAAGTATCTTAGTGATATTATGGTCTTCTGTCTTCAAGAAACCGTGACCTACTCGATGGCCTAAGAAAGCAATTTCGCTAAAGCCAATACAAGCTTTAGATGGTTTTGCTGTCAGGTTATACTCACGCAGAGTTGATAATAATTCAACTAATCCTGAATAGTGATCTTCCCAAGTATCGCTGAAAAGACAGATGTCGTCTAGATAAGCAATGACATCTGACCGATACGATAGGATTCGACGCATCATGCGTACAAATGTAGCTGGTGCGTTCATAAGGCCGAAAGGCATAAAATTCCATTGGAAAAGGCCTCTGGGAGTAGAGAAAGCGGTAAGAGGTTTGGCGCGTTCGGATAATGGAACTTGCCAATATCCTTTAGACAAATCAAGTTTAGTGAAAAAATGCGATTTAGAAAGACGAGTAAGTAACTCTTCTAGTAAAGGCATAGGTTCAGCATCGAACTTCGTAACTTGATTCAATTTGCGATAGTCAACGCAAAGACGTATGTTATTGTCTTTTTTTCGAACAATAACCATCGGCGAAGAATATGCAGAAGTGGATGGTTCGATTATTTGTAAATCTATCATTTCATCCAACTCCTTTTCAACCTGTGTTTGGAAATGTATAGGGATAGGATAAGGCCTAACCCTAATTGGAGTATGTTCAGTTAGAACAATGTCATGCTCAATGACATGAGTTTGTCCAGGGATGTCAGTGAGGACATCCTGAAATGTTTGTAACATAGACGAAACTTGTCGCCGTTCTCCTAGAGACAAATCAGGAGAAACAGTAACGTCTTTCCATGATTCACTAGAATGAAGTGGGATCATTGGAAGCGGGAGATTAACATCCGAAAAACTTGTTTCCTCATCCTGTATTACAGACAGTGATGAGTAATGACCATGTTTGACATGAGAATCGTCCGTTGCCTGGAAAATAGGCTGTAGATAGTCAGGACGTTCATGGAACTCCGTAAGCATATTGATGTGGAAGGTTTTATGCTTCCCGTTAATATCGACGATGTAGTCAACATCTGAAATTTTCGATATTATATCGTACGGACCTTTCCAACTAATAAGGAGTCTATTTTCACGACAAGGTAGCAAAACAAATGCTTTGTCACCAGGACAAAGTTGTCGTAAAGTTCTCTTCTTATTAGCAAATTGTCTTGCCTTCTGCTTAGCAAATTCAGAAGAGGACGTTGCCAATTTGCATGCTTCGATAATCTTTTGTCTCAGCGCGATGACATACTCGTAAGAAGATTTTGTGTCATCGTCAATATTGTCAGCTGTTATAAGATCATGCAGCAAAGACATTGGGCCGCGCGGTCGCGCGCCAAAGACAAGTTCAAAGGGCGAAAACCCTGTATGTTCATTGGGGACCTCTCTGTACGCGAAGAGGGCCGCGGGTAAAACCCTATCCCAATCTTGAGGATGATCCTCAGTTATCTTCCCTAATAAGTTCTTAAGTGTTCTATTTAGTCGCTCGACCATCCCATTGGACATAGGATGATAGATGCTACTCAAAGATCTCTCTATCTGTAGAGTAGACATTACTTGAGACATGGTATCCGATATCAGTTGGGTGCCATGATCTGATAATATTTCTCCGGGGAATCCCAGCCGAGAAAATATAAGCCAAAGAGCATCTGCAATGTCAGCGGTAGTAATGCTCTTTAGAGGGATAGCCTCTGGCCAACGTGTGCACATGTCTACACACGTTAAGATAAACTGATGTCCTCTAGCAGATTTGATCTTGAATGGACCAATGATGTCTATCGCCATTTTCTGGAATGGACGAATAGGAATATCTGCAGCCTGAATAGGCGCAGCATGACGAGGACCTTTGGATTTGACTTCTTGACATACTTTACAGGATCGACAATAGATCCGTATGTCCTTGTTCACAAAAGGCCAAAAGAAAGCCGCAAGAACTCTTGACTTTGTACGGGAAAAACCCATGTGACCAGCACACTGAGAGTCGTGTGCATGTTGTAAGATCTTAACTCTCAAATTCTTGGGTACAAGAATCTGAGAATGACTTGACTTAGTGGAGTCTTGCACCATACGTACAAGTACGCCATTCTTCATTGTAATCCAAGATTTACAATTTGAATCTTTATTCGGATCACCTTTCGTTACAAGAGTGAAGAATTTCTTAAGAGTCGGATCTTCTTCTTGTTGTTTTATAAACGAGTCACGAGAAATTACCAAGGGATCATCTTGGTTATGCACTTCATTATCTTCAACAGATGAAGTTTCAGGCATATTGAGAGCTTGAGCTCTAGTGACTACTGCATTAGCAGATTGCATATTTTGATTTTCCCAAACGGAAATTTGCTCCGGAGTGCATTCTTTGACTCCGTGAATGCGACCGATGATAAGATCAGCGATCGGATCCGGCAAAAGACATGCGTGTACATCTCCTGTGAAGAAAGGAGTAGCAATCCTAATGATAGCGGTAGAGTATTTCTCTATGGTGCCGCCAAATGTTACGCATTTGACTACTTTGCCTGTAGAATGAGAAGGATCTATGAGTGACTGCCTAACCCCAATAGTTGTGCATCCAGAATCAAAAAGTACTGAGACTGGATTGTCATTTACTAAACCTTTGTGTAAGACAAGAGAACCTCTCCCATCATGCGCGATTGACGCAGGAAGAGCGGGAAGAGGATGGCCACAGCTTAAAGTAGACACTGTGGTTGGCTCAAATAATGTTTTGCATTGGGGGCACTGAGATGCTCTCCCAAAATCAAAAGCGGCACATGCCATATTATTAGAGTCATCATTATCTTTATTTTGTTTATAGGCTTCGTGGGACTCTTGCTGTGCAGAGTTCGCCTGGTAATGAGCTTTATGTTTTTTGAATTGTGCTCTACCTCTGTTATTATTGCCTCTGTACTTATCATTGTTTCCACTATTATAACCTCTACTCGGGTTTGAATCATAGCTCCTTTGGTTACTATCATCATATTCATTATAATGAGTATCTCGGTAATTATGATCCTGTTGTCTCCATGAAGGAAAACTTGGATAGTTTCTAGAATGACTTCCTTTGCGAAAGTTCCTGTAATTATGACCACCCCTGAATCGAGGGCTGTCAGCTCTTCTCCAGGTATTCGAAGAAGAACCCTGAAATGATTGGTTACCTTGGTTCTGATAACTGTAATAGTTACCTTTTTTATTAAACCTATTTTGAGGTCCTTGGAATTTGTGAGAGTGATTAGGGTTGTATGGTGTTGCAGAAGCAACTGGCATACCTTCTTTAACCTTACTGTTGCTAATAGCTACGTCCGGATGTGCAGTGACGTATTGGGTACAATACTGTTCCATTTCTTTTAGAGACTTAGGTTTACGCTCATGTAAGAATTCGAGGAAAGGTTTATTTATACTTGACATAATCTTGTCTCTGAGTATCAAGTCCATAAGGGCTTCATAAGTCTTTTCTGTTTTGGATAGCTCAATCCAACGATCAAATGTAAGACGTGTCCTTGCAATGAATTCTGAGAATTCTACACCTGCCTCAGGCACCATTGTCTTAAACAACTTCCGATAACCCTCTTCAGACAACTGATACTTCTTTAATAAGGCTGCCCTAATAACATCATAGTTATCTTTGTCAGCCTCTTCAACCAAACTTAAACTAGTCAGAGAATCACCTTTCAGATTTTCTGATAACTGGTTAGCATATTGTGATTTGTCCACATTATGTGCTCGACACGAGCGTTCAAATCTGTTTAGCCAGAATGTTATGTCATCACTGGAAGGGTTGAACGCTGGTACCTTGACCTTGTAAGTAAAGGGTTTACCATTACCACTAGATGCTTGATTAACATTACTTATGTTTGTTAACTTTAACTTTTCTAACTCAAATGCTAAAAGTTCTTTTTGGTGTTCATGTTCTCTTATTGCTTTTTTTTCTTGAGCTTCAGCTTGTAATTTTCTCTCTTCTGCAGCAGCCTGTAATTTTTTCTCTTCAGCAGCAGCTTCATCTTTTCTTTTCTCTTTTTCCATTTCCATCTGGAATCTTTTTTCATCAGTCTGTATCTGCAATTTCTTTTGTTCATCCTCTCTTTGTAATTTTCTTTCCTCAGCTTCTAATTTCTTTTCTTCAATCAATGCTTTTCTTTCTTCAGCAGCCAATGCTTTGTCATATTGAGCAACTGCCCATTCTTCTAACTGCTGACCAGTCTTATCAAGAGCCCTGCCTTGTGTGATAAAATAATCTAAGGTAGACATCTTGTCTAATAAGATCAGTAATTTGCAAAAGTAAATAAATTTACTTTCTTAGTCTTAATCAAAGACTTTGTATGATAACTTTGTAACCTGTGAAAAATAGTACTTAACTATCCCAATCACTGTGGGAAACAAGCCTTACAAAGGTCTTGTATAAATCCTTATATAATAACAGCTATAAGTTGCTGGTTCACTCTATAATATAAGTGCAGTGCACCAGAAATAGTGTTTTATATCATCAACTGTGTACCTTTAGTAATAGCAATTAACTATCAGTTGATTCTTGTACATCAATTTATATGATCAACTATATTTTAAATAGTGTATGTCGATCAGGCACAAAACAAAACAGTTATACAGAAGAACATGAAAACATTTGCGGAAATGAAATAAATCAAATGGGAAAAACAATAAAAGATAAACCGCAAGAGGATAACAAATATAAATAACGCCACAGTATATAAATATAAATTGAGAATAGAACTGAAAGATAGAATAGGGTAGACCAACAAATTACAAACAAATCAAAACAAACTAAAGAACAGAGGAATATTACAAAAACAACAATGAGTACAGACTTCACAGCTAACACTAATAGCAACAGCTGTCGCAGCAAATTTCCAATGAAGAAAATTGCACCTATAGAAACGCACACATCAGACCCTCTATTACGTGGGATACTCTGCTGTGTGACACCGCCCAACCGAAACAACAACCCGCTGGATACAAACAAATATCACATATAAATAGTTAAACATAAATACATAAATGCATAAATAGTATGGCAATATGATGTAAATAGAGTGTTGCAGAAAGAATGTGTTGGAATGAAGGCTCAGTTACACTGCCTAATAGTACAGTACTGTGGTACTTTATTAAACAAATACTTCTGGTCTAATTATTTTAAATTCAACACAGAAATAGAAGCTCCATCGTTGATTTGAATGATAACAATCAATGTAGGACTTCTCAGTTCAATAACATTTCCTTTCGCAAACACTGTCAAATATTCTCCAGTCCTGATGTGTAATGTTCTATGTTTCAACCAAGCTCGCTGTGTAACACTGTCAGTTGTATGGCAAATGTCCAATGAACCAAATGTCAACAAACCCTGACCTAGTTACTGCATACTCTCGACAGGACAGGTCACGCTGACATCACTGTAGAGTTGTACTGTTGATGTATTTGTGTGTCGTAACAGACCCCAAGGAACGTCTGGTCTCAGTAGTTTACTTCTCAATATGGTCACTGTGCAGGTTGACCCAGGAAGCTGGCACACCAGTTGTTAAACTCTTTCTTTGTGTGTAGTTGTTAACTCATTGTTGCGTGATAAATTCTCGCAACATCGTTTTATTTCAATATCTGTTTTATAACGCAAGGGCAACAACTGCTTGAAATCTATAGTCACTTTTCTCGGTAAGCATTTGTCTTCTCGCGTTAGTATCGAATGCAGTTAACTTTTGAGCTGTGGTCATTTTTGCGCTGGACTGCGCATGACTTGTCTTGTTGTTTGGTCGATCGGTTTCCGCCCACCACTAGTGGGAGTGAGCGATTTGGAATGGCGAAAGAGATGCCTCGTTGAAGAGGGGATCTCCGCTTTTTTTTGTTCTGTCAGGGATGTGTAGTCCTCTTATGGATATTTCGTTTAGTCGAGATAATACCTCTAGTGTTTTCCCACATGTCGGGAGGCGTGATATTTCTGTGAAAGCAAGGTAAATTAACATTTTCATTAACTCTATTGATTTTGGGTCGTGAGCGATTTCGATTCATAGCCTGTCTCCGAAAGTCGTCGTCACGAGATGTTCTTTCCCAGCTCACATGTCGCTGCATTGTACTGCATCGGTTGATGCATGTACCAAGGACCATTACTTGCTACTTTGTTAAATGAACTAGGTTTAGAAAACCTTTATTATCTAGAGGATATTTTTGAGGACATTATTTATACTTCGGCAGACGTGTCTGTCTTGCTGAAGTCAAACTAAGGAGAGTGAACTGATCTCATACATCTGGTTATCTCCTGGCTGTTATAGAAAAGGATGGAGTTGTTCACCTGACTACATTTACAGCACTTTGAAATATAACATGCATCTGACTCATCATTGTAATGCTGTCTACCGTTTATTGCTGTATTGAATGTTGCTGTGATAATGACTGTTTGATGTGCCTACACATTTGCGTAACCATTTTGTCACTGTGGCGTCCACAATAAATAATGAAGAAAAACGTCAACGGCTGTTTCAAGACTCATTGACTTTATACGTCGTGAGTTTACTGACGTCCTATGTGGATTGCCCTGTTATTGTTGCATGAACATTGTTTTGACTGAACACATCTACACACTACACAAAACCAGACATGCGGATGCCATCCATCATCATATGGCATCACGCATCATTTGGTGGCCATAAGCTGGTTTGATTCTGGTACTAGCAAACACGGGGTCCCTTACCCACTTCATTTTCAACAAGAATTCATCAGCATCCTTCAAGAAATTAACATTCTTCAATACAGTCAACATCTTCAAAATTTTCAAAGTACTCGGCGTTGCCCGGTAAAAGTCAAAATTTCAACTTTTTGACGGAAACAAGAATTTGACAGTACCCGGCGTTGTTACATGTTGCCGGATAACTCGGACTGCTGTTATCTTTTACGCAAGTCAAGCAAGTTGCTGCTGTCAAGGTTCCAGTGCTGTCGTTTTTTGAGAAGGTCAAGTGCCGGTTGAAACGGGTTGTTTTCTGAAGAAGGCCAAGTACCGATTTCCATCAACTTACTTTTGGATTAGAAGGTCAAGTGCCGAAACAACTCAACACACAGTATTTCAGAAGCTCTTGTACCATCGTGTTAGCAGTGGAAGCAGTTCAGATGTGCCATCATCGTTGGAGCTTCGCTCTTTAGGACGTTGATTGACATCCGTTTTTCTGCTGTTCTACGATTGGAAGCCTATAAGTTAAGTGGCCTGTTTGTATGTAAACTGTGCCCTTATACTTCTGCTGAGTCTTCTGTGTATCATCTCATTCTATATGTTATATGTCTATATGTTATTTGTATATTTATATGTTTATATTTCAGCGGGTTCTCGGTTGGGTGGTGTCTCCGTTAGATTATGCCACGTCATAGAGGTCGTCTATTGTGAGCGTTTTCTGTAGGGTTTGCAAATTTCCGATACTGGAATTTGCTAAGCGACTTCTGTTGCTATTTATGTTAGCTGTGATGACATGTTTTAATATTGTTTTCGTTATTATTTCACATTCTTTAGTTTTGTTTTGATTTGTTTGTATTTGTTAGCCTACTCTTGTCTATAATTTAGTTTCATACAACATTTTTGTTTATACACTGTGGTGTCATGTATTTTGTTTAATTCTATCGCAGATATCGTCACATTTTTTGTGATATTTCATTAATTTCTGCTTTATTTTTAGTTGATTTCTGCGAAAGTTTTTGTATTGTTGCTGATCTTTGTTATTGTTTACATTGTTATTGTTTACATTGTTTGTATTGTTTACATTTTCAATGTTTACATTCTGCATGTGTTTACATAGTCATTGTTTACAGTTATAGTAATTAGTTAATGGGCTATGCTAATGCACTGTTACTACTACACTGATGATAAATGAATGATGAATAGTGTCGTGCACTATTGAATGAGAAGTGCACTTATGATCAAGAATTGAGTGCTGATATTTCATATACAAGTTCTTTGATTGGAGACTTGTTTCCCACAGAGACTGGGATAATATAATGTGATGTGAATATACAAGTGCTTAATTAAGACTTGTTACACTTAGGTTTGAAATAAATTAGTTAATTATTTCAGGTTTTGGACTCATATGTTAGACAACATGTCTACATTTGAGCACTTTATTGAGCAGGGTAAATTGCTTGGGAAGACTGGTGATAAGTTAGAAGAATTTGCAACTGCTCGATATGATAAAGCAATGGAAGCTGAACAAAAGAAACTGCATATGGAAGCTGAACAAAAGAAACTGCAGATGCAGGTGGATGAAAAGAGATTCCAAATGGAAATGGAAAAACAAAAAAGGGAATCAGAAGCTGAGGAGAGAAAACTCCAGCTACAGCTAGAAGCTGAAAGACTTCAAAAAGAGGCTGAAAATAAAAGACTTGAAAAAGAAGCTGAAAATAAAAGACTTGAAAAAGAAGCTGAAAATGAAAGACTTCAAATGCAGGCTCAAGCTGAAGAAAGGAAGTTACAAAGAGAGTCTGATGAGAGGAAAGCAAAAATGGAACATGAAGAAAAACTCTTAGCTTTAGAGTTGGAAAATTGAAATTGACGAGCATGAGTAATGGTAATGATTCAAACAAGGGTTCATCTTCTGGTAAGGCTAATAATGATACTTTTAAGATTAAGTTACCAACATTTAGTCCTTCCAGTGATGACATAATGTTCTATCTGGACAGATTTGAACAAGCATGTACAGCTCATAACATAGACAAAGCAAAATATGTTTATCAGTTATCAGGGATACTGACAGGTAAAGCTCTAAGTATATTAAATATGGTGGATGAACCTGACAAGAACAATTATGAGGTTGTCAGGGCCGCTTTGTTAAAGAAATATCAGCTTAACGAAGACGGCTATCGTCTACAATTTAAAAACATGTTACCTGAAAATGGAGTTGAATTCTCCGAGTTTATTGCAAGAATACGCATTACTTTCTCACGATGGGTTGAACTATCTAAGACGGAAAAAACTTATGAAGGACTTATGGACTTAATACTTAGAGACAAAGTCATGTCGTCTGTCAATGAGTCTTTCCTTGCTTTCCTTCATGAACGTAAACCTAAAACAATAAAAGAAATGGAAGATTTCTGTTGCCAATACGTAACTGCGCACCCACACATAACCATGGGTAACTCTAAGGTGAAAGAAGGTTTACCAGTTGCTTCGGCAGCTCCGTATGGTCAAAACTTTGCTCGTAGATCCCAACAAAATTTTGATAGAAAGGGCAGCGGTAATTTCTGTCAAAATCATGGAAACCAATTTCATGGTGATTCTTCTTCGAAGAATTGGAGACAACCTGATAGTGGTCGTTACTATCACCCTAATAATTATAAGCATTTCAAAAGAGGATATGGTAATAGAGGTTATTCCTGCCGAAGACCTCAGAACCAAACAAATAGATGTTCGCATCAATGTGAACATGATAGTAATCGTGGAAACTGGAATTCGAACCAGTATAACAATTACAATAGAGACAATAATAACTGCAGAGATAATAATAACTCTGATAACTTCAGAGGTAATAATAGTCGGGGTAGATCTCAACACAAAAAAAAGAGATATCAGCAGGCTAATGCTGTACAACAGGAAACTGAGGGAGCCTGTAATCATGTTGTTGATAGTAAAAACTTTGACGCTGTCACTAGTTCTGCTTTTGACTTTGAGAGAGCAAACAAATGCCCCCAATGCAGTACTTTATTCGAACCGGGTACCATAACTACTTTGAGTTGTGGTCACCCACTTCCCGCTCTTCCTGCTGCTGTTGCGCATGACGGGAGGGGTTCTTTAATTCTACATAAGGGTCTTGTTAATGATACTCCGGTCTCACTACTTTTCGATTCCGGATGCACCACTATTGGTGTTAGACAATCGCTTGTAGATCCATCTTGTGCTACAGGAAGGGTTATTAAATGTGTCACATTTGGCGGCACTCTAGAAAAATATCCTACTGCTGTAATTCGCATTGCCACTCCTTTCTTTACTGGAGATGTGCATGCTTGTCTCTTACCTAATCCTATTGCGGACCTTATTATTGGTCGTATTCACGGAGTTAGGGAGTGTACCCAACAGCAGATTGCTGCTTGGGAAGATAATAACATGCAAGCTACAAATGCAGTAGTTACAAGAGCACAAGCTCTACAAACACCCGAAACTTCACTGAATAGTGATAATGAAGTTGATAGCCAAGATAGTCACTTAGTAATTACTCGTGACTCTTTCATAAAATTGCAAGAAGAAGATCCTTCTTTAAAAAAATTCTTCGTTCTTGCGAAGAAAGGTGATCCGAATCAGGATACAAATAGAAAATCTTGGATTGCAATGAGAAACGGCGTACTTGTACGTATGGTACAAGATTCGACTACGTCGGCACATTCGCAAATTCTTGTTCCCAAGAGCATGAGAGTCCAAATATTACAACATGCTCATGACTCGCAATGTGCTGGACATATGGGTTTTGCCCGTACGAAGTCGAGAGTCCTTGCGGCTTTCTTTTGGCCTTTTGTCAATAAGGACATTCGTATTTACTGCCGATCATGCAAGGTATGTCAGGAGGTCAAATCTAGAGGACCACGACATGCTGCGCCTATCCAGGCTGCTGACATTCCTATTCGGCCGTTTCAGAAAATGGCCATAGATATTATTGGCCCTTTTAAGGTCAAGTCGGCCAGAGGACATCAGTTTATCCTTACATGTGTCGATATGTGCACACGTTGGCCAGAGGCTATTCCTCTTAAGAGCATATCTACTACAGATATCGCAGATGCTCTTTGGTTGATATTTTCTCGCTTGGGGTTCCCCAGAGAAATATTGTCAGACCATGGCACTCAACTCATATCTGACACTATGTCACAGGTAATGTCTACCTTACATATTGAACGATCTCTCAGTAGTATCTACCATCCTATGTCTAATGGGTTAGTTGAGCGTCTGAATAGAACGCTCAAGACTTTGCTTGGTAAGATAACTGAAGATCATCCTCAAGATTGGGACAGGGTTTTACCCGCGGCTCTCTTTGCCTATAGAGAAGTCCCTAATGAACACACAGGATTTTCTCCCTTCGAACTTGTCTTTGGCGCGCGTCCACGCGGCCCTATGTCTTTATTACACGATCTCATCACTGCCGATGATATTAGCGATGAAACTCAATCCTCATATGAGTATGTCATTGCTCTTAGACAAAAGATCATTGAGGCATGTAAGCTAGCAACTGCTTCATCAGAAATTGCTAAAGAGAAGGCAAGGCAGTTTGCTAACAAGAATAGATGTCTACGACAACTTTGTCCAGGTGACAAAGCATTCGTCCTACTCCCCAGTAGGGAAAATAGACTTCTTATTGCATGGAAAGGTCCGTATGCAATAGTCTCTCGGATTTCCGATGTTGACTATGTGGTCGATATTGATGGAAAGCATAAAACTTTCCACATAAACATGCTTTCGGAATTTCACGAACGTCCGGACTATTTGCTGCCTATTTTCCAGGCAACGGATGATGCTCCTGCACCTCACGGTCATTATTCATCCCTGTCTGTCATTCAGGATGAGGAAGCTACCTTCTCTGATGTCAACCTTCCCCTTCCAGTGGTTCCATTACATTCCACGGAATCTTGGAAAAACGTTTCTGTTTCTCCTAATCTTTCTGGTGACGAACATCGACAAGTCTCGTCGATGTTACAAACATTTCAGGATGTTCTCACTGACATTCCTGGACACACAGATGTCATAGAACATGACATAATTCTTACCGACAATAATCCAATTAGGGTTAGGCCGTATCCTATTCCTATACACTTTCAGTCGCAAGTGGAAAAGGAATTGGATGAAATGATTCAATTAAATATAATTGAACCATCGACTTCACCATATTCTTCTTCCATGGTTATTGTCCGGAAGAAGGATAAGAACATACGAATTTGCGTTGATTATCGCAAATTGAATCAGGTCACAAAGTTCGACGCTGAACCGATGCCTTTGTTAGAAGATCTACTGATTAGACTTTCTAATTCTAGATTCTTCACTAAACTTGACTTGTCTAAAGGTTATTGGCAAGTGCCTTTAGCAGAGCATGCCAAACCTCTTACTGCTTTTTCTACACCTAGGGGTCTATTTCAATGGAATGTTATGCCTTTTGGTCTCATGAACGCCCCTGCCACTTTCGTTCGCATGATGCGTCGAATTCTGTCACATCGTTCGGATGTCATCGCATACTTAGATGACATCTGTCTCTTCAGTGATACCTGGGAAGATCACTATTTAGGGTTATATGACTTACTGTCCACTCTACGTGAGAATAATTTGACAGCAAAACCTTCTAAAGCTTTTGTTGGTTTTGGTGAAATCTCTTTCCTGGGTCATCGTGTTGGTCATGGTCTCTTGAAGACAGAAGACCACAATACTTCCAAAATACTGAACATCTCTGTTCCTAAAACGAAGAAACAAGTTAGGAGTCTCTTAGGTTTAATTCAATTTTATGGGAGATTTATTCCAAATTTATCTTCGATCATGGCACCTCTCTCAACATTGTTGAAGAAAGGTTCGCCTAATCTGGTCCGTTGGTCTGAAGAATGCCAATCTTCACTAGACCAAATCAAGAATATATTTTCTTCTCCTCCCATCTTAAGATTACCTACTCTTGATAGGACTTTTGTTCTTCGGAGTGATGCTTCATCCACTGGGATTGGAGCAGCACTGATGCAAGAATATGCAAATACTCTGCATCCTGTTATGTACATTTCTAGAAAACTAAATGCGGCAGAGAGGAACTACTCGGTTTTAGACCGTGAGTTGTTAGCGATGGTTTGGTCAATTCTAAAGCTACAAAGATTCCTCCTGGGCGCACATTTCATTCTAGAGACTGATCAGAAAGCTCTTACAGCTATTCAGACTAAGAATTTGAAGAGTTCGAGATCCACTCGATATGCTATAGCTCTTCAACCTTTTCACTTCACGGTACGAGCTATCCGTGGTGCGGATAATGTGATGGCTGACATTTTGTCTAGATGCCCACATGACTCCAACTAATACTTCTGTCCTATATTTCTATATATTACAGAGTCATAACACACCTATATTTCTACAATAGATTAGCACATCTGTACTTACTTTATATGTACACACTATCGTGCTTTGTTGTCATCTTCTTCTGTTCGTTTTTTAAAATGATAGAGGAGGACTGAGTAGTTAATATAAGGGCCGTTAGTTTACTAAACAGCCACAATTATTAATAATGTATTGTACCTTATGAAGCATATTAGTTATTAATTAGCATTATATTGCTTGTACTTTCTCAGAATGTCATTGTTGAGCTGAGGACTTACCTTACGAGTTCTAGATTGTGTACTTACCCTCGGAATACCAGAGCATATGTCCTGGATCGTCATGTAGTTTAACTTTACTATGTACTTATGTCATTACATGTCAAAGAATGTACTATTTAAATTTTCCTATCAGATTTGTACATCCATTTTTAAAGACAATATTAGAGTATGCTGTTTAATGATGATTATAGTAACTTGCATACGTATATTGTGTTTACATGCTAACGTGATGTGTGTTGGTGACACCTCCCCGATGTGAATATTTTTTGAGACATATTTATTTTTCTGTTGAGGTATATCCTCACCAGACACTCTATAATTAGCCTATTGTTTGGCAATTTAATTAATTATCAGCGCATAATTCGTGCGTTTTGAGCCGCTTATCGCTTGCTCTTTGATATTGAAAAAAAATATGTTCCACATTTTTTTTTATCGGGAGGAGGTGGTGATATGTTGCGTGATAAATTCTCGCAACATCGTTTTATTTCAATATCTGTTTTATAACGCAAGGGCAACAACTGCTTGAAATTTATAGTCACTTTTCTCGGTAAGCATTTGTCTTCTCGCGTTGGTATCGAATGCAGTTAACTTTTGAGCTGTGGTCATTTTTGCGCTGGACTGCGCATGACTTGTCTTGTTGTTTGGTCGATCGGTTTCCGCCCACCACTAGTGGGAGTGAGCGATTTGGAATGGCGAAAGAGATGCCTCGTTGAAGAGGGGATCTCCGCTTTTTTTTGTTCTGTCAGGGATGTGTAGTCCTCTTATGGATATTTCGGTTAGTCGAGATAATACCTCTAGTGTTTTCCCACATGTCGGGAGGCGTGATATTTCTGTGTATTTCATGAAAGCAAGGTAAATTGACTTTTTCATTAACTCTATCGATTTTGGGTCGTGAGCGATTTCGATTCATAGCCTGTCTCCGAAAGTCGTCGTCACGAGATGTTCTTTCCCAGCTCACATGTCGCTGCATTGTACTGCATCGGTTGATGCATGTACCAAGGACCATTACTTGCTACTTTGTTAAATGAACTAGGTTTAGAAAACCTTTATTATCTAGAGGATATTTTTGAGGACATTATTTATACTTCGGCAGACGTGTCTGTCTTGCTGAAGTCAAACTAAGGAGAGTGAACTGATCTCATACATCTGGTTATCTCCTGGCTGTTATAGAAAAGGATGGAGTTGTTCACCTGACTACATTTACAGCACTTTGAAATATAACATGCATCTGACTCATCATTGTAATGCTGTCTACCGTTTATTGCTGTATTGAATGTTGCTGTGATAATGACTGTTTGATGTGCCTACACATTTGCGTAACCATTTTGTCACTGTGGCGTCCACAATAAATAATGAAGAAAAACGTCAACGGCTGTTTCAAGACTCATTGACTTTATACGTCGTGAGTTTACTGACGTCCTATGTGGATTGCCCTGTTATTGTTGCATGAACATTGTTTTGACTGAACACATCTACACACTACACAAAACCAGACATGCGGATGCCATCCATCATCATATGGCATCACGCATCACTCATACTGGCTACTAGTTGTTGAATCATGCTTTATTTGCTAAATGATGTGAATGTCCACCAGTGGATAAATGTAGATGTTGGGACTGGTGTAGTAAAGTGTAACGATTGTCAACTCATCAAACCCAGCACAGTTTTGGTCATACAGGTCATCTTGTCCTGGAACGTGATGAGGCTCCGACAAGAATGTGAGTGTAAACAATGAGTGTGTATCTGAATGTCAGTACGCGAATGGTAGAATGATTCGATAGAGTTGACAGGTTGGTAGTACATCACTCATACTCACACTGTTCGAATTCAAGAAGTACTGGAACTACGGTGGTCTTTTTATAACATTTAATGGGACGCACACTTGGACAGTACGTGTATGGTTACAGGAACAAATGTCGACATAGACAGCATAATGTTGATCACAGGAATATCATCTTAAGTTAGCATTCATGCTTGGCAAATATCATAATGGAGCATTCGTAAATAAGCATTCAGCGTTCCATCATGTAAATCATCTGGCTTTACTGACTGGGCACGTCAGACCATAACCAATACATAGGAAGGCTCCTAGACCTAACCTCGTCTAGCGAATATTCCTTCACGTAAAGTTCAATATATATATATTTCATAATATAGGAATCCCAGACATGGGTTCTCACATGTAGCAGTGATCTCTTGGTTCATCGAGCGATAGTACAGGCATCCCTTTTTCTCACTCGATAAATACAAAGTATATGAATTTCAACATGGCTGTTCTCTCTCTCGTGAGCTTCACTCACTAAAGAATATAGACCAAAATTAGTCATTCATTAAATGTCCTCATTTCTTCATAGGTTCGCTCATAGAGGTAATTGAATAATATCATACAATCCAGTGCTGATACATAGGAATGTCTTCTTCCTTTGAATGGATATTCTTTTTAAAAGTACCACTGTGCATCTGCTTATCAACAACGATGGCGAAGCCCAAGTTCATAATAAATTGTGGTTTTACCTTTTTATGCGAAATATAACTTTGCCATTCCTTGGCAAAAGAGAATAAACACTGGGGTAAAGTACATACAACATGTCTAAATGATTATCACTTTTCCCCATCCATATATAGATCACTATTTCGGCAAAAAGCCTGCTACAACAAAACTCGGCATCCTCACAGGATGACAGCCATCGATCACACCCCTTTGCTAGCGATACTTCCGCTGCATAGCCTTTGACCTTTTCTAGCGACAACCAAATTAGTTCGACTTAGAAATGCAAAGATATCCATATATAAGACAGACTCGTCCTACTCATACAAACACTACGTATAAATTCAGGCCATAGATATACTGAAGCAAGAACAATCTATTCCTACCCAGCCACAGAATAAATCGCAGTAGGCCTAGAGTCGTCTGCGGAGTCCGATCGAAGATGACAGAACTATTTTCAAGGGAAGCAACCCAAAAATGACTTCTCCTTAAGCACTTAAAAAGGAAATACTTTGCTTACCAAAATATTTGCGAACATAAGAATATAAATGTATTATATTGCAAGATAGTAAAAATTGCCCTTTACAAGTAGCTTGCGCTCTGGTCACTACTGCATTTGCAGCCTGAATATGTCGCTCTTCTCATGCAGTAATTTGCTGAGGGGTACACTCTGTTATACCATGTATGCGACCCAGGATGACATCACAAATTGGATTCTGAAGAAGGCATGCGTGGATCTTCCCTGAAAAAAATGGTGTGTTAAGATCAATAATAGCTGTAGGAAAGGTTTCCACAGTGCCGCCGAAGGTGACACACTTGACAGTATGGCCAGTGGCACAACGAGGGTCGATCAGCGAATTCCGTACACCGACTGTGCTGCATCCTGAATCAAATAAAATAGTACAAGGAATAGAGTTAACATAGCCTCTATTGAATTTAAGGCATCCTTTCCCCTGGTGAACTGACGCAGAAGTGGATGTACAGACCGCTGGGAGACTTGGCAATATGTGTCCGCATCTCAGCATCGTGATCGCCTTGGGCTGGAATAGTGTAGAGCATTCTTGACAAGCCTTTACCTGCTCAAGATCAATACAAGACATTGCATTATGTGGATTAACATTTTTGTCCTGATCTTTGTTAGTTTGTGCCTCAAGTAATGCAACATTAGACTGATGACGAGGTCTGCTCGAAGATCTATCTCTTCGTCGCGATCGATTCTGATTATTGGCATTAAAATTGCTATAATTACCATTTCTGCTTGAGTTAAAATCTGGATGAGTACGCCAATTATTGTAATTAATGTTGTGATTTTGGCTGAACGATTTATTCCAAGAACCTTGTCTATTTTGTGGAACCTGAGATTTTGATCGGCAGTTTTGTTTATTATAATTTTCTTGATTATATTTAAAATTATTGTTACCAAAATCTCGCGATCTATGAGATTGGTTACAAGAAACATTAAATGGAGCAGATTGTTGAAATTGCTTCCCCTTATGAAAATTACCATTGTTGAAATTGTCATTATTTCCCTTATTGAAGTATCTGTCGTTACTCAATGAACGATGGCGTGGAAAATCATTTTGTTGTATGGCAAAAGCAGCTGGCAATTCACTTTTAATCTGTGCATTACTTAGATCCATGGATGGGTGAGCAGTGCAGAAATTTTTAGAATGTTCTTCTAGATCTTTCATAGACAAAGGTTTCCGTTCGTGCAAAAATGCAAGAAATGCTGGATTTACTGACGATAGCACCTTATCGCGCAGCAGTAAATCGAAAAGACCTTCATACGACTTTTCTATCTTGGACAATTCGATCCATCTTTCCAAGGTTAGCCGTATTTGGGAAAGAAAATCACTAAAGTTCTTTCCTGATTGGACTAACAACGTTCGAAAACGCAATCTGTATTCATTTTCCGTCATTTGGAATTTCCTAAGAAGAGCAGCTCTAAGAGCGTCATAATCATTCTTTTCACTAGTACTAGTAGTATGATAAACTGCCAAAGCATCCCCTGTAAGTAATCTGGATAAATAAGTACAATATAGTGCTTTATCCACATTATAAGATCTACAAGTGGCCTCAAATCTATCTAAAAAGAATATTACGTCGTCAGACGGGGGATTAAATTTAGGTAATTTTAGGTGAACTTCCTTAAAATTATCATGTCTGGATGAAGATTGGCCTTCGAAAGTTCTCTGAGAATTAGCTTCCTGAGTTAATCTAATTCTATCATATTCTGCCTCTGCTAATTTCAGATCATGCTGTCGTTTCCTTTCATTTTCCTCAGCTTCAAGCTGAACTTTCTTTGTATTTTCCTGAGCTATAAATTTTCGCTCTTCCATTTCTCTTTGCTTATTTTCCATTTCAATTTTAAGTAGCCTTTCTTTTTCTGCAGCATCTCTTTGCTTATTTTCCATATCAATTTTAAGTAACCTTTCTTTTTCTGCAGCTTCAAATCTAAATTTTTCTTCAGCCTCCAATCTTTTCTGTTCTGCCTCACGCAGAAATCGTTTCTCTTCTAATTCAGCGGCTAATTTCATTTTTTTCTCATTTTCCTCAGCTTCAAATTGTAAATTTTCTAATCTCAATTTTTCAGCTTCTAATCTTTGAGCTTCCAATTTTCTCTGTTCAGCTTCTATTTCTTGAGCTTTTCTATATTCTGAAAGTGTAAATGCTTTTGCCTCATCAGGAGCCATCTGAACGGCTTTCGCTTGTTTAATGAAATAATCTAGTGAATACATTATGCTGTATAAGTAGTCACAATACTCTTACTTTCTAAAATGATAATTAATTAATGTAGATTAATTATCCGTGTTACTATACTAAGTGGCCTTCGTTCCTGTCATAGAACGGTAAATATTCTCATATAATTGTCAAATATATTAATAATCAATAAAGTAATGTATGCAATGAAATGTTATGAAAGCAACAACGTGATAGACAATAGAAACAATACCGACAAGACAAAATAATCAAGGACAAGTGAAAACAATCGCAGAAATCAAATAAAATAAAAATGTGAAACTAAAATAGGATGTCGTAAAGAATTACGATGACATCTGCGAATGGTAAAGTGACAAGACAATTGACAAGACAGTGTATAAACATAGGTTTGTAAAAAACTCAACGATAGTTAGGTGAGAATGGACGCATAATACAAACAAGATACATCAAAAACCAAGGTACGAATAAAAATAACTACACTGAAAACTTGACACTACAGCTAAACAGATAGGTGTCACAGACCACCAGACACAGTGGACTTAAAATCCTTCTACACACAGGTGTAGGAACATTCCACTATGGGAAGTCTGCAAGTATAAACCTAAAGAACAAATATGAAGGCCCTGAGATAAACCTGGGATGTACCCTTCATATTTCACCTGCCCAACCTCCCATGTTAAACACAAAACATAGAACATGAAACATAAATAACATATTAGTGGACATATATCTGAGTGAAAGAACAGCTCAACGTAAAACGGTGGAAAGTACAAAACATCAGTATCATATCACTTATCTGATTTTTGTTTCGTAAAAAAAAAAATTTCCCCGCATACAAGTGATGTACGTTTGAGCTTTTACGTTTGAGCCTTGTTGTACTACAAGAGGTCCAACAATGTAGTCATTCACTGTTGTATAATTGATCCTCAGCTTCACTGATGACCTTGACATTCTGGTAACCGTTATTTGATTTCATGGTCGTGTTGAAGAATATGGTGTTCTCCGTACAATCGATTATCTTGAAACAACGTTGGGAACGGTCTCTTTCTTGAAACAAAGTGATTTCAAACCACACGCAGCCGCCAAAAACTGTTAAGCTCTTTTCAGGTTACTGGTTAGCTAGTGGTAGGTGTACCAGGGTACTAGCATCGTGACGCGAATGTTCAATGAAAATGACAAAAGAGCTGGTCAACAAACTCCAACGAGTGGTAGGCAAATTGGCCAATACTGGACTGTACTCAACTCGTTGGTAAAAGTTCATATAATTTATTTACGTGGTACAGGAGACGTTCAACAAGACGATACATTGTTTGATGTGGACGATCAACAATTATGCATGGTAGTGATACTCTGATACAATGTACATTTTCTGATAATATTTATAGATCCCTGCAGATCCATTACAAACAAGGTCCTTTTCTACCCAAGTGATTTGAGTTCACTAAATGTTACTGTCTGTGGGACGTTAAGGCAATGTCCGTTGACCTTCTTCAAGGACATCTGACATAGTAAACAGCTTCATTCTGATGAATGAAGTTTCCATACAAAAACTTGTCTTAATCCAAGACTTCCTCATTACAATACTTTACACAGTTGGTAAGATCCCTGCAGTTATACATAAAAATTATAAATAGGTTAGAGACTGTCTTTGGCTAACCTCTCTGCAATATGCCAAGACCTTGACGTTGGCATTACGGAATATAATGTTCATAATACGATCAAAATACATTCTTCGCTCGTAGGAATTTCCACTACGATAGATCTAAGTGAGGCTAAGATCTCCACTGTTCCATTCTAGAAACCCAGCAAATATGGATTCCCGCTAGACTCCAGTGATGAGTAGCCACTTCACTTAACCATCGACATATTAATAAAACGAGGGCTCAAAAACTTACGTATCGAACTGGATGTTGGCTTCTACCAGAAGACCAACCATCCTCCATTAACAATTCTTCCACAGAATTGTAAAGAATAAAAAATCAACACACGGACAGTAAGTCCGACTTGCCCTTACAAGATCCTGACGTCATATCTCTAAACTAGGTAACCCGTGCGCAAAGAGCAACTCACACTCTGCATTGTGCACGCCCGTGCGTGAATAAATCGAACGCACAAATAATATAACTAAATCAAGAATGGTGCGTAGACTTTAAACACTGGCAGGACCAGAGACTGCCCACTATGTAAAAAGCACGCAACAGTATGGCTCATCCAATCTGGATTCACCATAAGTAATCAAAAGAGGTAGTATCTAGATTTATAGTGTGTTTAGGTCCAGTTTCCTACAAAGTCACAAATGTTAACGAGAGTATGCTGTGTTGACTACCTCCTTCGTTTGATCTGTCATCAATATCATAAGGTCTAATTCTGTCACTAGATTCACTTTCATCACTGTCAGAGTCAACATCAAGCTCGTATTCAATATCCACATCTGATTCGGCTGCATCATCATCGTCCTGATCAAATACTAAGTCGCCTCTCAGCTCCCAAAGCAAAGATTCTACCTCCCTATATCTATTGATTCAGAAAAAAATTACAGGAAACAGAAGTTTTCCATACACTGGAAATCTGTTTATAACTTAGGTCTCGCTAAATACCAAAATCTTGTTGCTATGTGACAAAGACGAACAAAGTGTTTAGCGTGCGCTTTCGTGCGTTTTGGACTGGAAGTACTCTGCGCGCTGGCAGTTTTGGGAGAGTCAAATTGCAAAGGGTTAATAATTTGGTGAAACACCTGAACAGAAAGTATGTATGGCAGTACAAATCTTAAAGGTAAAAAACCTGTCCAGAATAAGGGCAACCCATACTAATTGGCATGTATGTGCTCCATTGGTATTTGCATGATTTCTTTCCATCAGTTCCACATTGGAGATCTTGTCAAACAACTCCAATCCTTCTATTCTATGACAGCAGCAATTTATAAAAGCTAGTATTTTATTAGTGTAAGTTTTTATTATTCTCTATATTTCAGAACCATATAGTAGATCGGCCTTGACATTTGAGTTGAAAATTCTTATTTTTGTTGAATTTGTTTCCATATATTTCCCAATGAAAGCTTCTCTTACCTTTTGTAACCTAATTTTATATCATTATCTGTTCCTCCAACTTTGTCCATATTGCTGCTTACGTACACATATAATTCCATATCTTGTATCTCCCAGTCCTATCTGGCTATCATTAGTTGCATTTAGTCTCATAGTCATAATCTCCTATTCTTTGGTGCGTGTGTGTGTGCTAATGAGTCTTGTCCAGTGCCATGGTCTTGTCCTCACCTATTGTCACTGATATTGAGAAGTAATGAAAATCATTATAAATCAAATCCAGTTCTCAGTTTGAATGTCAGTCCTATTGTATGGCTGTGAAACATGGAGAACAACAAAAATGACGACCAGACAGATACAGACTTTCGTTAATGGATGCTTGCACAGAGTAGGAGAATTGAAATGATGTGACAAGATCACTCATGTGAAACTGATGGAAAGAACCAGACAATCACCAGTGAAACAAAAGGCAAGAAATTGCTGGCGTTGGACTGTACATCATGAAAATCAGTTGATAGCATTAAAAAGGCAATCCTTGTTCTGACATCCCTAGGGTCAGAGAAATAGAGGAAGACTAAATTAAACAAGGAGAAGATAACTGGAGATAGACGTGAAAGAGATACAGAAGACATGGAAAAATCTTGCATGGATGGCACAGAAAAGTAAAGCTTGACATGTTTTGGTTGAGGACCAGTGTTCCACAGGGAGTGAAAGTTTTTGATTTGGATGATGTTTTCCTGACTTTGTTTATGAACTTTTGTACTTTCTATATCATCTAATCATTTTTGTTTATGAACTTTTGTCATTTCTGTAGCATCTAATTATTTTTGTTTATGAACTTTTGTCATTTCTGTAGCATCTAATCATTTTTGTTTATGAACTTTTGTCATTTCTGTAGCATCTAATCCTTTTCCAGTGATTTTGCCTGAATTAAATTAACAAGTGGCAGAAGGCTATTTAAAAAAAAAAAAATGATTTTAACAGAAACAATGTGTATTCTGTTCATTGTTGCTTATCAGGCTTGAAATCATCATAATTTTCCTCCAGTTTTTGTTCGATTAATTAATACACCATTATGATTCATTGTTATCATGTCTAGGGACATGTACACAAGCTATAATAAAGTTTTGTTTTTTAAATCTGTATTGCCTGTTAGGATTGTATGTGCAGTAACAGTAAACCAGCTGCAGTTCAAATAAACAATTTGGTTTTGTTTGAATACATTCTTGTTATGTTCATTCACTGTTGTTAGAGTAGTAAACATCAAAAGATATCTCATACTTCTGTGGGCTTCTTTAAGATAGTTTAAAATATTGTGTATTCTAAGCAAAGATTTTTGTCAGACCAGATCAGATCTACTGCCATCTTCATATCAAAGGTTAGCTGCAACAGATCTCCAATGTCTTCTTTTTTTTTGTTTCTTGATGATACCCTGTGATGGAATCTTTCCTGTCCATCTCTTGATGTGATCTTCCCTTTTATAGTTATGTATTCCTCTTGAATGCTTGCTTTCAAATTTTCCTTCCAATGTGGTTTTCAGCAAGGGTATTAAGTCTTTTTAAATTATGTTATCTGTTTAACTTATGTCTTGTCTTGTTCATCATTTATGATTTAATTCCTAGCTTTTCAGGGACTTATTTGCTTTCCTCTCTTTTCATGAGATGTAGAAGCTGAGCTTATGATGAAAGAAGGGCTCATGATGGAAGCGGGGCTTATGATGGAAGAAGGGCTAATGATGGAAGTGGGGCTAATGATGGAAGCAGAGCTAATGATGGAAGCGGGTCTAATTATAGAATCTGGTCTAATGATTGAAGCAGGGCTAATTATGGAATCAGGTCTAATGATGGAAGCGGGGCTTACAGATCATGGATCCACCTTGCAGGAATCCTGCACCATGCCATCACATGCTCCTGCAGCAGTAGTATCATGTGTCAATGTGTTTTACATTATGAGCTTGCCAGCCTCATGCACAAATTCATATTAGTTGCCTTTTACAAAGTGTCTGAGTGAGTAGTAGTCCTGTTCATCTTGTGTGTCCTCTGAAACCATCAGGCCCTACACGGGACTTGTCCTCCTTTACTGAACACTTTTTATTGAGCTGTATTGCTTGTCTTGGAGGCACCTAGGCTTTATTAAGTCTCCTTTTTTAAAATTAACCACCTAACAAATATTTATGATTTAAAACAAAATTTTCAGAATAACTGAAAATGGTTTATTTAATTAAAACAACAGAAGACAAACCAGTAACACTGCCCTTAGAAGCAATAACAATGAATTAACTTTTTTAAAGCAATCAATATAAATCATTTTTTTTAAATTGCCATGAATGTGATTCCAGTGGTTAAACATCTCCAACAAAGAAATCATTAGGAGTCATTTATCAAACATAACCTTGAAGATTATAAAAACTGTTAAAAATCTTTAATAAAGTAATCAATATGAATCATTTATCAAACATTGCCCTTACAGGGATAAAAACATCTTCAATAAAGTAATAAAAATGAATCATTTATCAGGGACCAAAGACGCAGCAAGAGTCACTTCGATTACGGAAACAACAGCAAATGGATTGATTTGCCATTGCCCTAAAGACGCCAATAGGCGTGATGGGAAACAATGGCAAAGAAAACCTATCTGCTGTTGCCCTAAGACGCCACTAGGCGTAATGGCCACCGACTGCTTTGACGGTCGGTGGCTAAGGACGGAAGAAGAAGAAAGAAAGACTCAGCAAAAGAGATGAATGCAGTCAGCGACTCATAGCTTGACTGCTTGCGTCAGGGTCAGTGAACCAGAGCTGATCAAGACCCTACTCCACCTCCAAGTGGTGGTCCTGGAAACAGGCTGCATCACTGCAGTCTGGCCAAGAGAGTAGGGATCAAAGTCGGATGTGTCGGGCCGAAAGGTGCAAATATTGCAGCTTCACTGTAAACGGTGACAATGCAACCAACATCCTTTTCAGGATGAACGAGGAAGAAGAAGAATCATTTATCAAACATTGGCCTGAAGGTGATAAAAACATCTTCAATAAAGTAATCAAAATGAATCATTTATCACACAGGTGATGTATTAAAGGTAGTAACAGTGACATATTTTCCTCAGTAAAGTAACCAATATGATTTATCAATCCAAGTACATACCTGTCTGAATGAAAAGTCACATGACCTTAACAACATAAACAAAACAATATATCAGTATTATCTCCTGCTGTTCCCATTTGGCGAAAGCAGCTAGACACTATCAAAAGAAATCAGGCCCAAGACGAAATTCAGAATTTTCAGATGAAATGTCAAATCAGTCCTATTGTATGGCTCTGAAACATGGACAACCAAAAAGTTAGACTTTTATAAATGGGTGCCTCTATAGAATAGGAGGATTGACGTGTTATGACAAGGTTACTAATGTGGAACTGATGACAAGAACTAGACAAGTAGCGGTGTAACAACAGATGAGAAGACAATAGAGGTGTATAGGACACACACATTGAGAAAACCTGTTGTTAGCATTACTAGACAATCCTTGTTCTGGAATCCGCAGGGTAAGAGAGATAGAGGAAGACTTAAGAACACATGGAGAAGAGAACTGGAGACAGACATGAAAGGGATGAAGAAGACATGGTAAAACCTTGAGGTGATGGCACGGGACAGGAAGACTTGGTTTACTGTTGAAGGTCTATGCTCCTCGGGGAGGTGAAAGGTGAAATAAGATTAATGAAACAACTTGCAAATATTCATTAAAACTGAGAACATGCAATCTGCAAGATAATATTAATTTACATTTATCGAGAAAACACTAGCTGAGATCTTTGCAACATTATATGTTTCTAAATATCAATTATAATTTTACTAATTACACTGGTTCATTGCTGGAGACTGCCATCAATGGTACCTATACCTTGTAGCGATATGGCAGCTTGTGTACCCTGACACTCCCCAGAGCTATGCCAGTGGGAGATTTACTCCTGGTAGGTTCAACCAAACTGGACTGGTCTGCGTGGGTAGGGGTCAGACAAAAGCTGGTACTCTGGTCCTCCAGGTTGGGGGTTTTAGCACAGGGACGACACCCCTGTCTATGTACAAAATCGCACATGTTACGGAAACAACAATAAATGGAAAAACTTTGCTGCGGGACGGACATCCGGAGTCTCAGGCTCGTATGACTGACAGTGGTGAAAGCCGAAAGGAAGCCACTGGCATGAAAACGGATGCCCCGACCGCAAAACACGAAACCAGAATTGGTTTTTGGAACGTCAGAACTATGAATGAGGCAGGAAAGCTGAGACAAATCACAGCAAAGATGAGGAACTACAAAATACATATCCTGGGAGTACGCGAGAGCAGATGGACAGGTAAGGGGAGAATAAAAACAGCTACAGGGGAAACAGTATTTTATTCTGGCAGAGAGGATGGTCAGCACAACGAAGGGGTAGCCATTATCCCGAAGAAAGGAATGGAAAGGTCTTTACTGGAATGGAAACCCATCAACAACAGACTGATAAGAGCAAGACTGAGAGGGAGGTTCACCAACACCACAATTATGCAATGCTATGCACCAACAAACGACAGCGATGAAGAGATCAAGGACGAGTTCTATCAACAGGTACAAAAAGAAATGGAAACTACACCCAGGTACGATCTCATTATAGTAATGGGAGACCTAAATGCGAAAGTGGGAGCACACAATAATTATAACGAAAGAGTAATGGGGAAATGCGGCAGTGGAACAGCAAATGAGAATGGGGACAAATTAATAAGCTTCTGCAGTATTAATAACCTGGTCATTGGAGGAACACTTTTCCCACACAAGGAAGTGCACAAGTTAACATGGGAATCACCAAACGGACGAGACAGAAACCAGATAGATCACATAATGATCAATGGCAGATGGAGACATGCACTACAAGACGTGAAAGTAAGAAGAGGCGCAGATGTGGGAAGTGATTATCACCTAGTAGAAGCAAGACTGAAAGTGAAACTCAGAGCTGCTGGACCAGTTGCAGTCAAACAGAAAAGATACAACATCACGAAACTGAAGAATCCCCTCACCAGAAAAGCTTTCGTGGTCGATATAAAGAGAAGATATGAGATTATCAAAAGCCAGGAAAGAACAGAGACCGATGATGTTGACCAGAGATTCAACACCATCTCAACGATATATAAGGAAAGCAGCAAATCATGCTTGGGATTCCAGGAAAGGAAGAAGCAAGACTGGATAACACCAGAAACATTAAACACCATAACACTGAGAAAGGAAATGAAAAGAAAGAAAACAGAAGCGAAGTCCCCCAGGTTAAAGCAACTATATAGCGAACAGTACAGTCAGCTGGACAAGGAAGTTAAACGTCAAATCCGTGATAACAAAAGGACATTTCTGGATGACCTTGCAAGACAGGCAGAAGAGGCAGCACTAAGAAATGAACAAAGCACAGTATACAAAATAACTAAAATCATCAGTGGAAAACGAGGTGCAAACAATATTACATTAGTAAGAGATAAGCACGGAAATCTCATCACGGCCGCAGAAGGACAGGAAACAAGACGGGCAGAGCATTTCAGAGAAACTCTGAATAAGGAACCACCAGATACACAATTGAATGTTCCTGAGGCTGAAAATGATCTAGATGTTAATACAGACATCCCACGAAAAGAAGAAATCACATCAATAAAAGGGTTAAAGAATGGAAAAGCTCCTGGTCATGATAACTTAAATGCAGAGCTATTTAAGACAGACCCAGAGCTAGCAGCAGAACTATTAGAACCACTATTTGCCCAAGTCTGGAAAACAGAGACAACACCAACAGAGTGGAGCAAAGGAATAATTGTCAAATAGCCCAAGAAGGGAGATCTTGCAGACTGCAATAATTGGAGAGGAATAACTCTTCTCTCAGTTCCCAGGAAAATATTGGGCAGGATAATTATACAGAGAATCTCAAAAGCAGTAGACCACAAACTGAGGAAAGAACAAGCAGGATTTAGAAAGAACAGAAGATGTGTAGATCATATATTTACCCTCAGGAACATTATAGAGCAGAACTCAGAATGGCAAAGACAGCTGTACATTAATTCCGTTGATTTTGAAAAGGCTTTTGACAGTATACATAGGGACAGTTTATGGAAAATACTGAGGGCTTATGGAATTCCAAGCTGCATAGTGTCAATCATAAAAAGCCTTAATGCCAACTTTACGTGTAGCATTGGGCAGAGCAACCTAACCTTTGAAGTGAAGACAGGAGTACGACAGGGATGCCCCTTATCAACCACTCTATTTTTAACAGTCATAGACTGGGTGATGCGCCAGACAACAGAGGAATAAGATGGACTACATTTTTTACATTGGAAGATCTGGAATATGCAGATGACATTGCACTGCTAGCACATTCACATCAACACATCCAGGAAAAAACGGATAGACTTAATAAGTATAGCCAGCAGGTGGGCTTGAACATCAACCTAAAGAAGACAGAGGTCATGACGCTCAATGTGAGCAACCCTGAGCCCATATCAGTAAGGAATTAGCAACTGGAACAGACAGATGCCTTCACATACCTAGGATGCATAGTAACACTAGACGGCGGAGCAAGCAAAGACATCAACAATAGAATGAACAAAGCAAGAACAGCCTTTTTTAGTCTAAACAACATCTGGAACTCCTCTCAGTACAGCACAAGCACAAAATTAGGATTATATCAGAGCTGTTTTCTTTCTGTGCTTCTCTATGGCGCGGAGAGCTAGAGAGTTACAGAGAAGGAAATGTCGAAATTGTCCTCTTTTCACACAACATGCCTAAGAAAAATTCTCCGAATCTTTTGGCCGAATACCATCACCAACCAAGATCTGCTTACTCGGAGCAAGCAAGAGGACATGCACACCATCATAGCTGGCAGACGCTGGAGCTGGGTTGGCCATGTCCTCAGAAGAGACCCCGATGCCATCACAAGTTCAGCTATGCTATGGACCCCTGAAGGAAAACGAAAGAGAGGCCGACCAAAAAACAACTTGGCGGAGGACTGTGGAGGCTGAGATGCAAAGAATGAACCAGAGTTGGGGCACTGTACGAAGGATGGCCGCCGACCGAGCAAAGTGGAATTAATTTGTTGTTGCCCTACAAGACGCCACCAGGCGTAATGGCCACTGACTGATTTGACGGTTGGCGGCTAAGGATCAAAGAAGAAGATTGCTGGAGACACTTTATATATCAAACCATGTTTTTATTTTGGTTTATTTGATATTACTTGCATCTTGGTTGATGTTAGTTCTTCTGCAATGATACTCCATTCTTGTCTAGTATTTCATTTGGTAATCAATTTTTTTCTTTTTTATAATGTCTACTGTATTTTTTTGTTGCTTCATGAAGGTCCCATGTGGTCTCTGATAAGACCTAAACAAAAATTGGACCCAAAAAAAGAATTGGACGCTCGCTCCCTCAGGCAAGTCTGTCACACAAGACCCATGACGTGGTACGGTACGAGGATTTAAAAAAAAATATTAATGAAGAAAAATACCCCGTTCAACCTCTAATGGGTTATAATTAGGATTTATATTGTTTTCAATTCCAAATAATATGAAAAACTGCCAATATGAGAAAGTGGCATCACATTTGTCAAATCATTGTAAATAGGGACAATCACAATTGTGCTTATACGTTAAATAAATAAAATAACAAACAAAATCAAGAAGAAACTCTGAACAAGAATAATATTAAAGTGAAGGGGTGTAAAGGCCTGGTGGTTCCAGTTATATAACTGACTTTAACAGATAATTAATTGACTTTCATCTGTTAAAAGTCATATGCATTGTAATAACAGCATCAGACCTACGCATTCCCAGCCACTCTATATTAACATTTGTTCGAGTTAAATATTGTTTGACTATATTATGCAGTTCCTTAGGTCTGTCTACTCTTAACACCTCTTCTATATTTATAGGTAAGTTGGATGCTTGCAAATAATCTAATATTGGTATTCTCATTTGTTCATACCTCTTACATTTTAACAAGAAATGTTCTATATTATTGTCTTGAAGACATACTGCACAGTAAGGTTCTTCTATTCTGAAATAGCCTTTTCCCAGCTGTAGTCTGAGAAGTTTCTTATTACTGGGAATTTTCAATTCTCTAGATATCTGACATTTTCTTGTTGGAGCCTTGAACAACTTATATGCATGTCTTCCTTTCAGATTTTTATCCCACTCTGCTTTCCATTCATCTGTTATTAAATCTTTAATTAAGCTCTTAATCTCTGATTTACTCGTCCCTACATTTATTAGATTTTTATCAGATCTACCGTTCTTGGCTTCTTTATCTGCCTTTTCATTTCCCTCTATGCCAACATGTGAAGGTATCCAAGCAATTAAGACTGAATATAAGTATGTAGTAGCCAGAAATATCGCTTCTGGGCTATATCAGGTCTACTACAGTGTACATTCTCGTAAGTTTCTAAGTGCTTTAATTGTTGAAAGAGAGTCAGTTAAAACTGTTAGTTTTTTGTGAGGGTTATTAGAGAATATTTCTAGTGCTTTTAGTATTGCCACCGGGACCTAAGACGCGTCAACAGTGAGAAATGCAGTTAGCGACCCATAGCTAGACTGCTTGCGTCAGAGTCAGCGAACCAGAGCTAACCAAGACCCTACACAACCTCCAAGTGGTGGTCCTGGAAACAGGCTGCATCACTGCAGTCTGGCTGAGTGAGTAGGGATCGAAGAGGGAAGGCTAACCCGGTCCCAAAAATGCCGTGCTGAAGTTGGATGTGTAGGCCGAAAGGCGCAAATATCGCAGCTTCGCTGTAAACGGACACAACGCAACCAACGTCCTTTTCAGGGCGAACGAAGAAGAAGTATTGCCACCATTTCTGCAGTGAAAATGGATGTATTTTCCGTGATGCTATATTCTTTTGCCATTTTCCATATTGGAATATATATTCCTATCCCCAATTTGCCATCCTCTCCCTTGGATCCATCTGTGTACACAGTAATGCTGTCTTTCGATATTTGTTGTATATATTTATTGGCTCTGTATTTAATATTTTCTATATTATTTGTGTTAGGGTCTTTATTGTGCGTGGGTAAGAGTGGCACGGTTAGACAGTGTTACTATATATAATTGCTGATTTTAAATGGGATCAGCTTTGGTCGGGCTTACAGTTGGCCGACAACTTGTGGGTCATGGAAAAAAGACCAAAGCTAAACAATGAACATCGTGCTAAATGATGTGGTCAGAACTTGGACCAACTGGAACATAATGTACTCTGGAATCTTGGCTGACATCAAAGGACTGTACATTTTATTGGTTGACGAACGACATACGATCATATTACATACTTACTTTACTTACTTAGTGGTTCCCCTTCTACCGTGAGGTGTAGAGATTTGGAAGTGAGAGCGCCATTTTCGTTTGCTGTTCCGCTGCCGCATTTCCCCATTACTCTTTCATTATATGTATTGTGTGTACCAACTTTCGCATTGAGATCTCCCATTACTATAATAAGATCATATCTAGGTGTGTCTTCCATTTCTTTCTGCAGTTGTTGATAGAATTCATCCTTGACCTCTTCATCGCTGTCATTCGTTGGTGCGTAGCATTGTATTATTGTAATTGTTGCTGTCATTTTTGACGGTTTAATAAGTCGTAAATCTATTTAATATTTTTTGATGATCTAAGGTAGAGAACTGTATGTTAACTCCCTGGGACAGGTTGATTTGGGGTTATCTTCCCTTTGTTTTATTCAGTGAGTTGACCTGTCTTAAGTCGGGATTAGCAGTTCTCAGATCTGTTCTGTCTACGCATGCGCAAGTTTTTTGAGCGCGAACGGATAGACTTCCGTCATTGAGTGATGAGCTGGGTTCTGACCGGACGACATGTCCGTTGTTCTTCTCTGCATTTTCTGGGGTAAAGATAGTCTTCAGAGTGACTGTGATGTCAGTGATTCTCCCCAGAGTTATTCTGTTCGTCAAGAATGACGACAGTTGTTATTAGTGTATTTCTCAGATTCTGTCCAAGGTAAAAAGAACTTAATTATTACGCCTAGATTGCAGAACATTTTGTGTCAAGCTGTGAGCAGCGCTCACAGTTCTTGAGATGCAGAGTCCACTTTGTGTGCTCGATATAGCCACCTAAGACGATTCGTCTAGCTATATTACAGAAGCCCAGTGAAGAGATATTAATATGGAAACCACCTGTTGGTGGTATGTTTCGGCATGGATGACCATACCTGCCTATGCAGAATACACTGTTGTTTGGATTATTATAGAGGCCCGATATCTCGGCTGATATCTTTGAGCAGAAGAAGAAGTGTCTGGCGTGTGAAGCCAGATGAAGTCTTGACTGTTATTATACAAGTTCTTAGACTTTGATATTGATCAACTGGATCCGCCTTTATCGTGCGGCATATTTGTTGAAAGACTACCTGACGTGTTTAGTCAGAGGCCCTGAGCTACAGTAAGAAAGAATGTATATTGTCAAGCCAGCTTTACTAGCATCTTACATATGAGCTATGCAAGATTATGATGCTCGATGATTATTATTATTTATCACACATGAAATGTCTATGACTCTTTGTGCTATTGACTGTGTCGTCTGTCAGCGTACTGTTGCAGTAATAAATGTTGGAAAAGTCATCTGTATTATCCACATCTATGACTTCTACTTGTGGTGGTGTGAGTTTGTCGTAGATGAATAAGAGCTTATACGACTTCGTGTCCACGATCTGCTGCCTCCTACGCATACACCTTTACACTCTACTGCATCTCACTACGAGTACTACACTCCTAAGAAACTACATGTATGCTATTATGTATGAGTGTCTGTATTACACACTGGCAGTGCCTCACGCTGTTGACCTAGATACACGCAACACTGAACTGTCCAGCTGATCAACGACACGCCCACTCAGCGACACTTCAACACGGTACAAATACCAGATTTCACACGAGCAAACAGACTTTAACATCTTATACTCAAACAGTCGGAAAAATCAGGATGTTACAGTAATATTGGTGAATCTACCTCTCAATCTTAATCTTATCAGTCTGTTGTTGAAGGGTTTCCATTCCAGTAATGTCCTTTCTATTCCTTTATGTAGATTAATGGCTACACCTTCATTATCTGTCCATCCTCTCTTCCAGAGTAAAGTACTGTTTCTCCTGTTGCTGTTTTAACTTTTCCTGCCCCTGTCCATCTGCTCTCGCTTATCCCTAGAATGTGTAACCTATAGTTTCTCATTTCTGCCGTGACCTGTTTTAGTTTACCCGTCTCATTCATTGTCCTGACATTCCAAAATCCTATTCTTGTATCATGTTTTGCGATCAGGACGTCCGTTCTCATGTCAGTGGCTTCCTTTCGGCTTTCACTACTGACAGTCATACGAGCCTCAAACTCCGGATGTCCGTCCCGCAGCAAAGTTTGTTTATTTGTTGTTGTTTCCGTAACTTCAATTTTTCTTTTTACATAGACAGGGGTGTCAGCCCTATGCTAAAACCCCCAACCTGGAGGACCAGTGTGTCTGCTTTAGTCTGACCCCTGCCCGCGCAAACCTGTCCAGCTTGGTTGAACCTTCCAGGAAAGACGACTTTATGTTGGGCCAAACTTGACTCACAGACATTGTCAGCAGCGGCCTGCAATGGGCCGAGCAACATGTCAGATGGACTAGACTGCAGTGGAATGCTGTCCTATTCACAGACGAGAGCAGATTCAACATATCCTTTGCTGATGGATGTATGCGGATTTGGCGACGTTGTGGAGAGCGCTTTGCAGGTTGCTGTGTTCGCCAGCACAACCGATTTGGAGGTGGCAGTATTCACATTTGGGGAGGATTCAGTTTTCACCATCGCTTGCCTCTTCACGTCTTCCGTGGAAATGTTAATGCTGTGACATATAGAGATGAGGTTCTGGATGCATTGGTTGCTCCTGCGTTCACAAATTATCCAGACTTGCAGCTTCTCCAGCAGGATAACGCACGTGCGCACACCGCATGCATTACGCAGCAATATCTACAGCAGCAGAACATTGTGACGATTGATTGGCCTGCCCTATCACCAGACATGTCCTCTATAGAACATCTGTGGGACGAACTTGGACGCAGAGTCTATAGGCAAGGTTCTCCAGCTAATCTGCAACAGCTCGAAGCTGATCTTACACGTAAATGGGACTTGATTCCCCGGAATTTCCTTCAGAGACTTGTGCGTTCCATGCGGAGCCGCTGCCAAGCTTGTTTGCAAGCACACGGTGGACATACCAGATATTGAGGATAGTGTGAATGAATTTTTTTATTGGTTGCATTTTTGGTTTTCTCCCTTGCCTGCACAGAATGCAATGAATTTCATAACAATCAAATGTACAAATTAATGACCAGCATGGATTCATAGGAAAATGAATAAAGATTCCAAATATGTAAACTTGTAAACACTTATATTTACATTTCACACTCTGTTCCCGGATTATACAGTGTAGTGGTTTTTGATGGTACTGTATGGTTGTTGTGTTTCCTAGTGTAATGTCTGAGGTCAGCTGTGAAGGCTCCTGAGATAAATGTTGATGAGAATTACAGAAGGCCCTTCTTACTACCACTTACGACCTCAAACATATCTTTTTTACTATTATGAATGTAGCTACTTTAAAAGTCTAGGGTACTGAAATGTACTGTGTTGTAGTAGAATATACAAACACACACAGATAATTAATAAGTGTAATAATATTAATAAAATTCTATAACACACTGAACTAACTCAGGCTATTTTAGTTTAAATATTAAAATTTTCTTCAAATTTATTTGTTCTGAACCAATGTTTTATTTTGGTCAGAACATATGAAATGTTATGGAGTTATAAATGGAATGCATAAATATATGGCATAATAAAATGGAATGTGTATACATAAGTATTTTATCAGACTGGTTAATATTAATTACATTTCTAATGTCTCTGGGAAACTATTACTGGATATGCTGTTGGGGTGGTGTCATCACACCCACTCTGTGACTAGAACAAGCTTTGTCCATTGTCTTAGAACTTTAATAAATGTATCTTTCCCAAAATTCAATATATTTATGAGGGGAAATATTTATAAATTCTTTAGGAGTATGGTGAATCCTCAGCAGGCCACTAAATCACTCATCTTGTCTGCGAAGATCTAATGCTGGATTCCGGTGGCCCACTCCTCTCGGTAGCTAGAATACAATGGTAGACTGCACCGACACACTGTTTGGCTGCACACACATCTGCTTGTGCAACCTTGATTACTTATGTGGCACTACCCTAGTGCCACAACAGAAACTCACAATTCTGAAACAAAATTTGTGCGCTGTGTCAGTAATCTATTTACTGCACCACTCTTACACACAGCACAACACATCAACACTACACAGAATGGGTCAGATCTCTCTGACCACACAGCACATCTTACCCAGTTGTTTTCATATAGTATCAGTTCCCCAAGACTGCATTGCATCTGAGATATGTTCAATAGTTTCCTTGTATTCAATAAGATAGGTGATATGTTCCCACTGATCTCAACAATAGATCCGCCTTCCATAGTCTTAGTTAGGCGTCCATATATTTTGTTTGTCTCTAGACCCTGAACTTGGGCTGGGGACCTAGAGCGAGCACTTACTTGTCGTAATCATTTTATATGATATGGCAGTATCAATCACTCGAGATATTAAAATGTACAAAATAAATACTTTCATTCTTACCAGAATTGAGAATTGAGAACACAGGTAATTGCTAGCAAAACTCAGCTGAGCTGCTGGCTATATGATGGCGTCCCTCTAAATGTATGTACTATCTTCTAGGAACAACACCACAGGCAATAACCGACTGTGTCCCTGGACAGAATTGTATCAAATGGCAAAACTGCGCATCTCTGTCCCGCTAATATGATTACATTTACCCAATCACCGACTTCCCCCCTAACTTTTCAAATCTACAACCAAAAGTCAAATTCAGTCAGATCTCAGTCAAGTGTGTATTATTGTCTGTTGGTCCGTCTGTCTCTACTTGGTTTTTCACAAAAACACACTTGGTTCTTCATGCAATATCCTACACAAATCTGCCTCCTAAGTTATTTTTAGCCACAATTCTCCACCTTTCCCCTCTTTTACATTACAGCTTGATTTTTGCATTTGCGTGTCTCAAGGACGAAAATTTGAAACTTTAGTGACAGTATGGACAGTACAGTCGCTAGTCTGATATGAACAATACAGTCTTTTGTCAATATCTTCCTTGTTATCTATCCGTCTGTATAATTTAAAGTATATTAGTTCTCTGCTCAAGATGGGCTATCAAACTAGCTAGGTTTTATATTCATAACTCTATTATTAAGAAAAAACATTTTTTTTTCTCATGTTTAATTTTTTTGAAATTTGTTCGAGAACCTTCTCTACGGCGTTTGCCGCTGAATTCAAATAAAAGGGACCAAGTATCGAAAAACGTCCAAGAAATGACTGTTTCGAATAAGAGCTAAGGTCTTTTTTGTCAATTTCCTTACATTGTGCCAACTAGTGACGTGAATTTTTTTTCTTTTACTACCAATTGCGTCTTTTAGCCTTGCTAGATTCAAACACGTGTTCAGTCATATTTTTCCTTTTTTGATCTCCATTTCCCTCCCGTCTACAAAGGGTAAACCGTTTCAACTGTACGTCTAACAAGTTAGTTTGACTGGCGGTAGGAAATGCGGGCATGGGCGAGCATGTCTCCTAGTATCTTACGCATTATTTTTATCCCTACATTTTATCCTTATATTTGGAGATATTTTAACGTTGTATCACGGCAAATTCATCACACATCTCCCCACCTGAGAACATGCACTACGGCAAGTTCCAAAACCAGTGATACACATAGATAAAATTACTCCTCACGCCTACCACTACTTCTAATTTTAATCACAGGGGTGCCGACTGAGGAAATCTGCACCGACATTCAATGACCCCGGGATATACTCAATACTAAACTGATAAGGTTGCAATAATAAAGACCATCTCAGCAATCTAGCATTTTCATGCTTAGCCTGAGATAAGAACACTAGGGGCTGATGATCCGTCTGGACCACAAAAGTCCTACCATACAGATAGATTTGGAACTTTTTTATTGCCCAGATTAACGCTAAACATTCTTTTTCGCTTGTGGAATATCCTTGCTCCGCTTTATTCAATTTGCGGCTTGCATAAGCGACTGGGTTCAGTTCCCCATCTGGTGAAGATGACCTTTGCAACAGAGCCGCCCCGAGGCCTACATTACTTGCATCTGTTCTCACCACAAAGTCCTGTGTCAAATCAGGCAATTTGAGAATAGGCTTGCTAGTGAGTTTTTCCTTTAACTCTTGAAAAGCCAATTCACATTGCGCAGTCCAAATTATTTTATCTGGATGTCCCTTGCGAGTCAGATCAGTCAGAGGAGCACAAATAGAGTTAAAATTTTTGATATATTTTTGGTAAAATCCACATAACGACACGAATGATCGCACGTCCTTTTTTGTTTGTGGTCTAGGTGCTCTCTGCAGTTTTTCCAAGTTCTTGGGGTCAGGGGTCATGTTACCCTGATATACAGTGTGTCCCAAGAATTCCAACTCTTTGCATCCAATACAACATTTTGTTGGCCTAGCAGTTAAGTTCGCCTCCCTAAGCCTATCAAATAACATTTTTAGAGAGTTAATGTGTTCTTCAAATGTCTCTGTGGCGACGAGAATATCATCCATGAAATTCGTGATACATGGGTTATTCAGGGGATCCAACAATTTGCGCATCATCCTTGAAAATACACTCGGAGCATTTTTCAATCCGAATGGTAGCATGTTGAATTCATAATGTCCTTCCGAGGTGCTAAAAGCTAAATAAGGTCTCACTTCAGGCTTCACTGGAATCTGGTAATAGCCTTTACTAAGATCCACCTTTGAAAAGTATTTTGCCTTGTTTAATCTGGCAAATAACTGTTTTGTGTCTGGTAATGGATCCACTTGTCCTTCTGTGACAGCATTCAGTTTCCTGTAATCTATGCACAGTCTATGTTCCCCAGACGGTTTCCTCAACAAAACTACACTGGAGCTAAAAGATGATTCACTGTGTGAAATAATCCCCTCCTTCAACAAATAATCTATTTCTTCTTTCAATGCCTTCTCCTTCGCGAACGGAATAGAATAGGCTCTCATACAGATTGGGTTTGAGTCTACCAGTTTCATGTCATACTGTAGCAAATTTGTATGTCCTGGTTTATCTGTTAATACATCTGTATGTTCCTCCAGAACCTGTTGAACTCTCTCCCTCTGATTTTTAGTCAGGTGCTTACTGACTTTTACCTGTGCGGCTGTTTCACAAGGATGTAATGGGTATTCATGTGAGGTGAGTGGTTCCTTTTGCATTTGAGTTGCGATAGCCAAGGTCAGTAAGGGGGTGCTTTCCTGGAGTGGTCTGTCCAGATATTTCTTTAAAAGGTTTACATGATAAACTTTCTCCTTCCCCTTTTTGTCAATTTTATAGTTTGTTCTAGACACCTTCTCTAGAACCGTATATGGACCTTGCCATCCAATTTGTAATTTATTCTGGCTGCCGGGTAGTAGAAGAAGCACCTTCTCTCCCACAGCTAGTTCTCTGTCCTTTGCCTTCCTATTAAAATATGCTGCATGTTTCTTCCTGGCTTGTCTCAAATTATCATTTGCCAGTTTCCATCCAGCTTTCAGACGAGTGGTCAGTTCGTTCACATATTGATACGATGAGGTAACAGTCTCTTCTGCCTTCTCATCTGTCCAGGTCCTTAATAAGGCTTCCAATGGACCTTTTATTGGCCTCCCAAATAGCAGAGTTGCGGGAGCCATCCCGGTTGAACTATGTGGTACCTCCCGATACGCAAACAATGCGGCGGGCAGGAATTGATCCCACAGATCCGGTTTTTCGTGTGCCAGCTTCCTCAGGATAGAAATGAGAGTCCCATTGAACCTCTCTACCTGGCCGTTCCCTTGTGGATGGTACGGACTACAATGAAAGTGTCTGGCTTGAAATAGCTTAAAAACTTCTTCCGTTAGTTTCCCCTTGAACTGTGAGCCATTATCAGTCAAGATTTGATGCGGGAATCCTAATCTTGTGAATATTGTAAGTAGTGCCTCTGCTACATGTTTTGAATCAATTGATGGCAGGGCTACCGCCTCTCCCCACATAGAACAAGTGTCCACCAGAGTAAGGATGTAACTGTTCCTCCTCTTGGTCCGAGTGAGAGGTCCCACAATATCCACTGCAACCCTCTCAAAAGGTGTTCCCACTATGGGCATTTCCCCTAGAGTTGCAGGAGCAGTCCAATGCTTTGGAGCTACCCTTTGACATTCTGGACAGGATTTGACATATCTTTTTATATCCTCCGTTATCCCTGGCCAGAAGTAATGACAAGCTATACGCTGTCCTGTGGCGCTGATCCCCATGTGACCACTGAAGGGAATCGCATGCCCGAGTTCCATCACTTTATCCCTATATGAAGTGGGAAGAACCAGCTGGTTGTGACCATTTGTTCCAGTTCCGGCCTTCCTGTATAATAATTTGTTCTTCATAAAGTACTCTCCCTTGCTTGGAGGTGTGTGGCATTTGGGCAATTTTTTAAAACATGGCTTGAGTGTCCTATCCTCAGCCTGCGCCTTCCTCATCTCCTCTGGATGAGCATTTATAGGTTCACCTTCTTCCTCCTTTTTCTGTGACCTGGTCTGCACTGTCGCCATGATCACAGGTCTCTCGGGATTCCCCAAGAAGACGTACCTACACCCCAATATCAGAGGGTAGATTGGTTCATCTATCACTGCTGCTCTGATTTCTCCTTCCACATAGCGAGTTTTCACCGTTATCCTTGCGATGGGAAGTGTCATGAGTGGTATGTCCTTAGTCGCCCCTTGTATTTCCACTGTTTCTGTGGTATACTGACTTGGGTCCACTAGGCTAGACTTCACAACTGAATCATAATCCAAACCTGTATCATAAAGGCACCTTATGGTGACCCCATTACAAATAACATCCTCACAAACTGGGGGGTGATAAGGTTCCTGCTGTCCATTAGGATTAACCTTTAATCTTTGAGTCCCCGACTTCATTGCAGCAATGTTTGAAGGTTTCCTTCTACAAAATTCGGTGTTATGGTTGTCTTTCTTACACCATTTGCACCATCTTTTTCCTTGGTTAAACGGTTTTCTTTCATTATATTTTTGGTCATTGAACTGTGAGTTTCTGTCACGATAGTCATTTCTTGGCCGTTCAAAGTTTGTCCTGCCTTTATTACCCTGTTCTCTGTTATCAAATTTATTAAATGGCTGTGGAGCTTTAAAATTTTCTATGTGCTTCTTTTTAGTGCCACTTACCTCTGCCTGGGCTGCCTGATACCTCTCAGCGACATTTAAAACCTCCCCCAACCTCTCTGCACCTTGTTCCATGAGAAATTTTCTCAAGTCTGGAGCCATGGACTCTCGTAATTGCTCTATCATGATCATCTCTTTCAGATCTTGGGTCTTCCCCAGAGCAGTCCATTTCTCCAAATAGGTTTCCAGTCTGGCAGAGAATTGGTGGTATGTCTCCCCAGACAACAGTTTGGCATTTCTAAATTTCTTACGGTAAAATTCACCATTTTTTTCGTATCTTAATAACAAAGCCTGCTTTAGCATGTCATAATTGTCTTGGTCTTCTCTGTTCATTTTAGCGAAGACTTCATAAGAAGTACCTCTCAATCCCTGTGATAACTTTAAACTCCACCTCTCTCTCTCTAACCCATATGTAGTAGCTAATAACTCAAATCTACTGAGGTACCCCTCGATGTCATCGTCTTTCTCAACAAAATGGTCTAAATGAAACCCCATAGCTGAGTTTGAGGCTCCCTGACTAGGCGTAGCATCTGAGGCAAAAGGGCTGGCACCATTTTCAGGAGCATGGCCTTGCAATTCCAGCTCCCTTAGTCGTAATTCGTGCTCCCTTTGTAACCTTCTATCTTCTGCTTCCCTTTCGGCCTTTTTATCTTCTGCCTCCCTTTCGGCAGTCAACCTTTTACTCTCACTATCTGCCTCCAATGCTTTTGCCTCTTTGTCAGCCTCAATCTGCAACCTCTTACGTTCTTTATCAGCCTCAATTTGTAACCTCTTCTCTTCAGCTAACTTCCTATCTTCCCTTTCAATATACTTGTCACATTCAGCAGTTACATACTGAATTAAAACCTGACCATCCATTCCCATTTCGTTCGCCGTTAGCACAGCAGCCGATCTAAATGTTGCCAGGTCAACCATCATACCAAATAACAATGACCAATGCAAATCTAACTAATTAATGCTTAAGGTAATTTTAATTATCTAATGACAGGTAATTCTAATTATTTAATTAATTAACTAACTACCACTGGCTGTGAAGATTCACCAACTTTTATTTTCCCCTTTTTATTTTAAGGGACACTTTTTAAATTTATACAGTCTGTCCCCACTGGTTTAATTCTCCCCCCAGGAGATTCTAATATTTATGATAAACTAATTATCCCTGGACAAGACCCCAATATTTGTAGTGGTTTTTGATGGTACTGTATGGTTGTTGTGTTTCCTAGTGTAATGTCTGATGTCAGCTGTGAAGGCTCCTGAGATAAATGTTGATGAGAATTACAGAAGGCTCTTCTTACTACCACTTACGACCTCAAACATATCTTTTTTACTATTATGAATGTAGCTACTTTAAAAGTCTAGGGTACTGAAATGTACTGTGTTGTAGTAGAATATACAAACACACACAGATAATTAATAAGTGTAATAATATTAATAAAATTCTATAACACACTGAACTAACTCAGGCTATTTTAGTTTAAATATTAAAATTTTCTTTACATTTATTTGTTCTGAACCAATGTTTTATTTTGGTCAGAACATATGAAATGTTATGGAGTTATAAATGGAATGCATAAATATATGGCATAATAAAATGGAATGTGTATACATAAGTATTTTATCAGACTGGTTAATATTAATTATATTTCTAATGTCTCTGGGAAACTATTACTGGATATGCTGTTGGGGTGGTGTCATCACACCCACTCTGTGACTAGAACAAGCTTTGTCCATTGTCTTAGAACTTTAATAAATGTATCTTTCCCAAAATTCAATATATTTATGAGGGGAAATATTTATAAATTCTTTAGGAGTATGGTGAATCCTCAGCAGGCCACTAAATCACTCATCTTGTCTGCGAAGATCTAATGCTGGATTCCGGTGGCCCACTCCTCTCGGTAGCTAGAATACAATGGTAGACTGCACCGACACACTGTTTGGCTGCACACACATCTGCTTGTGCAACCTTGATTACTTATGTGGCACTACCCTAGTGCCACAACAGGAACTCACAATTCTGAAACAAAATTTGTGCGCTGTGTCAGTAATCTATTTACTGCACCACTCTTACACACAGCACAACACATCAACACTACACAGAATGGGTCAGATCTCTCTGACCACACAGCACATCTTACCCAGTTGTTTTCATATGGTATCAGTTCCCCAAGACTGCATTGCATCTGAGATATGTTCAATAGTTTCCTTGTATTCAATAAGATAGGTGATATGTTCCCACTGATCTCAACAATAGATCCGCCTTCCATAGTCTTAGTTAGGCGTCCATATATTTTGTTTGTCTCTAGACCCTGAACTTGGGCTGGGGACCTAGAGCGAGCACTTACTTGTCGTAATCATTTTATATGATATGGCAGTATCAATCACTCGAGATATTAAAATGTACAAAATAAATACTTTCATTCTTACCAGAATTCAGAATTGAGAGCACAGTTAATTGCTAGCAAAACTCAGTTGAGCTGCTGGCTATATGATGGCGTCCCTCTAAATGTATGTACTATCTTCTAGGAACAACACCACAGGCAATAACCGACTGTGTCCCTGGACAGAATTGTATCAAATGGCAAAACTGCGCATCTCTGTCCCGCTAATATGATTACATTTACCCAATCACCGACTTCCCCCTAACTTTTCAAATCTACAACCAAAAGTCAAATTCAGTCAGATCTCAGTCAAGTGTGCATTACTGTCTGTTGGTCCGTCTGTCTCTACTTGGTTTTTCACAAAAACACACTTGGTTCTTCATGCAATATCCTACACAAATCTGCCTCCTAAGTTATTTTTAGCCACAATTCTCCACCTTTCCCCTCTTTTACATTACAGCTTGATTTTTGCATTTGCGTGTCTCAAGGACGAAAATTTGAAACTTTAGTGACAGTATGGACAGTACAGTCGCTAGTCTGATATGAACAATACAGTCGTGTGTCAATATCTTCCTTGTTATCTATCCGTCTGTATAATTTAAAGTATATTAGTTCTCTGCTCAAGATGGGCTATCAAACTAGCTAGGTTTTATATTCATAACTCTATTATTAAGAAAAAACATTTTTTTTTCCTCATGTTTAATTTTTTTGAAATTTGTTCGAGAACCTTCTCTACGGCGTTTGCCGCTGAATTCAAATAAAAGGGACCAAGTATCGAAAAACGTCCAAGAAATGACTGTTTCGAATAAGAGCTAAGGTCTTTTTTGTCAATTTCCTTACATTGTGGCAACTAGTGACGTGAATTTTTTTTTTTTTTACTACCAATTGCGTCTTTTAGCCTTGCTAGATTCAAACACGTGTTCAGTCATATTTTTCCTTTTTTGATCTCCGTTTCCCTCCCGTCTACAAAGGGTAAACCGTTTCAACTGCACGTCTAACAAGTTAGTTTGACTGGCGGTAGGAAATGCGGGCATGGGCGAGCATGTCTCCTAGTATCTTACGCATTATTTTTATCCCTACATTTTATCCTTATATTTGGAGATATTTTAACGTTGTATCACGGCAAATTCATCACATACAGGTGGTGCGTTTTTAATGTGCTTCAGTATATATTTTACCGGTTACTCCTATCTTCTTCATTTTAAAGAGAGTACCCTCTCTCCAGCATTCATCATAAGCCCTAGCTATATCTAAAAATACTACCACAGTTTTTTCTTTCTTTTGAAATCCTGATTTTACTTCATGTTCCAATTTAATTATCTGATCCATAGTGCATCTGTTCTTCCTAAATCCTGACTGAGTTTGACTATATAAATTATTTTTTTCCAAATAAAACTTTAATCTTTTATTTGCTATGGTTTCTAATATTTTACCTAGGTGGGATGTTAAAGAAATTGGTCTGTATGAACTGGCATCATGGGCATCTTTTTCCGGTTTTAGTATTGGAATAATTACTGCTGTTTTCCATGTTTTGGGAATTTTTCCTGTATTCCAAATTTTGTTAAAAAGGGATGTTATAATTTCTATGGTACTTTTTGGTATGTGTTTCAAGATTTCATAGCTCAAGATGTCATGCCCTGCTGATGTATTTGTTTTGTCCTTTATTATATTTTCAACTTCTTCCATCGTAATATCCGCATTTAAATATGATAAATTTTCAGTATTATAAGGTATTTCTTTACTGAGTTTTTTTAAGAACTTAGAACTAACTATATGGTAGTACCTGGCCATCACTACTGCTTTCTGCCAGACAGTCTCTGCCCTTTCAGGTCTTTTTATATGAGGTATTATCATATGTTTAGTTCTGCCTTTAATGGCTTTTAACTTATTCCACACATCTGTTGTAGAGTTATTTGTAGGGTTCAGTGTTTGGCAGAAATTTCTCCAATGATTTTCTTTTGCCTTAAGTATTATTCTGTTTGATTCATTTCTTATGTTCTTATAAACATCTAAATTATCTTCAGATCTATGCTTTCTATATTCTCGTAGAGCTTGTTTTCTTTGTTTTTGAATTTCTGTACATCTAACAGTCCACCACGGTATGGGTTTTTGTTCCAATGTATGCTTTCTATCACAAAAGTAAGATAATCTCTGCAAGTTTTTAAGCATACCTTACAAATACTTAAAAAAGTGCGCATGCGCGTATTTAAAGTGAAACTTTCGCAGTTGACTTGCAACCGGTAATTGTTACATGTCTCTCAACACACTGGTCACGTAGGTGAAAAAAAAAGAAAGAGGTACAATCTTTTTAAGTCTTTGTAAGGTATGCTTAAAAACAGAATTGGACGTCTGCTCCATCAGGCAGGTCTGTCACACAAGATAAAAAATATGAGGTGCGTGAAGCTGGCAACCTCATCATGTCAAAACAATTGCCACAGCTGCAACAATGCTTGGTACAGTTTGTTTCCTGCAAGAAGACCCGTAAGTGATGGTTCTAAAAGAATAGCAACTGATGAATGGACAGTAGCGTGTCATGGAAGCCTGAAGTGCAGGCATACAAGGAGCAAGCAGCAGTGATAGCCCCATAATGAGCAGACAAGAAAATGATGATGAAATGCTGATGTTTAAATGTACGCGTACAAGGGACTTTGAAAGTGGCCACATTTTTTTGCGTGCACGTTCAAATGTTTCCTGACCTTTTAAAATAATTTCATCATGTGCAGTTTATTATACCATGCAAAATAACACGCCATTGAACATATTAGAAACATTTTCTATTTTTGCTAATCGTCAAAAAAGAGATTTGAGTCTTTTACATTATTTGGCGTCGATTGAATTCGAAATGCCTACTCACCAAAGAAAAATCTGGGTCTGCTTTCCAAATGAAACAGCGTTGCCACTCTCGGCTTATTCCACCTAGATCTAGTATTTTTGTACCGTCTGTGTTTCTAGGTTTTTTAACTGAAAATGTAGATTTTTATTCCACGCACCCCAAAATTCAAGAATTTTAAAATATTTTTGTTTTTAATTTTCATTTGCGAACTATCGACATTTCTACTTCTGGGCACCCAGATTTAAAACGAGGCAAGTTATCGGCATTTGAAAGGATTATATTGACTATCGATAGGAGTGAGTAACTTGTGAGAAACCAATTCTAAAACTCTGAGTGTGGCAGAGGCACAATAATAGACACTAGCTACATAAGAAGAGAAAAATACACACACACTGAGGAGGAGTAAAAGAACGAAAGAGGCGTAGGAATTTTAATAAAAAGGAACTAGATAAATATTGTTGTGGATAATAAATGCATATTGGCGGAATAATGTTACTGGAAATGAGATCAAAGTCATTTGACATAGCTCGCTTACAAACATTTGCACCAACGAAAGATCACAGTGGAAAAGAAATAGAGGAATCTTATGAAGAATTACAATACTCACTTAAACCAGTAACATCTACGGATGTGTTGAAAGTCATGGTGAAATGAATAAAAAAAATATGAAAAGGAAAAAAAAGTTTAATAGTATGGCTTGGGGAAAAGAAATCACAGAGAAGACAGACTTAACAGTTATGCGACTGCAGGCGGGTGGGGGCGGGAGTGAGAGCGAGAAATACTTTTTGAAATAGTGAAAATTTTGGATTAGATCTCTCCCGCCGGCATTTAAAATCGTGGTGTACCCAGAACCAAAGGTATTTTTTCCCGCATTCCCAATGAAAAATTGAGCTGGCTACTAAATTATATTCGTGAACTACATGAAATAAGAACACAATATTGTCTTTGTAATAATTATCATTACCCACCCCCCCCTTTTTTTCACGCACACATTCACACACACACACACATAAATATATATATATATATATATATATATATATATATATATATATATATATATATACATATATATATATATATATATATATATATATATATATATATATATATATATATATATAATTGATAACGCTGCCCAAAAATCCTAAATGCAACAGAATGTTCAGACTTTAGAATATTCAGCCTGATGAATCATGCAATTAGAATACTGAACAAAAGGACGATAAGCCAACATAAAGATACAAATAAATGGGAAAATCTCGGAACAAGCCAAGAGTTTCTCATATTTTGGTCATATAATAACAGATTATGGCAGATGTGAAACAAAAATCAATAACAGAATAGGAATGGACAAAGCTACATTCATCAACGTGAGATAAATACTGACATCTAAACAATTAACTCCCAAATTAAAACTAAGAATCATTAAATATTATATATGTTCTTCATTACTGTATGGTGTAGAAACATGGACAATTTTTTTTATTTTTTTTTTTTATTTAATGAAGAAAAATATCCCGTTCAACCTCTGCTGGGTTATAATTAGGATATATATTGTTTTCAATTCCAAATAATATGAAAAACTGCCGATATGAGAAAGTGGCACCAATCACAATTGTGCTTATACGTTTAAAAAAAAAAAAAAATATATATATATATATATATATATATATATATATATATATATATATACAAATAAATATATATATATATATATATATATATATATATATATATATATATTAAATTTAAAAAAAACAACAACAACAACAACAAACAAAATCAAAACGAAACTCTGAACAAGAATAATATTAAAGTGAAGGGGTGTAAAGGCCTGGCGGTTCCAGTTATATAACTGACTTTAAAAGATACTTAATTGACTTTCATGTGTTAAAAGTCATTAGCATTGGAATAACAGCATCAGACCTCCACATTCCCAGCCACTATATATTAACATTTGTTCGTGTTAAATATTGTTTGACTATATTATGCAGTTCCCTAGGTCTGTCTATTCTTAACACTTCTTCTGTATTTATAGGTAAGTTGGATGCTTGCAAATAATCTAATATTGGTATCCTCATTTGTTCATACCTCTTACATTTTAACAAGAAATGTTCTATATTATTGTCTTAAAGACATACTGCACAGTAAGGTTCTTCTATTCTGAAATAGCCTTTTCCCAGCTGTAGTCTGAGAAGTTTCTTATTACTGGGAATTTTCAATTCCCTAGATATCTGACATTTTCTTGTTGGAGCCTTGAACAACTTATATGCATGTCTTCCTTTAAGATTTTTATCCCACCCTGCTTTCCATTCATCTGTTATTAAATATTTAATTAAGCTCTTAATCTCTGATTTACTCGTCCCTACATTTATTAGATTTTTATCAGATCTACCTTTCTTGGCTTCTTTATCTGCCTTTTCATTTCCCTCTATGCCAACATGTGAAGGTATCCAAGCAATTAAAACTGAACATCTCAATGAATAAGCATCTGGACGAAATAACTGAGGTTCTCGAGATGTGAGAAACAAAGATGAGACATGGCAATAATTGAGGCTTTCTTGATGTGGATATATAGAAAAATGGGACGCATCTCATGGAAAGAGAAGAAAGCAAATAGAGGCCCTAGAATACCTATGAAAGAAAAGAGAATTAATGAAGATCTAAATTAGAAAACCAAAATATTTTGGTCATATAAAAAAGACATAACACCTTGCAGAAGACCATAATAGAAGGCAGGATTGAAGGCAACCGTGTAAGGGTAAGGTAACATTAATACATCGACAGGAAAGAGTCGATCAGAGTACCATTAGAGATCCATTGCAGCCGACCTTGGGCGTGAAGGTATCAGCTCATGATGAAGATGAGTAATTTTGTACCTTATGTTGTGCTTGTGATACTAAATGTTTGTCTAATCTTTTTTTTTTTTTTTTTAATTTCTTTTATTGGGCATAATATATGTTGGAATCAATAACGACTTTCTTGGAACTAGGAAATAACGCAAATTATTTTTCGAGGACAGCTTACTATTTCAAGTAATAATTCCTTTAATATTTAAGGATACTTTTATTTCTATCACTTACTGTGAAAAAAACCATATTATGTAACCGTAAATCATAAAATACACATGTTTTAGAAGATGGTGCAAATTCATCATCTAGGTACTTTTTTTTTTAAAGGTAGCATCTAGATTTGTTTCAAAATTGAGAGTGGCAACTCTGATATGAACTGTATTTTGAATAATTTGGCGGTTATGTTTCGTTTTATTGTATTTATCTATTAATTTCAAGACCTGTGTTGTTGAAGAGAATGTTTTTTTTTTTTTAATTTTTGCATGGACGTGGACGCCAAACTTAATTGGTACGAATCTGTGTTACAGAATTGTAGTCATTTTGACAGATAAAATTCCAAACCTGTGTACACGATATGCAATATCCAGATATTGGTTAATAGCCTACTCAAATTAGCCTATAGCCTAAATGATGTTAATATTGTCAGTGTGTTAGGCGATACAGTGCAGCTCGAGCTGAAATTACATTAGCAATACAAGGGCAGTATCCGAAATCATGGAGTGCCCAAAGCTTAATCTTGACGACTTACCATCGTCAGTTAGTGAATTCTTCACCTCCGAAGAGTTTGCAACCATTCCTGATTATGATAAGAAGCTGCTAAGCAATGAGCGACACAAATTTGAGGCTCTTCGCCGTGCTGGTAAGTCTTAATGTTTGATTTTTACAATTGTATATTATTGAGCGTTTTTTTTTTAAAATGTCAATGTCGTTAAATATAAAAAATAGTCGCAGGGGCGGATCCAACCGTTTCATAACCCCACCCCATAAAGTAAAACGCTTACAATTGTGTTTTAACAGTAGGCTAAGTTCTATCATAATAGTGTTCGATGGCACCCCGGGGTAATTGCCCCTCGCACCCTCTTTGGTACGCCACTGGGTAGTCTCATAGCAGATATTACCGCATTTGCACTATTGGTCAGCTAATCAAATTGGAACACGAAGTCAAATTGGATTTCAAAATGACAAAACAAAAAAAAAAAACCCAAGGTAGCCTATTCTTAATATAGGCCTAGCTAAGACTTCCGGATGAATGTGAATGCTGGTGAGGTAATCGTACTGCATATAGATGACAGATGTATTGTGAATTGGGTGTCATACTAGACACCCTGGGCTTTCCAACTCTCCTCCCCCTAGATAACAACATGGCAGATGTGAGAGACTGCTTTGGGGGGGAAGTGGAGGGGAAGGCACACAGATTAATACTATTTTACACTTTTAATTAACTCTATTTTGACTGAGTGAAGGGGTGAACTGATGCCATATTTAGATGTCGGAAATCAAAATTATTATCTTGAATAAGCTACATTATATATCCTAATTATAACCCATCAGAAGTTTTTAAAAAAAAACTGCTGGAGAGAAGGAACTCTCTTTAAAATGAAGATAGGAGTAACAGGGAGAATATATGTGTTTGTATATTCTCGAAAAGCAGCAGCTGGGAGACTTTTTCAGGCCATAAATTGAGGATTCCTCAGCAAGAGAGAGGTTGGTAAGAAAATGAAGATGGCTGTATACCGCTCCACCTATGTCCCAGTCTTGACATATGGGTGCGAGTCATGGGCAATGACTACAACCCACAAAAGTCAGATCCAAACCTCAGAAATGAGGTTTCTGAGGAAGGTGGTTGAAGTAACAAGAAGAGACATAGTCCACAACCAAACGATACGTCAAGGCCTAAAATTCCACCCCCTGCAGACCCAAGTAGAACAGTTCCAACTAAGACGGTTTGGCCATGTCTGCAGAATGGGAGAAGATTGGCTACCATGACAAGCATTGGAAACAAAGAGCCAGGGATCCAGACCCCCAGGATGACCCAGAGTCTGCTGGGAGGACAACATTAGACAATCTTTGAAGGACCGAGGACTATAATGGAACCAGGCCAGGAGGAAGACAGCCAATAGGATAGTCTGGTGCTCTCTCTACCAAACCTCTACACCTCACAGTAGAAGGGGAACGACTAAGTAAGTATGTATTTATGTTTATTATTTATAAAAAAATGATCCCGTTCAACCTCTACTTAGGTTATGATTCGGATGTGTATCTAACGCTGTACTACAGTTAACAGTGTTCAGCTGTATTTGAATGGCAAATTGCGCTCTGATATAACCATTTGACTTTAAGTCTAGGTTGAAAACAATGTGCCTTGCCACAAGGGGATAAAGCCCACAATGGAAAAAAAAATATCATGCCCACTCCTGTTTCCTCCTGAAGATATACTATGTTCATCCGAGTCTATTATTCATGCTCCGAGCCATCTCATTTCACATATTGAAACGTTATGTCGGTCTTCATTCTTGCAATATTTCTCATTACCTTCTCCAATATTCCCATTTCCTAAGTAGTCCTAACATTCCATATTCCTAACATCACGTACTTGATCTTATTTACACACAGTCACTTGATACTCTAGTATCATCTGTCAGCATCATCACCCTTCAGCTCCCCAGGGAGCATAGGCCTTCAACAAACATATGCCAAGTTTTCCAGTCCCATACCATCACTTCAAGGTCTTTTCATGTCTACTTCATCTCCTTCATGTCTGTCTCCATTTCTCTTCTACATGTGTACCTTGATCTCTCTCTGCCTTTCTTACCCCGAGTATTTCAAAACAAGGACTGCCTGGTCACCACTGGTGTAAGACAGAGTGATATTCTGTCACCTTATCATTTCATACTCGTGGACAATGTCATCAAAGCATGTAAGGAAAGGACCAAAAAGTATTCAGTGGGGTACTGGAAGATGAGACACATCTTCATTCCAACCTGCAAGTCTGGAAGGAATAGCTGGAAAAGAGAGGGAAGGTCATCAGCAGCTCCAGAACAAAAACGATGGTAATATCATGAGAAGAAAGAAGGCATCAGATTAAGTTAGGAGAACAGGTCCTGGAACAGGTCAACTATTTTATGACCTAACTTAAGGGGCATAACCAAAACAGTTGCCTCCCTTAGTCTCAAAATACAAGAGCTGTTATAGCTGATCCAAGTGCCCCACCTTGAAGTGGTGGGTCGGCTTGAGTGCATAGACATTTTGGTGAAAATAGACAACCCTGGCAGTGTAGGCCAGTCTTAGCAAAGATACCCAAAAGATCACGCAGTCTATTGAAGATAGAACTCTGACATAAAGTGAAATATCAAGTAGAGTGAGCTAACTCAGAGACAGTAACGTTTAAAAGAGACAAATTAGCGGTTCTCAAGCCAGTTCTACATAGACGTCAGTCACTTATAGCTAGCATTAGCGTAGTGGTTACCACACTGCGCTGGCGACCGGGTGACCCAGGATCAAACCCGGGCGAGGACATTTGAAGATTTTTCGTCGACCAAGATTTGGACTGGATTAACTCGAGCCCTGATGAGGACATTTGAAGGAGTGTCGTTGACCAGGGACTGGCGGCTTCTGAGCCGACTCAGCTCTAATGGGTACCTCTGAAATCGGCGAGTATCTGCCTGAATGGTGAGGGAGACCTGTCTCTGTGCAAGAAAAAAAGGGATACTCATGTAAAATCAGTCTCAGGTTAGACATTAACCTGAGATTTCACCTCGAGTAATAGCGGGCGTACGAAAAAAAGTAAGATGAGAATAGCGACATAGACAGAGACAAGAAAGGAATAACAGAGGGATGCAAGGACGTTTTTTCTTTTGAAGTTGATCATTTAATAAAGCGGCTGTACAAAAGTTGTATACTGTGATGCAAGGTTGGGCAGAAGAATCCCCTTCCACCTGATTGCTGAGATTCTGTATTAATGTAAATAAACATTGCACGTTCGTTCACCGTTGTTAGAGTGCAATCTGTTCCATCGAGTTGAATAACCTACTATCTGTGCTCAGCTATTTGTATTCATTTAGAGTAAATCACCATCATCATCGATGATAGTGATAGTGCAGTGATTCGAAAGTCTACTATACATCTACACCATCAACACGCACAGCCACACCAGAATAGAAATCAATGGAGAGCAACTGTTTCTGCCCTATGTTCCGCAGGGAATGATGATAATGAGAGCTGTTATAGACTGGAAAGAAGAGTTAGCTACCCAAAGAGCAGCAGCTGGGAGACTTTTTCAGGCACATAAATTGAGGATTCCTCAGCAAAAGAGAAGTTAGCAAGAAGACGAAGATGGCTGTATACCTCTCCACCTATATTCTAGTCTTGACATATGGATGTGAATCATGGGCAATGACTACAACCCACAAAAGCCAGCTCCAACCCTCAGAAATGAGGTATCTGAGAAAGGTGGTTGAAGTAACAAGAAGAGATATGGTCTGCAACTAGATGATACTGCAAGGCCTCAAAACTCAGCCACTGCAGGCGCAAGTAGAACAGTCCCAACTAAGATGGTTTGGCCATGTCTGCAGAATGGAAGAAGATCGGCTACCACAAAAAGTGTGGGAAACTAAGAGCCAGGGATGCAGACCTCCAGGGTTACCCAGAATCAGCTGGGAGGACAACATTAGACAATCTCTGAAGTACCGAGGACTAATTGGAACCAGGCCAGAAGAAAGACAGCCGATAGGATAGTATGGTGTTCTCTCCTCCAAATCTCTTCACCTCCCGGTAGAAGAGGGATGACTAAGTAAGTAAATAAAGACTGCCTGGTAATGCTAAAAACAAGTTTCTTCAGTGTGTGTCCTATACACCTCCTTCGTCTTCTTCTCATCTTTTGTTCCACTGGTTCTTGTCATCAGAGAATCTGAAACTGGAATGTTCATACTTTAAACAAAGGAAAAACTGCACAGTTGGCAGCAAAAATGTGTTTCACCTGTAGCACATGATAATTCCTACTAGATGAGGAGGTCCTATTTCAACTATCATTAATGTTGTAATTGTTATTAGTGTTGCTGGTATTATGGAATTTCATGATTGCTACTAGAAAAAACAAAAGTACATTGGTGGTTTTCTCAGTTTTAGTAGACCTCAGAATGTATTAGGGGTAACCTAAGTATACAACTGAAATTTAGAATAACGTAGTTGTCTGACTGTTCTTATTTTATGAACTGTTTCTCCCTTACCCTCAAGGTTTACCAGTTAAGCCACCTGAGTTCATGCTTAGGAAGAAAGCAAAGAAGAAACAGATAGATCTCTCACCAGGACCATCTGAGGAATCTGATTCAGAATGGACCCCAGCTTTAGAACGAACAAAGAAACTAAAAGGTATACTAACAACAGAAATCAAGCAGATATTGGTCAATAACCGATTATCCGAAAACCGAAATATTCTGAAAATCAAAAGTGTAGGCTACTTTTCTATCACAATTTGAGTGATTTCTGACTATTTTGGGCGACTTTGGGCTGTTTTTTTAAACACAGTTTGAGCCACTTGTGCTACTTTTTGGACACAATTTGGTGACATCTGAAAATCGAAAAAATCTGATTTCCTAAACAAAGCTGTACTTAAGGATTTCGGATGAAAGGTTACAGACCTGTAATATGAGAGGCTAAGATTAAAGAAATAAATGTGACACAGTAGGTGCATTATAAATCACAACAGACTACCACGTGACATGAGAATGATTGAAAATACAGTTGATTCATGGCACTGGACGTAAACTCAGCAACCTGGGAGGATGAAGATGTCGATGGCACCAAGTGGTGATGCTCTTTATGGCACCACCTCACATTGGGTGAAAACCAGCTCTCACGGCAAGCAGAAGTGAAGAGAAAACGTCAAAAGGAACACCAGGAAAATAGCAGCTGAGGGCTGTCACCTCAGGGGCCCATTCACATAGTCAGTTATGACTGAAGGGGCTGTTATTATTATCATGACACCCAGATACCATGAGAAATGGAGAGACACGACTACCATTGCCAGTCAGCGTGACAATCTGGAATAAATGTCAGAGTAAAATAATACCGGTAAACAAAAATCCTGCCATCAATGGGACCTATACCTTGTAGTGGTATGGCAGCTTGTGTACCCTGACAATCCCCAGAGCTATGCCAGAGGGAGTTTTACTCCTGGTAGGTTCAACCAAGCTGGACTGGTCTGCGTGGGTAGGGGTCAGACAAAAGCTGGTACCCTGGTCCTCCAGGTTGGGGGTTTTAGCACAGGGCCAACACCCCTGTCTATGTAAAAAAATCGCACATGTTACGGAAACGGCAACAAATGGAAAAACTTTGATGCAGGACAGACATCCAGAGTCTCAGGCTCGTATGACTGACAGTGGTGAAAGCCAAAAGGAAGCCATTGGCATGAAAATGGATGCTCTGACCGTAAAACACGAAACCAGAATTGGTATTTGGAACGTCAGAACTATGAATGTGGCAGGAAAGCTGAGACAAATCACAGCAGAGATGAGGAACTACAAATTACATATCCTGGGAATAAGCAAGGGCAGATGGACAGGGATGGGGAGAATAAAAACAGCTACAGGGGAAACAGTACTTTATTCTGGTAGAGAGGATGGTCAGCACAACGAAGGTGTAGCCATTATCCTGAAGAAAGGAATGGAAAGGTCTTTACTGGAATGGAAACCCATCAACAACAGACTGATAAGAACAAGACTGAGAGGGAGATTCACCAACACCACAATTATACAATGCTATGCACCAGCAAACGACAGCGATGAAGAGATCAAGGATGAGTTCTATCGACAGGTACAAAAGGAAATGGAAACTGCACCCAGGTACGATCTTATTATAGTAATGGGAGACCTCAATGCAAAAGTTGGAACACAATAATTATAACGAAAGAGTAATGGGGAAATGCGGCAGTGGAGCAGTAAATGAGAATGGGGACAAATTAATAAGCTTCTGCAGTATTAACAACCTGGTCATTGGATGAACACTTTTTCCACACAAAGAAGTGCACAAGTTAACGTGGGAATCACCAAACGGACGAGACAGAAACCAGATAGATCACATAATGATCAATGGCAGATGGAGACATGCATTACAAGATGTGAAAGTAAGAAGAGGCGCAGATGTGGGAAGTGATCGTCACCTAGTAGTAGCAAGACTGAAGGTGAAACTCAGAGCTGCTGGACCAGTTGCAGCCAAACAGAAAAGATATAACATCACGAAACTTAAGGACCACCAGAAATGCTTTCGTGGTCGATGTAAAGAGACGATATCAGATTACCAAAAGCCAGGAAAGAACAGAGACCATTGATGTCGACCAGAAATTCAACACCTTCTCAACAATATACAAAGAAAGCAGCAAGTCATGCTTGGGATTTCAGGAAAGAAAGATCCAAGACTGGATAACACCAGAAATGCTAAACATCATAGCGAAGAGAAAGGAAATGAAAAGAAAGAAAACAGAAGCTAAGGGTAAAGGTTAAAGGATATCTGGTTAAGTTGCCTAAGAAGGGAAATCTACAAGAGTGCACAAATTATAGAGGAATAATGTTACTATCAGTGCCAGGAAAGGTATTGAACAGGATTATCCTTGAGAGATTAAAGGAGTCCATAGACAAGAAATTGAGAGACGAACAAGCAGGTTTTCGACAAAACAGATCATGTACAGACCAGATAGCCACTTTGAGAATAATAGTTGAACAAAGTCTGGAATGGAATTCACCACTATACATCGGATTTGTGGACTACGAAAAAGCATTTGACAGTGTGGACAGAGAATCACTTTGGAAATTGATGAGGCATTATGGAGTTCCCCTGAAGATCATTAATTTAATAAAGAAAACCTATGAAGACATGACATGCAGAGTTCTTCATGAAGGACAGCTTACAGAACCATTTGGGATAAGAACAGGAGTGCGACAGGGATGCCTCTTGTCTCCATTTCTTTTCTTGCTGGCAATAGATTGGGTTATGAGATCATCGACAACACACAACAGAAATGGAATCCAGTGGACTCTGACTAAGCAGTTGGATGATCTGGATTTTGCTGATGATTTGGCTCTCCTGTCCCATAACCGTAATCAGATGCAGGACAAATTGAAAACACTCGATGAGAGGTCACAGCAATTGGGTCTGAAAATACACAGGGAAAAGACAAAAATAATGCGAATAAATGCAGGTAATGAAAACAGGGTTGAACTTGAAGAAACACCAATATAAGATGTAGAATCATACACATATCTTGGCAGTAATATAGATAAAGTTGGAGGGACAGACAGCGATATCAAAATAAGAATACAAAAGGCAAGAGGAGCTTTCATTGCATTGGGAAATATATGGAGATCAAGAGAAATAGGATCCAACACGAAAATAAGAATCTTCAACTCAAATGTGAAGTCAGTCCTATTGTATGGCTCAGAGACATGGAGAACAACAAAGACAACAACCAAAAAGCTACAGACTTTCATAAATGGGTGCTTGCGTAGAATAGAGGGATTAAAATGGTATGACAAGGTTACCAATGTGGAACTGATGACAAGAACTGGACAAGTGCCAGTGGAACAAGAGATGAGAAGAAGACGATGGCGATGGATAGGACACACACTGAGGAAGCCTGTTGATAGCATTACAAGGCAGTCCTTGTTCTGGAACCCCCAGGGCAAGAGAGGCAGAGGAAGACCAAGAAGTACATGGAGAAGAGAGTTGGAAACAGAGGTGAAAATGATGAGGAGAACATGGAAAGAACTTGAGATGATGGCACGTGACAGGAGGACTTGGCATGTGTTTGTTGAAGGCCTATGCTCCTTTGGGAGTGGAGGGTTATGAATGAATGAATGTGTTGACAAAAGGACATTTCTGGATGACCTTGCAAGACAGCAACCAAGAACTACTTATTCGGAGTAATCAGGAGGACATGCACACCATCATAGCTGGCAGATGCTGGAGTTGGGTTGGCCATGTCCTCAGAAGGGACCCTGATACCATCACAAGAACAGCTATGCGAGGGAAAACGAAAGAGAGGCAGATCAAAAAACAACTTGGCGGAGAACTGTGGAAGCCGAGATGCAAAGAATGAACCAGAGTTGGGGCACTGTCTGAAGGATGGCCACTGACTGAGCAAAGTGGAATCAATTTGTTGCTGCCCTACAAGACGCCACCAGGCGTGATGGCCACTAACTGCTTTGACGGTTGACAGTTATGGATCAAAGAAGAAGAAGAAGAAACAAAAATCACAATAAATTAAACATGCTATATACTAAGGCTTTAAAAGTTGGCTGAAAATAACCTGAGGTAGTGAAATATTCAGACTTTGGAGCAGTCACTCTGATGAGGCACAATTAGATTACTGCTGAAGATCATACAAGAGAGAGTAAAAACTGAAATAGGTGAAGTTTCTGATGAACAGTTTGGTTTCTGACAGAGCAGCAAAACAAAGAGATGCAATATTTTGTATAAGAATACCAGCTGAACAATATAGCCCTGCAGTTGTCCAAAAAGGTATTTACCTGCACTTTCTAGACCGATAGGAGGTTTTTGACAGGAGTCAATTTTGATAAGTTAATTGAATGTCTTGAAGAAATAGGCCTGAATGGAAAAGGCATCAGACTACTAAGTAATATGTTTTGAGAGCAAACTGAAAAAAGTAAGATCTGACAAGAATTGCTTGCATTATATTGAGAACTAAAATGAAAAGAAGGCAGCTGATTTGATCTCAATTCTTGATTCTATGAATTTGATCTGGTGCCAGTAAATTACTGTTAGTAAAACTGAGTATCTTCATAGATATTTTGCATTGGCCAGAGTTGTTTGACTTCTTTTAATTATTTTTCAGTGGAGAAGTGGTCCAATGGACCATAGTTGCAGGTTCAGGTCTTTCAGATGCCCCTTACAGTATTCTTCTTCTCATTTGTTTGTATGCTGTAAGCTTTTTAGACAGATATACTTACATCTGAACCACTAACTCACAGATTCAAACAGAATCATTAAATGGTGTATATATTCTTCATGACTGTATGGTGTAGAAACATGGACAATGAACAAGCAATTAGAAGAAAGAATTGAGGCCTTTGACATGTGGATATATAGAAGAATGAGGCACATCTCATGGAAAGAGAAGAAAACAAATAAAGAGGTCCAAGAAAACCTAGGAATGAAAAGAGAATTAATGCAAGAGATCAAAATTAGATCAAATATTTTGGCCATGTAAAAATGACATACTGAAGACTGTAACAGTAGGTAAAATTGAATGCAAGAGGAAGACAGCGCTATAAGTGGGACAATAACATCAAGAGATGGACAGAAAAGAGCCTTATCATAGTGCACCATCAAGACAAGTGACAAGACGATGGGGATCCATGAAAGCTGACCTTCAGTGTGAAGATGGCACCTGATGACAGTGATACAAGGTTTTGGGCTGTGATTTTCCTTTATCGTTCATATTTGTTTTCATTGTTTATTTCTGTCTCTACAGTCCCATTTTCTTTTCATTATTGCTCTTAAGCCACATTTTTATTGTGATATATGTTTTGATTTTTCTTTTGAACTGCTATAATGCATGCACAATTTGTCATCCAGTTGTTGAGTAAATGGATAAGACTATGTGTTTGAAATGTTATGTGACCAGGGTAGCTTTATGTCTGACTGGATATTTTTTAAGAAAGTAAAATATTTTATTTTTAAAATATGCTTATAACATTCACACCTGGTTAGTAGGGATGGACTCTTCAAAATTCTACTGAAAACAGGCTGCCCCACTAAATTTATGGAAATGATCAAGTCATAACATGAAGGGAACAGTCTGTTATGCTGGATGCACATCACAGCCCTTTGACATACGCAGTGACATTAAACAAGGCTATGTTCTGGCTCCAATCCTCTTCTTTGCCTTGCTGTTGAAACATACATATAGAGATTCAACTGAAGGATTATGCCTTCACACTAGGTTAGATGGCTGACTGTTTAACCTCGCAAGCTTGAGGGAAAGAAAAAAAAATCAGAAGGGTCACTATAAGAGACTTGTTATTCGCTGATGATGCTGCAGTCGTCACTCAAAGTCAACAGGAGCTTCAGAGCTTGATGAATCACTTCACTCAACCATGCAAGGACTTTGGCCTCACAATAAGTCTAAAGAAAACAAATGTGCTGGAATGTGGATGTTGTACCAGTTATAACTATGAATTGGCACCACTTCATGTACATGGGGTCAACCATCAACGACAAACTCTCTCTGGCCACAAAAATTGACAGCCACATTGGCAAAGCTGCAGCCACCTTGCCCGCCTCACAACACGTGTTTATGGAAACTCCAAACTCACAACAAAGACCAAAGCTGCAGTGTATAATGCCTGCACCACCAGCGCACTTCTAAATGGCAGTGAGACATGGACAACTTATGCTAAGCAAGAAAGAAGGCTCAATACCTTCCATATGCAGTGTCTACACCATCGGTCTTTGTGGAAGGACAAAGTGACAAATGTCAACGTATTGTCAAGTGTTGTCCTTCACAGCATGAATACACTGCTTAGACAGCACAGGCTTTGCTGGCTTGGCCATGTCCCCCGCATGGAAGATGATCGCAGCCTGAAAGATATCTTCTACGGACAAATGGCAAAAGAGCAGTTTGATGACTGCAGCTGAGGTTCAAAGCTGTGTGCAAGAGAGACTTGAGTGCACTGGACATAAATCCAGCAACCTGGGAGGATGAAGCTGCCGATCACACCAAGTGGCGATGCTCTCTAAAGCGCCACCTTAGATTGAAAAGAAGCTCTCACAGCAAGCAGAAGAGGGGAGAAAACATCAAAAGGAACATCAGGAAAATAAGCAGCTGAGGGCTATCACCTCAGGTCTGCATTCCTATAGTCAATTATGACTGAAGGGGCTATTATTATTATTACATTCACACAGATAATATTTGCTGTAATCTGATTCTTCATTTCCTTCCAGGCCAGAGAAAAAGATCATACAAACATCAGCAAAAAATATTTCCAGGAAACGGTGGAAAAGAAAAACAAAAAGCGTCGGTATCATCAGCATACAGAAAACAGGTACTAGATCATTTGATACATTTGTTGCTTGCTACATTTGTTGCTTGCTACATTTGTTGCTTGATACATTTGTTGCTTGCTACATTTGTTGCTTGCTACATTTGATGCTTGCTACATTTGTTGCTTGCTACATTTGTTGCTTGCTACATTTGTTGCTTGATACATTTGTTGCTTGATACATTTGTTGCTTGCTACATTTATTGCTTGCTACATTTGTTGCTTGCTACATTTGTTGCTTGCTACATTTGTTGCTTGCTACATTTGTTGCTTGATACATTTGTTGCTTGATACATTTGTTGCTTGCTACATTTATTGCTTGATACATTTGTTGCTTGCTACATTTGTTGCTTGCTACATTTGTTGCTTGCTACATTTGTTGCTTGCTACATTTGTTGCTTGCTACATTTGAATGAAAACAGTAAAGGTAAAGATAGTCCCCAAGCATATACAGCCATAGGAGAATGAAGTGTTAGAGACTTCACTATATTAGGTCTCAGCTTTGTGAGTCAGGGTGACCAGTATCTTCCTCGCTGCCTTTGCTTTCCATAAGAGTAGAGCTAGGTACCCATTTCTATCTGAGTGACCTAAGTGTGATACTTCTAGATTTTGAACACAGTAACTTCGCCTCCAGAAACGAGTGCTATAACCACACTGCAACTCGACACTTAATGGAAACAGCAGCAATACATATAATGAGTTAACTAATAATGAGTTAAACATTTGATAGTGATATTTTATTACAGTAACAGCAAAATAGCTTATTACAACAGAAAAAAAGTGGTATCCAAAAATGATGATATTGTTTAGCTCTCTGTGTGACAGTTCCCCATCTAGCTATCACTACTGGTGGTAGTGCTGTCAATAAGTTTTGTCTTTTTGCTTTCTTTTAAAAATATGTTTACTTTTGAGAGTTAACGAGATTGTTTTGAAAATGGCTTTTAAAAAACATAAAACTAACAGGATACCAAAGATGTTTCCTTAAGAACCATACATTAGGTACCATGGATAATCAGAAATAGCAAATGTGGAATGAAGGAAATAATCTAATAAGCAGAGTAGATGCACACACAATCAGAATGTGTTGATGACACGAGAAGATTATGACTGAACTTGGTCACAACCAGAAAAGTCTGAAAAACGTCAGAGGAAGACGCAGAGATAAATAGCTATTATTGCCCATGTTTGTTGTAATAGCACTTAAATGAATGAATGTTTATGTTTAGTTGTGCAGAAGGTAAAAATTTATTTATTCATTAAAGTGACAGTCTGATGGGGACCTGCCGCACAGAGAGCTAAATGATATCATTATTTTTGGATACCAAATTTTTTTTTTTCAGTTGAACTAAGCTATTTTGCTGTTACTGAAATAAAATAGAAATTGGGATGTTAAATAAAATGTGATTTAGTTTGACTCAATTTTTGACAATACTCTTAAGTCATTGTTCATTTTTTATTTTGTTTGTTTTTTGTTTTGTTTTTTAAATCGCCATTGTTAATTTCATAGCTTGAACTAATCATCTGATGACACAGTATTATTCTATGTAGTCATTGATAGTTTTCAGACCGGACATTATAAATCTAATGTGGCAATGTAGATTATGTGATGGAGGTAATCATCTGCTTATAATGAAATCATGCAGGCAGAAAACACTGACAGAATATTGAGGGGGGGGGGGGGAGTTTTACATTTAGTTTGGTTTTATTTTTAAAGACCATGTTCATTGCATGCGAATTACTTCATCAGTGCTCCAAACTCCTTCCTTAGATCACACAAGGAGGATCTCAGCACAGTGCACAAATTCCTTGATGAGGATCCCAATGTGTGTATACAGGAATCACACATTCTGTAAATATTTTTGTGGTGGGTAGGTTTCCTAATTTTTAAATTTTGCCAGGGCAGCAGCCATATGGCCTACTGTTTAAGATTTCCAATGGCTGAGGGATTTTCACGTGCGCAACTTGCACACGAGACCTTATATTTTTGGGCCCTTATCCGAAAAGGCAAGATTACTCACTACCCAGGAGATCAGGGGGAGTATGACATCATATAAACCACTGGTTCTGAAAAAAATTCCCATCAATTATATTCCCTGAGTGAACTCAGTACCTTTAGAATTAGGAAGATGTCATACCTCTTAGCACTCGACCCTCACAGTTACAATTCATTTTAAGTTACACTAAAACAGTGATTCATTGTTTTTGATGACAGCCTATAAAACTGGCTTTGCTGAAATGCTGTATAATGCTTCATGTTGATGAAATTTCCTTCTCATTGTAGGAAAACAAGGATGCATATTAACACCAGATGGCGGGGCAGGCAAAGACATCAACATCAGAATGAATAAGGCAAGAACAGCCTTTTTTAGCCTAAACAACATCTGGAAGTCCTCTCAATACAGCACAAGCACAAAATTAAGATTATATCAGAGTTGTGTGCTTTCTGTGCTTCTTTATAGTGCAGAATGCTGGAGAGTTACAGAGAAGGAAATGTCGAAATTGTCCTCTTTTCACACAACATGCCTAAGAAAAATTCACCAAATCTTTTGGCCGAATACCATCACCAACCAAGATCTGCTTACTCGGAACAAGCAAGAGGACATGCACACCATCATAGCTGGCAGTTGCTGGAGCTGGGTTGGCCATGTCCTCAGAAGAGACCCTGATGCCATCACAAGAACAGCTATGCTTTGGACCCCTGAAGGAAAATGAAAGAGAGGCCGACCAAAAACAACCTGGCGGAGGACTGTGGAGGCTGAGATGCAAAGAATGAACCAGAGTTGGGGCACTGTACGAAGGATGGATGCCGACCGAGCAAAGTGGAATCAATTTGTTGTTGCCCTACAAGACGCCACTAGGCGTGATGGCCACTGACTGCTTTGACGGTCGGCGGCTAAGGATCAAAGAAGAAGAAAGAAGAAGTAGGAAAACAAATACATAGCAGTATTGATAAAAAGGTAATTTTGGGGTTTTTTTTTATTTAACATGACAAACAGAGAAAGAAACAAAGAGGAAGTTGTGAGGTGGAGCAAGTTCATGTGTATCCAATCAGAAGGCAGAGAAATGTCAGGTGCATGACCATTGTTGTTCCTGATGATGATGATTATCTCTGTAAGTTTGTACTTGTATAGTAAAATTTACCATGCTGAGCTACAGTAAAAATTTGGAGGAAGGGATTAATGCAACCCGTAAAGAAAAGAATATTTTGCTCACTGACAGTTACAATGTATAAATGGATAATAAGTAATGTTTGTTACCGTATTGGCCCGAATGTAATACAACCTCGGACATAATACGACCCTAAAGTTTTGAAGGTGTTCTTCATGAAAAATAAAAGGTCTAATATACCTCGAGATAAAACTTAACATATTTGACACAGTTTTCTTTTAATGCAAAAGTTAAGTGATAAATTACCTTAATTATTATTATTTCTTAAATATCAGTAACAAAGCACAGATTCTACACCAGCTATTACTGAATTACCTACTGATACCTTCATTGGCTTTTTTATTTTTCTGATTTAAAAAAAAAAAACAGTTCTCTATGTTTTGAGTTTTTTATTTCAATGTTAAACTTGTTGAGAGAACATTTTTGCTGTTATCATTGTAATTTGTTTTCCATCTTATGTTAAATTTACTTAACAGCTGAGAATTCACTTACTTCATTTCTCTATCTATTGTGCCACACTCTGTGAACATGCTTCCTACACTACTTTAACATGATTAGCCAAAGTGTTCTTTACATGGGTGTTGAGTGGGCTTGGATTTCTGCTGAGTTTCATTACTTCTGTTTTTGACATGCTGCTCTTCAGATTGTATCTTTCACATGTTTTATGTTTGTGCGATTGAGTGTTTTTTTATATTCTGTTTAGTAGCCTCTTGTCAGTAATGACATCTTATCAACTTTTCCAGATTGTGAGGAGTGTAACCGGGAATATGATGGAGACTGCACTGTGCATGGTGCTCTTCTTTGTGTTGATGATGCCGAGGTAATATATTCTTAAAGTTACAACTAAGTTCTCAGAGAACTGTCTGGTCAAGTTATCACAGAGGAAACTTGATAATAGACACACAAAGATAACCTCGTGACCTCTGAATAATGAATGTTTGAAAAACCAAAGAGGATATTTCAGTAAAACAGAGCCGCGGTAGCATAGTGGTTAGTGCACTGGCTTCCTAGCGCAGTAGTCTATGGTTTGATCCCCAGATGAGGTGGGAAATTTTTAGGCCACAAACGGCTCCTGGGTTGACCCAGCCCCAAATGGGTACCAGAGCAACTCTGGGAAGGTTAAGGCGGCCGGCGTGATGCCGACCACATCACCCCTAGTGTGCCGACGGTCAAGATAATATGGGCCTAACACCATATTCCCAATATGCCTCAATGGGCGTGTAACGGGTTCCTTTCTAGGGCTTCGTTGTTTTGTTTGTTTAGTCTGTCTTTACAATTTATTGAGCAAGAGGTATAAGATAATGGAGTAAAAGGACAGGTCATTCCTAGCTTCCTGCCGAGGTCAAGCTGCAATGATGGCTCCATAGGGAACAATACGGGAAGTTAATGAATGAAATGGCCGTATGAAGAACAACAATTTTAAAAAGTGCTTAACAACATAAAAGAGCACATGAAGAGATATCTGAGCAGAAATTTCAAATAGGTGTGGAAGATGGTAGCCAAATTGGACTTTGAGATACATCCTTCTAAGGCTTATACATATACCAGCTTTGGACCATACAGAGGACAATAGATGGAAGTAATTGAAGAAGTTGCTAATAAGTGAGGTTATAAATAATTAATCTACAGTAACTCAGGAAACTAATAAATGTATTTGATAGATTTATTTTTTCTGGTTATATTTATGAGATTTAAAACATTATTCCTTGCATTGACACATCTCAGGTACTATTAAATTTCCAAAATGGTCATGAAGATTACTGCAGAAGATCTTTGCCAGAAGGACTAACCATCGATAAATCCAGGATACCAAATGCTGGACTAGGTGTTTTTGCTCTAAAGGACTTCCCTGCTCGTACCAGATTTGGACCATATAAAGGAATGAAGGAAACAAAAGAAGAATTTGCCTACAGCTCAGGTTATAGCTGGGAGGTGAGCTGTTGTAACCATTATCATTACTTCACTTTCACATCTGTATGTGTGGTCAGAAACATTTGATAAAATATATTTCTTCATTATAAAGTGGCCACTATGTGTGATACTGGTAGATGTGAATTTAAGTGTTCATAAACTTGTGAATTTAAGCATTCATAAACTTGTGAATTTAAGTGTTCATAAACTTGTGAACTTAAGTATTCTTACATTTGTGAATTTAAGTGTTCCTAAACTTGTAAATTTAAGTGTTCATAAACTTATGAATTTAAGTAATCATAAACTTGTGAATTTAAGTATTCATAAAGCGCACCATATTCTTTATGTATTATGAGGAAGGGCTTTATTATTTCTTTCATGAAATCTGGACACGATCATTTTTACAGCAGCCTCCTCATTTATTGACATATACTATACTAAATTCATCGCTGCTACTCTGAGTTGTAAAGTTCCCAGACCAAATATTGAGTCCACCATACCAATGTGACCTTTGTCAACAGATTTGGAAGGATGGCAAAACCTCTCATTTTATTGATGGCAGAGACCCTAGTGTGTCCAACTGGATGAGGTTTGTGAACTGTGCCAGGCATGAAGAAGAACAGTGTGTGACAGCCTATCAGTATAAAGGACAAGTTTATTATAGATCTCACACGCATATAGCCGCTGGAACAGAGATACTGGTGAGTATGCGGTGTGGGACTTGTAAGAATGTTTATGTGTGAATGCAGTAAAAAAAAAAAGTACCTTGCATGAGTCTTGGCAACCTTTTGGATTGAGAATAGTGGCCATCTTTAATATATAATCTATTAAAGCAGTTTGGCCATGAGAGAAAAGGAAGAAAGCTAGTGAGCATTGGAACATTTTGATGAAAGTGCCAAGAAGGCCTAATGCTGGCTGTGCAGTAACCATAATTGGCATTGATCTCAAGGACAGTACTGCAGCATCAAATTTGGAGTTGTGATCGATAATCAAAAGTAACTTTAAAGACAAATGGTATAAGAAACATCTGCATACCAATACAGCAGAACTGTACTACACATCACCAAGAAGAGATCAAGTAATAACTTTCAGACTAAGAACCAGCCATTGCAGACTCAAATACCATCTGTTCATATTGAAAATCAAACAGACAAATATGTGGGGAAGACAAACAAAAAAGTAGAACATGTCTTCCAAAATTGTTGTCTTCACAAAATGAGCAGAGTGGCCTTCTCCAACCCAGTTGAGGGAAAAACTGCATAGTGACAAGTGAAGCTGGAGGTGGACTGCAAACTTTATTGGATAGATGTGGTTATTTGAGAACGAATGAAGAAGAAGAGGAAGACTTGTCTAATTGAGGAACCTCCTCTGATTATCAGATTACTATTTTTCTGCAATGTTGTATGTAAAGTAGAGATGGCTACTCTGTGTGTGTGTCGAAACAATGCTTCGAAACGGCGTTGGGTCCAAAAGATTCGAAACACAGCCTGCTTGTTGTTTCGAAACAGTTTCAGTTCCTGTCTGCCTCGCTGTTTTGCAGAGATACACTGTCTCACTGTCTCACCTTCCGTGGGGCTTTGTAAAATTTGAGTCAACCGTCCGGAACATTAGTATGGAATATCAAACATGTCATATTTTTCAGGGATGTGTTATGATGACTTGATTTTACAAGTGATATTATTTTTGCTGAGAAGTTATAGACACTGGAAATTGTGTCAGTGCTGCAGTTGTCAATGTTTTAGGCACTATGTTAAAGTTGAAAGTGTCCGTGTGTTCGTATAAATGTAATGGACACTTTATTAGCTTTGCTGATATCTGTGTACTCGGTGTGGATCTGAATCATTGTCTACCAAAACTAGCTTACTCTAGTTTGATATCATGTGTTATTATTACTGTTATTATTATTGTTGTTTTTTATTATTTTCACATATACTGCAGCTATCATCATATCTCCGTTTTATTTCATCATAATGAAGACTTGTGTAAAAATATTGAATTGTGGTTTAATGAAACGCCATAGATTTTCACACACGCCAGTAGTGCGCAAGAAAAAACAGAGGAGATTGTCTCACACAGTTCATGTATAGTAATGTATACTGTCTATTAGAGACTTCTTTCTCCCCGATATGGGCAAAAGTGCCGTTGTGTCGAAACAGTGTGTCGACACAGTTTAAATCACTGAGCCGAATGTCTCGAAACAGCAGAGTGTGTCGATTTGCCCACCTCTAATGTAGAGTTTCCTATCACAGATAGTTTGACATATTGTTTGTTATTTCAGGTTTACTATGGTGACAGTTATGCTAAAGATCTGGGCATTCGGATCCAAGAGTTTGGGAGCATGGATAGAGATGTGCAAGGAAAGAAGGATGTAGAGCAGCCTGAGAGGAACAGTGAAAATAACAGTAAGTTTATGATGGTTTAGGATAATGGTAGTAGAATAGCTATGTACCATGCTTAGTTAACTTGTTAAATTACCGTAGTAGATATAGGGCATAAATGGCAACAGATAGTACAAAGATAGAATGATATAGTAGAATTGGTTAACCTGTTAAATTACCATTGTAGATATAGAGCATAAATGACAACAGATAGTGCAGAGAAAGAATGATATAGTAGACTTAGTAAACCTATTAAATTATCGTAGTATTGTTATTGTTAATCAGAATCGACGTCATTGCACTCCAGGCAAACCCATAGGTGCTCAGTTTCCCTCAGCAAATGTTGAAGGATATGAATGCTAATTGTTCCTGTTGTGCACTGGTTGTATACACGGCAGATGCATCCTCTCATACGTCCATCCCTGCTGGTCTTACGTTTGATGCCAAATTCCAGCAGTCTTAGCCTTGATGATTCATCGATTGAAGTGTCATTCTCTAATAGACGAACATGAATTGCCCTCAGGTTGTTATCATCTAAGCCCTGCTATGTTCAGCGACGGTTCTGCCCTGCACTCTCTACCAAGGCTGATGATGACTTACTGGTAGTTCATCCAGCTCTCATCTGACTTACTCCACTCTTCTCCCTTGAATATATTTTCAACTGATGTCAACTGTCTAATAGTCTCCTCTGCCTGTGCTATCCATGACATCCCCTTCTTTATTCTTGCTTCTTTGATGTCAGCTATGTTCCCATGCAGGGGATGCTTTTTGTCTGTGATTACTCGCATATACGCTTTTACCTGTGCCATTGTATATCTGGATCTAATTGGCAACAATCCAAGCAGGTGCCGCATCACAATAGGGGTATCTCGCGTACAGCCCAAGACTATACGCATCCCTTTGTTTTGAATGTGTTCCAGTCATTCACATTGTGATATTGACAGTGTGAGTATTCCCAGGCCATACTCGATTACAGACAAGACCCGCTGATGATAAAGAAGAAACAGTAGTCTCTGTTCCAGTGCGCTGCAGCCACTGTTTTTAATGCTGCCAGACCTCTCTTGTACTCCTGTATGATGTGATCAACATGGTGCTTATATGATAGCCCACGATCGAATGTTACTCCAAGGTATTTCAACTTGTTCTGCCTTTCAATTTTCTGTCTACTGAGAGTAAAGTCTGGAAGATCTGCTTTCAATATGGAGTTATTCAAGGACCACCAAAGCACACACGCTTTGTTGGGATTGACCTTGGAGCTGGTTTCATCGCACCGTTTAGAAACTGCTTGAAGTGTCTCATGTATGCTTTTGACCATTTCATGTCTGTCTGAACCAGTCTTGTACATGAGCAAGTCATCGCCAAAAGTTAATGTTTGTCCCAAACCTGTTGGTTGGATTGCAGCTATTTTTGCTGTATAGATGTTAAATAGCACCGTTGATAATGGAGAACCCTGTGGTAATCCTGGGCAAATGTGCATTGGTTCTGATGTCCATGTTCCCAAGCGAAATGCAACTGCTCTCTCAGTTAAGGCAGCTGCTATCCACCTTGTTAGCCATAGGTTTACACCACATTCCTTTACATTCTGTCAAGGTTGAAAAGTCAACACTGTTGTAAGCATCCTCTAGGTCAATTGCTACAGCCACTGTTTCTTGTTTACCCTGGAAACCCTCATATACATCGTACGCGAATGTTCCAGTGTTACCCCATGTTATTTTTATTGGTCTATGACTGCCCAGGGTATCAGGGAGGATGTGTGCATTTTCAAGGTGGTTCATTAATTGTCTTGCCACTATCTTCTCAAGTAATTTGCCGTATACATTCAGCAATGTGATGATTCAATAGCTGCTAAGCAGTGTGGGGTCTTTACCAGGTTTAGGAAGTGGGCATAGGTAGCTATGTCTTCCTAGTCTTCTGGCACCTCAGCATTCTGTATCTTCTTCTTCTTCTTCCGTCCTTAGCCAAAGACCGACCAAGCAGTCAGAGGCCATCACGCCTTGTGGCGTCTTAAGGGCAACAGCAGATTGATTTTCTCTGTTGTAGTTTCCCATCACGCCTAGCGGCGTCTTTAGGGCAACAACAAATAGATCCATCTGCCGTTGTTTCCGTAATCGGTGTGCAGCATTCTGTATACTGGTGTTGAAATCCATCAATACATTCTTTTCTTTTTTTTAAATGTAAAACTTTTGGCGAGGCGCGTCCTATTCAACCTAGTCGGTTATATTAGGGCGCATATCCAAATATAAAAGACCCTTAGGTCTCGTGGTTTATTATCAATACATTTGAAATATCTCTGTCATCAAGCTGCTTGATGTGCTGATACTGTACACCATCAGGACCCGAAGCAGTGTTTCTACTTGTTTTTAAAGTATGCATAACATCCTCATCAGATATGAGATCAAAATATATCTCATCTCTGATGCAATTTTCCAGTACACGATTCTTAATCTCATGACGGGCAGCTTTATCACCTTTATCTGTCTGAGTGATATACCGACTGAGTAATGCATGTCCTTTTTCTTCATCTGTCTTCAGGCTTATTCCCGCGGAGCTCAGAGTATATGTATGGGTTGGCTTATATTGTTCCTATTCATTCGCCGATGTAAGGACCAGAATTTCTGTAAGGTCTTTTCCGTGCCCCCCTGTGTCACAAAGGCCTCTCACACTTGGTCCTTGGCTTCCCTTGCGACTCTTTTGAACCTATTGATGGCTTTATGTTTATTTATTTACTGTTTACAGGCCTCGGGTTTCCCCTCCTTATATGTTTATGCGTTTATAAAATACCAAGAAACCTACATTCTATACTTTACTTATTCTCATTCTTCTATCATTTGCTGGACACAGTGTTAAGGCCTTTGTCATGTGTAATCTGGCCTATACTGTTGTATAGTGGAACTGCAGAAGTGATTGCGTCTATAATTAGTCTGGGTCGTCCTATGGTACATATCCGGGTCACGTGGTGTTCGTGCTAGACCTCTGTCAGTGAAGCATTATTTTAGTAATGCGGAGCTGGCAGAGTGGATAGTGGCGATTCGCTTCTGTGGCTAGGTGGTGGGTGCCGTTCGGAAGGTCCTGGTTCGATCCCGGTAAGCCTATCACTTCTATTGTTTTTCTGTTGTCTGGTCTTCTACTTCTTTATTTCTCACTGAGTGCCTGGTAACTACCTTTGTGTGTTGTTTGTTTATTTATTTACTGTTTACAGGCCTCGGGTTTCCCCTCCTTATATGTTTTTGCAAATATACACCTACAGTTGAATGACAGGCAGTGTGCCACAGACATGGAGAGAGGCGCTCATGTGCCCCATCATAAAGAAAGGAAAAGACAACAGGAAGGCCACCAGCTACAGACCAATAAGCCTAACTAGCTGTGTATGTAAGACAATGGAGAGGATGATCAACAGAAGATTGAAATTGTACTTGGAATCCGAGAAAATGTTAGTGCCAGAACAAGCAGGGTTTAGAGAGTGCAGCAGCACAGAAGACCAAATCACATACCTGTCCCAGATCGTTGAAGATGACTTCCAAGAAAAGAAAAAAGTCTTTACCCTCTGGATAGATCTCCAAAAGCTTTTGACAAAGTATGGAAAGACGGGTTAATAGTAAAACTGCAAAGAAATGTAATCAAGGGTAATATGAGAAAATGGATCCAGTCGTTCTACACAATCGGAAAGCAAGAGTCACCATGGAAGGCCACAACAGCAAGAAAATCCTCCTAAAACATGGAGTTCCTCAAGGCTCAGTATTGTCTCCCACCCTGTTCCTTGTGTTCATCATTGACCTCATCCACGATCTGCCACAAGGTGTGAGAGCTGCCCTATACGCTGATGACTTGGTGGTGTGGTGTGTAGAAGAACATCTAAATATCGTTAATAAGCGAATACAAAGGGCAGCAGACAACATAACAGCATGGGCGGAGAAATGGATGGTGCAGATCAACGCTGAAAAATCCTCAACAAAACTTTTCACGCTTTCAAACAAAGACAAAGCAGGAGAGATACAACTTGGAAATATACATGTTCAAACAGACGAGGAACCGGTGTACTTGGGCATTACATTAGATAAGAGAATGACATGGAGGCCCCACATCAAGAGAACAGAGGCCAAAACAAGAAGAATACTTGCCATACTGAGGAAAATAGCTGGATCAAGTTGGGGAGCTAACGAAATAACACTAAAGAAAGTTTATACAGGTGCAATAAGACCAATATTAGAGTATGGATCAGCAGCATGATCTACAGCAGCCAAATCACACCTACAAGCCTTGAATAAGGTATAAAATCAAGCGCTTTGGTTGATCACGGGTGCCATGAAGACCACACCAATAAACGAAATGGAAAAAATCACAGGCATTCCACCTTTATTCTACAGACGAGACACTAAGACCCTGATTCAAGCAGAAAAGTACAAGAACATGCCAACACATCCAATGAAAACTAGATTTAGAGATTTAGCCAGTGGGAGGTTGAAGAGAAGCAGTTTTGTGCATCAGTCCAAAAAACTAATTAGAACAATACAAGGATGAACTACCAGACATCACTAAGGAAATAATTCCCACACTCCTCCCAACCCCATGGGAACAACATCAAAATTTCAGCATTAAGACCTCCATAACTACCACCTGCCCCATGGGAGAGCTAAATATTCTCCAAAGGAAAACAGCAGCATGTGACATGATTGAAGAACTATACCCCAGAGAAGCATGGATCCAAGTATATACTGATGGATCTCATACATGCCACACCTCAGACATGAAAAACCTGTACAACAAATCCAAAAACCCTGTACAGAGACCCGCAAAACCTGTACAGACTGAAAAACGTAACAATAGAGTTAATTAATGTACAAATATATTCAATTAGATGGTTCTGCACCATCATAGTGACATGCGCCCTTTGCCTTTTTAAGCATGTCTTCACTTGCTTTAAAACCTAAACAACAAGAGTTAGAATTTATTTTGTACCGGTGTTGTAGAAAAGCTGTGACTGTATCATCATTTAGTCTATTTCTGCAAAAAAAAATTAATACAATTTATGGTGGAAATGAAGAACAGTTTGGTGTGTGTTCTATAGTGCCTTATAAAAGTATAGATCTAAAGAGACCAGTAATAAGCGTTATGGGTTAGGTTTAGGAATCTTAAATCAAATATATATATATATATATATATATATATATATATATATATATATATATATATATATATATATATATATATATATATATATATATATATTAAAGCTAGCAATGAAAATATAAACTGGCGCAATATTATATATTCTCTACCGAACTTCAAAAATTGGAATAGCCGTTATACCCATACGAATTTTAGTGTCAATCAAACATTGATAGTAATTAATTATTTAATAAATATAAATCATTGGATGACCGTAATGATGATCACCCAAGGCAAAATCACATTGTTTTTTAAAGAAACGAAATTAAAACTAAGAAGAGAAGTAACTCCAAATAAACTTTTCTCTGACCTGGTTAAGATGCAAATTTGCCTTGCTTTTGTGGGTTTTTTTTCAGTTTCATAATTTGGTCATATCGGAATGACGGTCGCCGAATGCTCCGCATGTATTTTCGTACCATTTAGATTTCGGGTTAACCCTAACCCCAACTGTAACCCTAATCCTAACTCTAAATGGTACGAAAATACATGCAGAGCATTCGGCGACCGTCATTCCGATATTAGGCCTACCCATAATTTGTTTTGTATTATTATTCAAATTTACATTTCTTACGCACTTTCTACCGTAAACCTAACCTCAACCTTAACTCTAAATGGTACGAAAATACAAATATTAAACATACTCGACGGCAATAAAGGTAAAGATTGCCAGAATCTCAGTAAAAAGAGTTGTCAGAATCATTCAAGTTGAATAAATTCAACTCAAACAAGAATTTTCGTGCTCTTTTTCCACAAAATGTTTATGATTCGGCGGTATGGCAGCGTCCATGTTTGTAACTTTCGCTTTTGTAAAATCACTATTATCAGTTCTACCGTATTCGCTAGCAGTCAAATATTTTGTTCGTTTCAAGCTTAGTGGCCAGATTTTTCAATGCTGAATCCGATTATGCCCAGCAATTGCCGATACGATTGTAAACAGAAGAGTTCTGGTGCTTTTAAAATAGGACGTACGTTTTATAGGTGTATGGGAACGAGGTATCGCACTACTTCCGTGACGTACTCGGTACGGCACAGCGACAAAAATTGTCAAGATTTATGCCGTATGGCGTACGTCATAATGGTGCTGAAAGGGTTAATAATTAGGCGAAAAAACCCGTACAGACCCGTGTACGGCCCGTACACATCTGAAAACGCAAACACCCCGTACAGATTATGGGTAAACCTTTAAGTGTGGCATGTATGGGATCTGCAACCAGAGCAGTGAAGAATGGAGGCACAGGAGTTTATGTGGTCTATCCAGACAAAGAAAACGAATCCACCTGTTCACCTACTGGAATATTCTGTTCAAACTACTCTGCTGAAGTACAGACCTTAGGCATTGCTGCAGGAATAATAAATAACACAATAAGCCACTGTCAGCAGGTTGTATACCTTACCGACACAATGTCAGTTCTGCAAGCCCCAACAGTGATAAACTGCCAGAGTTAAAAAAAGCCCTATGCGAGGTAAATATCAAAAGAAGGGTAATGCTACAGTGGATACCATCACACTGTGGCATACCAGGAAATGAGAGAGCAGATACGTTAGCAAAAGAGGGAGCAACACAGGAACAAAAAGAATAAACAATCACCTTCCAGGAAAAGAAGACCCTTATCAAGGCCATCAGGAAAATTGACCAACAAAGAGACAACTATCACTATCTTGATCGAGCAAAATAGGTGATCCTGTTCCATATTAGAACAGGACATAACAGACTGAACAGTCACTTATACAGACTGAGATTGGTCCCATCACCCCAATGTACGTGTGGACAGGCAGCACAGACAGCCGAACATATCCTGCAAGACTGCCACATGCGTAGTCAATTGCGTACTGAACATTGGCCCACAGAGACGCTCATCCACACAAAGCTGTTTGGGAGTCTTGACGAACTTTCAACCACAGCAACTTACATCCAGAGAACCGGACTTCCTGTGTAGACATTACTAAACAACAGCAAACGAGAAGAAGAAGAAGATGTGAGCCTGCAGGGTACTTAAAAGTGTGTTTAGGCTCTCTTTGTCTGGTTGCCTTTCCCTTGGCAATGAAGACAACACAAGGTAGATGATCACTTTCCTGTGCTCCCAGTACATTCCAGCATGCAAGGGTTGCAGCAGCATTAGAAATCAATGCCAGATCTATGATGCCATCAGTGTCCCCAGGTTTAGCTGCCAGTCTTGTCGGGCGTCCATCATTCAAGATGGTTAAGTTTATGTTCAATAATGCCAGACTCAAGGCCATATCCTGTCTATTGTCCATGATGTTACCCCACTCCTTAGACCTAGCATTGGAATCACCAGCAATTAAACACCATTTGTTAGGTTCATTGGACCATAGTAGAAACAACATAAATTGCAACAGATAGTGCAGAGATAGAAGGATATAGTAGACTTAAGTAACATGTTAAATTACTATAGTAGATATAGAGCATAAATGGCAACAGATAGTGCAGAGATAAAATGATATAGTAGACTTACTTAACCTGTTAAATTACTATTACTCAGTATCTTTTAGCTTCCTGTGAAGTATAGGCCCTCAACAAAAACAACACACTAAGCCTTCTTGTCCTGTGCCATCCATTCAAGATCTTTACATGTCCTTTTTTATCCATTTCATTTCTGTGTCCAGTTCTCTTCTCCATGTGGTTTTTTTTTCGTCTGCCTTTATTTCTTTTCTTCTGGGGGCTTCCAGGACAAGGAGTGACTTGTAGTGCTATCACCAGGTTTTTAAAAAATGTGTGTTCTATCCAGCGTCACATTTTCTCCTCGGCTTTTATATTATTGGTGTTTGTCTAGTTCTTTCCATCAGTTTCCAGCTAGAGATTGTATTATAGCATTTAAATGCTTCTATACTTCTTTCTCCTTGTCGCTGCTAACGGAGCATGGAACCCAGCATTATAGTATGACCCTAGGAAGCCTTCAAACTTTTGAATGCACTTGCAGCTATGGTTATGGCAGTCACTTCTATACATAGTTAGCCTTTTAAATTGCCATAGTAGATACTTACTTACATACTTAGTTGGTCCTCTACTACCATGAGGTGTAGAGGTTTGGAAGAGAGCGCCATACTATCCCATCAGCTGCCTTCCTCCTGGCCTGGCTTCACTCCAATCCCCTATCCTTCAGAGACCACCTGTCATAAAATCAGAGGTTACACCGATCAAATAGATAATATTCTTGTTTATAGAGATAACATAATATAGGGTTAAAATAGTGGAGTTGTGTGAAACATCATCGCCCCGCCTGCAGGGCAGTACTAACTTTTTATACCTCGTCCTTGAGACACTAACGGTAACAATTTTGAAAAGGCAAGGCTTATTCGTTCTAAGAAAGATGGATAGAAGAAAACACGAGGAAGGGGAAGGGAGAGACGGAAGAATGCTATCATTTGACACGCGTTTGGTTCTTTTGGTCTCGCGAGTCGAAAACGATAGTGCGTGGAAATACCGTAGCATGTTTCTAAAAGACGACACAAAACCATACAGTCCCCTTTTGCTCGACACGCAGTTCAAAATGTATAACCTCTTAGATCTGCAGACTGAAAGGAAAAACACACACACAGTTCGTACATCCGGCCTAAAAGTTGCAGTTTTGTGACGTATTGGCAGATTCATTGGTTCAATTTTGAATGAGAATGCTAGTTACAGACAAATAATACGACTAACGTGGAATATTTGAAAATACAGTACGAGAAGGAGAGAAAAGGAGCATAGGTGGTAGTGTCATGAGTTCGTTGTTTACAGAAATTTGAACCCAAGCGGGGCATAGAAGGATAGAGAAGAAAAACTTAGATAATTTTCTTACATGCAAAAAGAAAGGACAGTTGACAAATACAATGACATTAATGGTTAAATAGAAGATTAAGGTGTTAATGTATCTTACCGTAGATAGGAAAATATGTTATTTGAATAAATAAAGGGGAAAAACAATAATAGTAAATATAATAAAGGAAAGAATAAAAATATAACTACTGTGTGACAGACAGCAGCCTGATCAATAATTACTTTTCAGAATTTGAAACAATTAGTAAATAACCGAGATATTGGTAGAAGACAGATGGACGAACAGATATATATCTCTCTCAGCTTGCCACATATTGGGAGAGGGGGAGGTAATCCCAAGTTTGAAAGTTGAAGTTTCAATTTGAAAAAAGAACGCAAGAGGCATAATAGTCCCTGATTGGCTGGAGTCTAATAGACTAACAGTAGTGATAAAAACAATTTGATGTCGGCGTTAGGTGCCACTTGTAAAATATATTTCCTACACTACTGTTGTGTTAAAGGCAAGAATTTCAGTACGATTTTGCCTTTGCTGATCTGCACCAGCAAGCGATCTGGAAGTGACCATATTATCGCTAATTAAACTAATTAGTAGGAATATTTCATTGATGCGGTAAGAAAAAAAACATTTATATCATCATTATTATTATTATGTATGTATTATTGAATATTTATGAAAATTCTATGGGTAGAGGCATATATATATAGGAAAGCGCTAACATCAAACTTTGTCACAAAGTTGTTAAGAAAGATGATATCATTTTGTAGAAAAGCCAGACAGGCTTACTGACACTTTGGGAGAAAATAAAATTAAATATTAATGGGGAAATTGATGTACAGTTTTATGATATAAGACCAGAAAACCACTGGCCGTCTTCTTCAGCAAGTCACCGTGTTTGCACATGACGATATAATTAATTAAACTGTTTCCTATGTCAAGGAAGGTGTCAAACTGAAGTTTGAAAGATTATCTGACCAGGAATGGGGTACAAAACCAAATAAGAACGTTAACTAATTGTTTAGTTACCATGCTGATTCTGACCATGATGAACATGTTTAATAGTTAGGGATAGAGAGAGGTATATGAGGTGTTGAGGAGGGCTTATTACTCTCATTCCAGGGTTTCATCTCTGAATCAAAGTGCGCCATTGGTCAACATATACCTGTATGTACATCTGCACCAGAAGAATTGAGGCAGTATTGTCTGTTTGCCTCACTGTTGAGAATTCAGGAGCAGTATCCTGACTTGGCAGTTTGAAGCTGTTAGCTTGGACTGAAACCATCTTGTATTCCCGCAACTACAAAGATAAGAATTCGTCCACGGGCACATGATACCTCAGATTAACCACTCTCTTTTCCAAATGTGTATTTCCTAGTTCAGAACATGATGAACACAGACGTTCTTCCCATTATTACCCGTTCATAGGATCAAGATTTAATTGACACTTTTCAAGAGTGACATTTTTATAGAAAAAAAAGAACTGAGATACAGGAAAATAAATTGTAAAGAAAAAAGATTTAAACTTTAACAGTGACTTGTTTCATTATTGTTCATAATTTATAAGTGTAGTGTTGTCATTTCATTACATTACATCGCATATACCCTAGACATCTAGCTAGACAACCCTCACACACCTTTACACTTAACTAGGAGAAAATATATGACAGGTTGAGGTCATAAGGGGGTAGCAGACAGGTTCCCTGAGAACATATTCATAAATAACTAACCTCAGGGGCTTGCACAGCTGACCTCACATCTGTTACCAATAATATCTATTTCTTTAACATCAAAACCCACCACACTGCCCAATGCCCGAGTCGTCCCGTAGGTCTGGATCCCTGGCTCTCAATTTTCCATGCTTATCGTGGCAGACGATCCTCCCCCATTCTGCAGATATGGCGCCATAGCAGATATGAAACATGAATCAAGAATAGCGCATGGTGCAGAAAGAATAACACACCTGTTGATATGCTCTTTGTGTATATATCGTCTCGATGTTTATCTTGTTTCCTACTAGTCGATGTTTATCTTGTTTCCTACTAGAGTTGCTTGCCCTTATGCTAGCTCTTCTGTTTCCCTTCTTACTACTTCCTGTTTTTCTAAGATGGTTGATTAAACATGTCGAGTCATATCCAGTGTGTGTTCAAGCTTCGTGATTAAACTTCATAATATGTAATGTATGACAGCCAGCCACGTCTCATTGTATTTAACAACATTTACTACACACAACAGTAAATATCAACATGGTGGCAGCGGTTGAAGGACTGTCATGAGGTTCGCAGATTTTGCGGCATGATACAGTATCTAGCAAAGTTTCTCAACAATCTTTCAGAAGTTCTTCATCCAATTAGAGAACTTACACGTAAGGATACTCCCTTTATCTGGTCTGCTGAATGCGAACAAGCTTTCAAGAGAGTCAAGAAACTGATTACTTCTACTCCAGTACTCGCATACTATGATCCTGATGAATCTTTGTGTATTCAAGTTGATAGTAGCAGCTATGGACTTGGGGCTGTCCTCCTACAAAATGGTCATCCAATAGAGTTTGCTTCAAGAGCTCTAACTGAAACTGAACAACGCTGGGCTCAAATTGAGAAGGAACTCTTAGCTGTTGTATATGGTTTGGAACGCTTTGACCAGTACACTTATGGAAGGAAAGTTACAGTCATCAACGACCATAAACCTTTGGCAGCCATCGTTAAGAAACCTCTGAGTCAAATTCCTCGAAGACTGCAGAATTTACTGATGCACAGCCATCGATATGACTTTGAATTCCAATGGGTACAAGGTTCCGATCTTCTTATAGCCGACACACTGTCCAGAGTTTGTATTCATAATGTCACATTGGATTCCTTAGCTGATAGAGAGAGCAATGCAGGAGCTGATGCACCTGTAAGATTACCTGAAATACCAGATGTGATGATGGAAAAGATTAAAGCTGAAACTCTCAAAGACAGCGTGCTCCAGAGGTTGAAGTCGACCATTTTGGATGGGTGGCCTAAAAGAAAGTCTGATGTACCAGCTGAGCTTATGCCTTATTTCGACATTCGTGATACTCTGACAACAGAACAAGGCATAATACTTAAAGGAGAGCGTATTCTTATCCCAAAAGCATTGAGGCCTGAAATCAAGCAGAAGCTACACGCTGCTCATCTTGCATTTGACAGCATGATGCGCCGGGCCAGAAGTTGTCTGTTTTGGATCGGCATGACAGCTGAGATTCGACAGATAGCTGACAGTTGTCCAGAATGTCAAGAAACGAAGGCAAGGAATACTAAAGAACCTTTAAACCAACACTCAAGAGGTTTATCACCCTGGGAGAAAGTCGGCACTGACATCTTTATTATAGAAGGCCGATATTATTTAGTTCTGATTGACTACTTTTCCAACTTCATTGAAGTAGACTTTTTACCTACAATGACAGCACAGTTAGTCATCAGGAAATTGAAGTCTCATTTTGCTCGTTATGGTGTTCCCAAAGTTATTGTATCTGACCAAGGTACTCAGTTTACGTCTGCACAGTTCAGATCATTTACTGCTAGATGGGGAATACTTCATGTTAAATCAGCACCAGGTCACCATAAAGCCAATGGATTAGCTGAATCGGCTGTGAAACTCATCAAGGGTATGATGAGAAAGACTGTTCAGAACAATACAGATGCATATGAGGCACTACTTGAACTTCGTAATACGCCGAGACAAGGGTTTGATCAAAGTCCAGCAGAAATACTGTTCAACAGGAAACTGCGTACACTGATACCTTCTGCAGTGAAACCCATTGCATCTCACAGTAGAGTTATTGAAAGTAGAGGCAAGAGAGACAGATCAGTGAAGAAGTATTATGATAAAACTGCTCATGATCTGCCCAAGTTGTCTCACCAGCCAGTCTACTATCAAGACCCTGAACAACCAAACTGGCAACCTGGAAGGATTGATAAGAGGCTTTCTGAAAGATCTTATCTCGTTGAAGGGGAGAATGGAGGTCAATATGTCAGAAACAGAATTCATCTAAGACCTAAAACAACACCTTTCACACCTGATCCCGAGGACCTGGAAATTGATGTCTCCTCTCCAGTTCTGCCCGAGCAGCAGGTTGTTTTGCCAGACATGGAGAACACTGGTGAAGCGCATAGCTCCAATCCTACAGAAGATAGTCCTTCGGCTCCAGCTGCTTCTAGTCCTGGGAAAGCTGGCAAAGAACATTCTCTCCTGCCATCTTGCCCTAAGAGACCGCAAAGAGATCGCAAGAAACCCTCTTGGATGAATGACTTTGTTCACTCGTAGAGAAGGGGGGATGTTGATATGCTCTTTGTGTATATATCGTCTCGATGTTTATCTTGTTTCCTACTAGAGTTGCTTGCCCTTATGCTAGCTCTTCTGTTTCCCTTCTTACTACTTCCTGTTTTTCTAAGATGGTTGATTAAACATGTCGAGTCATATCCAGTGTGTGTTCAAGCTTCGTGATTAAACTTCATAATATGTAATGTATGACAGCCAGCCACATCTCATTGTATTTAACAACATTTACTACACACAACAGTAAATATCAACAACACCATACTTAGTTAATTCATTAGTAGATATCAATAATTGACAACAGTGCATGGTGCAGACAAAATAATGTACCATACTTAGATAACTTGCTGATTTATTATAGTAGACATCGAGCATTAATGACTGATAGCACATAGTGCAGACAGGATGAAAATATAAAGAGCTGACAATAGTTGTTCTTGTTGCTAAAGAAAGATGAAGAATCAGGACTATTTTCTCCTGACATGGACCTTCATCATTGTTAATCTACTAGGAGCATTTTTTTTTTTTTTTAAGATTTCTGTCAAACAGCATGCAAAAGTAGCAGACATTTTATGTTGTCTATCTAGTATACCAGTAGCATATTCTATATTGCTGTAACAGACTTTGTATAATGCTGTCTAGTGAGTAGCAGACGTTTTGTGTTGTCTGTCTAGTATAAAGGTAAAGGATCCCGTTACACGCCCATTGAGGCATATTGGGAATATGGTGTTAGGCCCATATATTCTTGACCATCGGCACACTAGGGGTGATGTGGTCAGCATCACGCCGGCCGCCTTAACCTTCCCAGAGATGCTCTGGTACCCATTTGGGGGCTGGGTCGACCCAGGAGCCGTTTGTGGCCTAAAAAAAATCCCACCTCATCTAGGGATCGAACCATAGACCACTGAGCTAGGAAGCCAGTGCACTAAGCACTATGCTACCACGGCTCCCTCTGTCTAGTATACCAGTAGCATATTCTAGTTTAGTAGGAATTTTGTTCTTTACTTTTCCTGTCTATTTTATAACCTAGTGTTAATCTTTGACCTTTTAGGTTTTTAACTTCTTTTGGGATCCTTTTCTCAACAAGGGGGGAGGGCACTTATTGGGTTATTTTCCTATATCTGTAAACATGATTATATTGATTTCTATATGTTTGATGTTGTAAAGTTTAAGTGATAATAAACTAAACAAAGCTTAATTTAGTGTGTTGGTCAGACCCATATCCATTTACCATAGTTTTTCACATTTGTGTGTCTTGTTGTCACATAATTGTGTGTGTGTGAGTAGTAAACTTATAATTATACTTATAGGGAGGTTTTGACAGATGGTCTTATACTAAAGACAGTCGTATAGATAGGCTGGACTAGAGAAACCACTCATTCCAGAGACAGATCTTCACCGTAATCTTTCTTTCTCATATACCCCCACCTTCTGCTCTACTCAGATGGGACCAAATATCTCTCTAACCTGTCTAAAAATGTATGACAAACACACACACACACACACACACCTGGACTTACACTGTGCTCTGAATAGTTTTACTGTTCTCAAAATTACGTAGTGACCTGGGCATTCATAATAAGGCTTATCTGGCAAATCTACATGGAGATATTCACCAAGCTATGTGAGCAATATACTGTAGGGTAAATAAACATTTTAGTCTAAGGGAATGACAAAATATGTAAATAATTTTTATAACACATAAGGATCTTCACCTTAATTTAGAAATATTAAATTTAGAAATAAGTATAATTTAAATAATTTTTATATTTTATGAAGAAAGTCAAACAGTGAGATGTTTAATTTGTGTTTATTTATGGTTTACTCATGTCTCCTTCCATTGTCTCGTCTTTCAGGAACATACATTTGCCCCCAGTGCCAACTCTCCTTCTCCCAGCTCTGGTATTTAAAAAGACATATGAAAAGCAGGCATTTTGGTAAATATTGGGAACTTAAATATAATGAAATTGATTCAGATATGATGACAGAAGGCAGGGTACGGTTAAGTCAAATACTACACATGGAGGGAGAGAAGCATGATACAAATACTGTTACAGAACTCTGTAATGAATCAAAACTTCCAGCAATAAATGCATCAGTCTGTGCCACGGACTGCCTGAGGAAGACAGATACTGTAAATGGAAATACAGTTTGTAATGGACTGACTTCACAAAATGAGAGTTTTAGTGGTGAGATAAAGAAAGTGTTTTATTCGTCTGAAAAATATGTGGAACTTTGTGGAGCTGATACAAATTATAAAGAAAGTATTAATTCACAATCAAACAAAAAAAGTAGTGCAAGAGAGAAACGTTACAGATGTGATGTATGTAATGCAAGATTTTTATGGTTGGGTAGACTAAATGCTCATTTAACAAAGCACACAGGAGAAGGATATTACAAATGTGACGTTTGTAATGCAAGATTTCCTTGGCTTTTTAAACTAAAATTTCATTTAATGCGGCACACTGGAGATAAACGCTACAAATGTGATGTTTGTAGTATGAGGTTTCTGTATAACTGTGACCTAAAGGCACACACAGCAAAACATACAGGAGATGGACGTTACAAATGTGATGTTTGTTGTGTTGGGTTTCACTGGGTTGGGGAACTAATGGAACATAAAAGAAAACATACAGGAGAGAGACCTTACGTATGTGTTATATGTAATGCAAACTTTCGTCGGTTGAGTCATCTAAATGTACACAAAAGAACTCACACTCGAGAGACACCTTACATTTGTGACATTTGTGGTGTAGCATTTTCTCACTTAGCTTACTTACGTATACACAAAAGAAGGCATACAGGAGAAAGACCTTACATATGTGATATTTGCAGTGTAGGGTTTCATGAGAAATGTAAGCTAAAAATACACAAAACAGGGCACACAGGAGAAAAACCTTACATATGTAATGTTTGTGGTGTAACATTTGCTCATGATGGTTCTCTAAGAACTCACAGAAGAAAACATTCAGTAGACAGACCTTACAAGTGTAATGTTTGTAATGCAGGATTTATTTTTAGTTCACATTTAAAGATGCATGAGAGATTTCACACAGGAGAAAGACCTTACAGTTGTAATATTTGTAATGTGGGGTTTGTGAGTAGTTCAAATCTAAAGGCACATGAAAGAAAACATATGGGAGAGAGACCTTACAAGTGTGATGTTTGTCATGTGGGGTATTCTCAGAATAGCACTCTAAAGATGCACCAAAACAAACATACTGGAGAGAAACCTTTTAAGTGTGATGTTTGTAGTATGAGTTATACATTTCGTTCAAGTCTAGCCATACACAAAAGAATACATACAGGAGAGAAACCTTACAAGTGTGATGTATGTAGTGTGGAGTTTTCTCAGACTTGTTCTTTAAGGGTGCACAAAATGAAACATTTTGGAAAGAGACCTTACAAGTGTAATGTTTTTAGCAAAGGGTTTACTATGAGGTCACTCCTGAATGTACATGAAAGACAACACACAGGAAAAAGTCCTTACAAGTGTGATGTTTGTTGTGTAGTGTTTGCTACTAGTTCATACCTTAAGATACACAAAAGGAAACATACAGGTGAGAGACCCTTCAGGTGTGATATTTGCTATGTAAGGTTTGCTTGGAATATTGACCTAAAAAGACATAGAGTAAAACATACAGGGGAGAAACCTTTCAAATGCAGAGTTTGTAATTTAGCATTTTCTCAGAAGTGCCAATTGCAGATTCATGAAAGAAAACATACGGGCGAGAGACCATACTTGTGTGATATTTGTGGTTTCAGGTTTATTCAGAATGAGAGTCTGAAAATGCATAAACAAAAACATACAGGAGAGAAACCTTACAAATGTGATGTTTGTCATTTGGGGTTTGCTAAGAATTTCCAACTGCAGGTACATAATAGAAAACATACAGGTGAGAGACCTTACGTGTGTGACATTTGTGGTGTAGGGTTTGTTCAGAATCAGAGTCTGAAAATGCATAAACAAAAACATACAGGAGAGAAACCCTACAAATGTGATGTTTGTAATTTACGGTTTTCTCAGAATTACAATCTGCAGATACATAAAAGGAGACATACAGGTGAGAGACCTTACAAGTGTGACATATGTGGTGTAGGCTTTGCTCAGATTATTCAGATAAAGAGGCATGTAATAAAACATACAGGTGAGAGACCTTTCAAGTGTGACATTTGTGGTGAAAAGTATGTTAGGAATGACTATCTAAAGAGGCACAGGGTAAAACATACAGGAGAGAAACCTTACAAATGTGATCTATGTAATTTGGGGTTTGCTGAGAGCTGTCTACTAAAGATGCATATCAGAAAACATACAGGAGAGAGACCTTACATGTGTGACATCTGTGGTGTAAGGTTTGCTCAGAGTAGTCACCTACAGAGACATAACATAAAACATACAGGAGAGAGACCTTATAAATGTGATTTATGTAATTTAGGGTTTGCAGAGAACTGGATACTGAAGATGCATAACAGAAAACACACAGGAGAGAGACCTTACAAATGTGATCTATGTAATTTAGGGTTTGCTGAGAGCTGTCTACTAAAGATACATATCAGAAAACATACAGGAGAGAGACCTTACATGTGTGACATCTGTGGTGTAAGGTTTGCTCAGAGTAGTCACCTACGGAGACATAACATAAAACATACAGGAGAGAGACCTTATAAATGTGATTTATGTAATTTAGGGTTTGCAGAGAACTGGATACTGAAGATGCATAACAGAAAACATACAGGAGAGAGACCTTAGAAGTGTGATGTTTGCAGTGTACGTTTTTCTCACAGTGGTGGGATAAAGAGACACATAAGAATACATACACGAGAGAAAAACCTTACAGATGTGATATTTGCAGTATAAGGTTTGTCCGGAATAGTAGCCTAATCAGACACCGATTAAAACATAGCGAACGATGTGTGATAAATGCAACGTTTGTGAATGTAGGGTTTGCCCAAAATAGTCATCTAAAGATGCACATAAGAAAAAGACCTTACACATGTGATATTTTTAATGCTGGGTTTGCTACTAGGAGCCATCTGAAGCCTCACAAAAGGTGGCGTACATGAGTGGGACATTGCAAGTGTGATGTTTGTAATGTAGGAAGAACTTATAAATATAATGTTTGTTATGTAGGAAGAACATATAAATGTAATGTAGGAAGACCTTATAAATGTGATATTTTTAATACTGGGTTTGCTGCTAGTAGCCATCTGAAGCCTCCCAAAAGACAGCTTACATGAGTTGGACATTGCAAGTGTGATGTGGCATTCACTCTGGTCCTCTAAGATACACAAATGGGAGGAACACCTTAAAATTATTTCAAAGACTTGACCTTCCTCACCATCAAGGATCTCTGAGAACTATTCTTTCCATTACTTCCTTAGGGGCAGTGAATAGTTTATCTTTTATAAATTTAAGTGGACACTTTTGTCCTTCCTCATATTTTTTAAGGTCTTTTAGAATAATTTCTGGTATTCTTGAGCATTTTTTTTTTTTCTAGCTTTTCTCCAAATTCTTCCCAGGATTTCTGTTTGCTGCTAGCACTTTGTTCTTTGTGTTTGTTCTGAGTGTCACATATTCTCTACATTTCTGTGTTTTTAGCTTTTATTTTTTTCCATGCCTTTTTTCATTTCACTTTAACTTCTTCTATCAACCAAGATGTCCTCTTTCCCTTCTTCCTAAGTAAGATTTTTCCACAAGCTTCTGCTGCAGCTGCTTTTATGACATTCTTGAATTCAAGCCAGAGGGTTTCAGGTCATCTGATCATTCTCCTATGTTTCTCACTGCTGTTGCAATAAACCCTGATACCTGGTCTTAATTACTGGCTGTCTCAGCTTGAAGGTCATCTCTCTTACTTGATTATTTGGTTTATTGCATGATGATGGGTAATGTCTAAACCGAGCAACTTTTTCAGTTATATTTAAATTCTGTGGTTCACAAATGCTAACCCACACTGCTGTTTTAAAAATGGCAAGAAAAAAAAATTATATATATATATATATATATATATATATATATATATATATATATATATATATATATATATATATATATATATATAATGTCCTCTGTGCATAGAATGAGCCATTGATTGTTTAGTAATAGATAATATAATTTACATCATAAGACTAGTTTCTTCTTTTTTTTCACTCTCTTGTTTTTAAACCACCATTATTTCTTGCAGTTGTAAAGAAAACAGATTTCAATCTACATTGAATATTAAGAATTTGTTTTTATTAACCAACTATAATTCAGATAAATATATTAATAAATAAATTCAGATAAATATATATATGTAAATCTGGTACTATTGTGCCAATATATTTTATGTCATCTGTTCTTGTTATGTTACATTTGTTCAGTTAGATTGTTGGTAATCAGGTTTGTATCCTGCAGAAGTTACCTGCAACTTTTGCTATTTTACTTAAATGTAATTTAAAACAAGTCGTTTTGTATTATGAGCAGTTATTGTTTAGTATTCTTAGCAATTATTATAGTCAGATTTAAAAGAAAAAAACTGAAGCTATTGTTGGTGTTATTGATGATATACTGAAGCACATTAAAAATGCACCACCTGTATAATCCAGGAACAGAGTGTGAAATGTAAATATAAGTGTGTACAAGTTTACATATTTGGAATCTTTATTCATTTTCCTATGAATCCATGCTGGTCATTAATTTGTACATTTGATCGTTATGAAATTCATTGCATTCTGTGCAGGCAAGGGAGAAAACCAAAAATACAAAAAAATGCACGTGCGTTATCCTGCTGGAGAAGCTGCAAGTCTGGATAAATTGTGAACGCAGGAGCAACCAGTGCATCCAGAACCTCATCTCGATATGTCACAGCATTAACATTTCCATGGAAGACGTGAAGAGGCAAGCGATGGTGAAAACTGAATCCTCCCCAAATGTGAATACTGCCACCTCGAAATCAGTTGACACAGCAATCTGCAAAGCGCTCTTCACACCGTCGCTAAATCCGCATACGTCCATCTGCAAAGGATATGTTGAATCTGTTCTCGTCTGTGAATAGGACAGCATTCCACTGCAGTCTAGTCCATCTGATATGTTGCTCTGCCCATTGCAGGCGCTGCTAACGATGTCTGTGAGTCAAGTTTGGCCCAACATAAGGTCGTCTTGCAGTAAGGCCTGTATCTCTGAGTCGTCGTATGACTGTCATTCGAGAGACTTGCCCATGTCTACCCACTATTGCTCTTGCTGTTTGACTTGCCGGGAGAGTCAATTCCTTAGGTGACTCAGCACAATATGACGATCTTGCGCAGGGGTAGTAACTCGTGGTTGGCCACTCCGAAGTCTATCCCGGGCACTGCCAGTGGTTCCGTAACGTTCATTGAGACGTACAATAGTGCTGTGGTGGCAATTCATCCTTCTGGCAATGGCCCGCGAGCTCATTCCGGTCTCCAACATACCAATGGCTCGTTGGCGGTCGTTTTCAGATAGTCGTGGCATTTCAAGCACATGTACTGGGTGTTTTGTCTCAACGGCCTTTTTATACCGAGTATACTGCCACAACGCAAACACATTTTCAGGGTCATAGCTGTTGAGAATCGTGTTGCACGTGTAACTTTCATCGTTTTCATGTAGTCTGTACACACACCCATGGGTTGAATCTTGCACTTTCCATTCCAGCAGCCATTCGCTCTCTACCTCATGGCAAAGACGGGGAAAATCAATTCCCACACTTTTTTTTGCCAGCTTCTCGGCATCAGTATATATAATAGTGGTGCGTTTTTAATGTGCTTCAGTATATTTTAACAGAAATATTGTTGTGTATTCTGAATTTTGGTATTATAAAATCTTGTCATTAGATTTTGTTGAATTAATACACTGTCATAATCTGTCCAGGGACACATATAACAGGTGTAATAAAGGGTTTTAAATTTACATTGCCTGTTTGAATTTTATGTGAACTAACAGTAAACCAGCTGTAGTTTAAATAAACTTTAGTTTTATTTGATTTAATTGATATTGTTTGTTAAAGATATTCACAGTTGGCTGTCAGATTTGTCTATATCACAAGCTATCTATAGCCTTTGTTATTTTCATTGTCACCATCAGTACCATATTAGCTTCCCATGGAGAATCAATCATCAGTAGGTTCACACCAGGCCTTTATCTCCCATGCCATTGTTATGTTTTTCCCCCATGTTCTTTTTTTTTAGTTTCTGTGTCAGTTCTCTTCTGTATATGTTATTGAGCCCGACTCTCTTTCTTTTACTGTATGGGTTCTAGAACAAGGTGTACCTTGTAATACTGTCAACTGGTTTCCTCAATGTGTGTCCTATCCAGTTTATTACCTTTCAGCTTCTTTCAACAAATACTCATCAAGCTTTCCTGTCCTGTGCTATCCATTCAAGGTCTTTCTATATCTTCTTATCCTCTTTATTTCTTTCTCCAGTTCCTTTCTCCATGTGTTTTTTTTTTTTTCTTTGTTCCTTCCAACACAACCAACTTCTCCTCACCTCTTGCTGCGACCACACATGCCAACTCCCAGAGATAAAGAACCTATTTAAAAAACATACAAAGACAGAAAGAACCATACAATGACTATTTCGTTCCTTGAGGGAAAAAAGAGCATTTATTTTGCCCATGCTTTTGCATAAGTTTTTTGTTTACTGCTTTTTTCTTGTTTATATAAAACACATTTTATAACATTCTTTACATATGATATGATAGAAAACTCAATACAGAGCATTACAACAGGAGGCAATCTGATCATCAGAAGGATTCCCCCGTTGGTCAAGTGTTTAGGCCTTTTAATCTCCTTTACACTCTGGGAGGGAGGGGGGGGGAGCACTAGTCATAACTCTCAAGTGTCAGCCTTCAACAGGAGGCTTTCCAGCCTGCACTGCGAATTGAATCCACTCCAGTTTGGTTGTAACTTTCAACTTCAGACCTGGTTTTATCCATGCTGCCAGCTGGCGTCAGTTGTGAAAATAACCATAAAGTCCTTGTATATAAATTACTGTAGGGCCTATTAAATTCCATAAACCGTTGTGGTTGCACCACAGCCAACATGATGCCCTTTCCACAGTTTCACCGAGCCTTTTAAGTGCCCTTGTTCTTGATTGTCCTTTCACACCCAAAAGTTTCAGTTGATCACATACTGAGGCAGCCACTAGACTTATTGCACCTACCTCCACAGCTATGACTTTTGCTGTGAACCCATCGTGTCTCAAGTCCATGACCAGATCATTAATAGTTGACCAATTTGAACGAGTATGGCTCATCCAATCTGGATTCACCATAAGTAATCAAAAGAGGTAGTATCTAGATTTAGAGTGTGTTTAGGTTCAGGGTTTCCTACAAAGTCACAAATTTAAACAGGAGTATACAATATCACAAGGCCTACTTCTGTCACTAGATTCATTTTCATCACTGTCAGAGTCTACATCAGGCTTGTATTCAGCATCCACATTTCATTCAGCTGCATCATTGTCATCCTCATCAAATACCAAGTCAGCTCTCAAAGCAAAGATTCCACCGCCCGGAAAACCATGACTTTAAAAAAAAAATTGTGAAAGATTAAAATATCCGTCGATTCAGAAAAAAAATTTCAGGAAACAGAAGCTTTATAATTATATGCACTAGAAATCCATTTATAACTCAGGTCTTGCTAAATACCTAAATCTAGTTGCTATGTGGCAAAGACAGACAAAGTGTTTAGTGTGCTTTTTCATGCGTTTTGGACTGGAAGTAGACTGTGCGCTGGCAGTTTTGGGTGAATCAAATTGTAAAGGGTTAATAGTTTGGCGAAACCCTGTATGTATGACTCTACAAATCTGAAAGCTAAAAAACCTGTACAGAATATGGGTAACCCGTACTAGTTGGCATGTATGTGCTGTACTGGTATTTGCATAATTTCTTTCCATCAGTTCCACATTGGTGATCTTGTCATCAGTTCCACATTGGAGATCTTGTCAAACAATTCCAATCCTTCTATTCTATGACAGCAGCAATTTATAAAAGCTAGTATTTTATTAGTGTTAGTTTTTATTATTCTCCATATTTCAGAACCATACAGTAGATCAGCCTTGACATTTGAGTTGAAAATTCTTATTTTTGTTGAATTTTATTTCCATATATTTCCCAATGAAAGCTTCTCTTACCTTTTGTAATCTTATTTTGATATCATTATCTGTTCCTCCAACTTTGTCCATATTGCTGCTTACGTACACATATAATTCCATTTCTTGTATCTCCCAGTCCTAATTTTTAAATTTAGTCCACAAAAATATTTATAGAATGTGTGATTCCAGTATACACACACTGATATTCTAGCCGGTGCTACGGAGTTCAGGCACTGTGCTGAGATCCTCGTGTGATCTAAGGGAGGAGATCAGAGCACTGATGGAGTTGTCTGTGTGCAATGAAGATAGTCCTTAAAACCAAACTAAATTCCCAGTCTTATCTGACTGTTATTAGTTGCATTTAGTCTCATAATCTCCTTTTGTGTGTATGCTGATAAGTGCCATGGTCTTGTTTTGACCTACTTTCACTAATACTGGGAAGTATATGAAAATCATTATAAATTAAATCCAACACAAAAATAAGAGTTCTCAGTTTGAATGTCAGTCCTATTGTGTGGCTGTGAAACATGGAGAACAAAGAAAATTACAACCAGACAGATACAGACTTTTTGTTAATGGATGCTTGCACAGAGTAGGAGAATTGAAATGATGTGACAAGATCACTCATGTGAAACTGATGGAAAGAACCAGACAGATACAGACTTTTGTTAATGGATGCTTGCACTTAGTAGGAGAATCGAAATGATGTGACAAGATCACTAATGTGAAACTGATGAAAAGAACCAGACAGATACAGACTTTTGTTAATGGATGCTTGCACTTAGTAGGAGAATTGAAATGATGTGGCAAGATCACTCATGTGAAACTGATGGAAAGAATCAGACAGTCGCCAGTGGAACAAATTGCTGGTGTTGGACAGTACATCATGAAAACCAGTAAATGGCATTAACTCTTTGACTCTGCAATTATTTTCCACCCTGTGCCATAATTTTAATTCACGACATACTAAAAACAATGCTCTGAGAGTTGTTCCGGAGTCAAAGAGTTAAAAAGGCAGTTCTTGTTCTGGAATCCCTAGGGTCAGAGAAATAAAGGGAGACTAAATTACACAAGGAGAAGAGAACTGGAGATAGACGTGAAAGAGATACAGAAGACATGGACAAATCTTGCATGGATGGCACAGAAAAGTAAAGCTTGACATGTTTTGGTTGAGGACCAGTGTTCCACAGGGAGTGAAAGTTTTTGATTTGGATGATGTTTTCCTTAATTTGTTTATGAACTTTTGTGGTTTTTCTAGTGTCTCATCATTTTCCAAAGTGATTCTGCCTAATTAAATTAATAAGTGGCAGCAGGTTATTAAAAAAAAAATGAGAATTTTGATAGAAACAATGTGTATTCTATTCACTGTTGCCAATCAGGCTAGTAATCATCATAATTTTCCTCCAGCTTTTGTTCGATTAACTAATACACCATTATGGTTAATTTTTATCATGTCTAGGGACATGTACTACAGTTATACTGTTCAAAAAAAGAAACGCAACATTATTGCAGTGGTAATGGACACCAAATTTCAAACTTGTACCAAAATTGTCTTTTATGGAATTAATATTTCAATCTTGGCATGAAGAAACTTTCAGACTTTAACAATGAAATGATGTTCATTAAATTTGGTTTGGACTTTTATTCTTTGCGACTGAGGCCTCCGTTTCAGTAAGGTGTAAGGCCTCCTCTGGCCTCTATCAGAGAATGACATCTCCTTGGCATGGATCCGATTAGCCGTTGGATCTGTTGTTGTGGGATGGCTGCCCACTCTCCCCGCAGTGCAAGAGACAACTGTCGGAGATTGGCTGGAGCCACGTCTCGCTGGCGGTGTCGTCTGTCGAGTTCATCCCATAAGTGTTCTATGGGGTTCATGTCTGATGACATGGCTGGCCACGGAATTGTATGGACGTTGTTGTCAGCGAGGAACTGGGTGGTGAGTTGTGCCACATGAGGTCGAGCGTTATCCTGCTGAAAAATTGACCCTCGTGCAACCAGAAGTGGAAGGACGTGAGGACGAAGAATTTCAGCGACGTATCGTTGGGCATTCAGGCGTCCTTCAATTTGCACCAGGTCACTTCTTCCCATGAAGTTGATCCCCCCCCCCCCCCCACGAATCATGAGATGAGTACAATTCAGGTAACCACGAGAAGTTAATGACCAGGTGGACACAGTCGATAGGTTGACTGATGTCCAATCAGCGAATATCTTTTATAAAAGTAACACCAAAAAAGTTGCGTTTCTTTTTTTTGAACAGTATATAATTAACAGCTTTTATCTGTATTGCCTGTTGGGATTGTATGTGGAGTAACAGTTAACCAGCTGTAGTTCAAATAAACAATTTGGTTTTGTTTCATTAAATTCTTGTTTTGTTAAATGTTCATTCACTGTTGTTAGAGTTGTAAACATCAAAAGATATCTCAAACTTCTGTGGGCTTCTTTAAGATAGTTTAAAATATTGTGTATTCTGAGCAAAGATTTTTATCAGACCAGATTAGATCTACTGCCATCTTCATATCACAGGTTAGCTGCCATGGATCTCCAATGTCTTCTGTTTTGTTTTTCTTTTTCTTCATGGTACCCTATGATGGACTCTTTCCTGTCCATCTCTTGATGTGATCTTTCCTTTTATAGTTCTGTCTTCCTCTTGCATGCTTGACTTCGACTTTTCCTTCCAATAGGGTTTTCAGAAAGGGTATTAAGTCTTTTTATAAGACCAAATTATGATATCTGTTTAACTTATGTCTTTATTTGTTCATTATTTGTGTTTTCATTCCTAGCTTTTCAGGGACTTATTTGTTTTCTTCTGTTTTCATGAGATGGGCCCCATTCTTCTATACATACAAATTGGAAGGACCCCAGTTCTTTCTTCTAACTGCTTATTCATTGTCTTTGTATCAGTGGCATACAATCAAGAGTATATAATGGTTGCTTACTGTTAGATTTAATTTGTGATTTATTTGTTTAGATGTTTGTACTGTTAGTTTTAATTTGTGATTTATTTGTTTAGATGTTAGTATATGACTCATGTTACTGAATATACTTTTGTCTATTCTTATTTTTGATTTCTTTTTCACATCTGCTATTATGTGTCCAAGATGTGAGAAACTCTTGACTTTCTCAAGTTTCTTCCCATTTATTCATAGTATACAGGTCCGTATCCTAGAATCCGAACGCCTGAAAATAAAAGTTTTTCCGGCCGACTTTTGGGCAGTTTTCAAACCAATTTTTGGGCGACTTGACCACTTTGAGCGATATCTAGAAACAGAAAAAATCCGATTTCCAAAACATGGCTGTCCCCAAGCATTTTGGATTCTGGGATACAGACCTGTAGTAAGATTTATCTGATTCACAAATGATTGTAAGCTTTCATTGGTTTAAGTAATTTATTTAAAATTATTGTTCTTATAATATGATTTTTCCAACCAAGCAATGATAATCATAATGGGAGGCAGGAAGACAACACCAATTGAAGACTTGTAAAAGATTACATATCTCCTTCCAGTGGAGGATAGAAGAGGTAGCAGGGCCGAGCAACAAATGGGAAAAATTGAGGAAGCTGAAACACCACCCAATGTACCAGAGAATAAGTGGTCTTGGAAAGGGAAGACTCGAGCGAAGCAACTTTGTAGAATCAACAAAATGATCACCTATGCTGGCTGAAAAACGCTAGACTTCAAAAATTGTGACATCAGAAGTAGGTAAAAGATCCCGTTTACACGCCCATTGAGGTATATTGGGAATATGGTGTTAGGCCCATATTTTCTTGACAATCTGCACACTAGGGGTAATGTAGTCAGCATCACGCCAGCCGCCTTAATCTTCCCAGAGTTGCTCTGGTACCCAATTCATGAGACTAAGTTGACCCCGGAGCCATCGGCGATTAAAAAAATCCCACCTCAACTGGGTATCGAACCATGGACCACCAAGCTAGGAAGCCAGTGCACTAACCACTGCTATCACATTAATAGGTCAAGTTGTAGGAAGGTGGACAGAATACATAAAGTAGGTCTGTGATGATGAAAGATCAGAGTTAAATATTCATGACAACTGTGAAGGACCACCAAGACTTGCAGCAGAAGTTGACAAATTTAACAGTAGAGGAAATAGAGGCTTCTGAGATTTTTTAATTGATGTGATAAAAAACTATTGAATGACATCTAGAACAAAGAGGATGCATACTCTACTAAAAGCCATATTCATAACTTTGCCATCAAATGTGAAGACCACCACACAAGTCTTATGAGTTACTTACTTACTTAGTCATTTGCCTTGTACCATGAGGTGTAGAGGTTTGGAAGAGAGAGAGCCAGACTATCCTATCGGCTGTCTTCCTCCTGGCCTGGTTCCATTCTAGTCCTCGGTCCTTCAAACATTGTCTAATGTTGTCCTCCCAGTGGATTCTGGGTCGTCCTGGGGGTCTGGATCCCTGGCTCTGTTTCCCATGCTTGTCGTCGGAGCCGATCTTCTCCCATTCTGCAGACATGGCCAAACCATCTTAGTTGGGACTGTTCTACTTGGGTCTGCAGGGGGTGGGATTTTAGCCTTGACATATCGTCTGGTTGCGAATTATGTCTCTTCTTGTTACTTCAACCACCTTCCTCAGATACCTCATTTCTGAGGTTTGGATCTGGCTTTTGTGGGTTGCAGTCATTGCCCATGACTCGCATCCATATGTCAAGACTGGGACATAGGTGGAGCAGTTTACAGCTATCTTCATTTTCTTATCAACCTCTCTTTTGCTGAGGAATCCTCGATTTATGGCCTGAAAAGGTCTCCCAGCTGCTGCTTTTTGAGTAGCCAACTCTTCTTTGATGCCTCCCTTTTGGTCTATAATAGCTCCGAGGTATTTAAAGTGGTCGACCTGCTCCAGGACCTGTTCTCCCAGCTTAATCTGATGTCTTCTTTCTTCTTGTGATATCACCATGGATTTTGTTTTAGAGCTGCTTATGACCATTCCTTTCTTCTTCAGCTCTTCCTTCCAGACTTGCAGGTTGGATTGGAGATGTGCCTCTGATTTAGCAATCAGGGCAACATCATCAGCAAATGCCAGCTCTGAAATATAGACCTGTCTCATCTTCCAGTACCCCACTGAATACTTTCTTGTTCTCTCCTTACATGCCTTGATGACATCGTCCATAAGGAGTATGAAGAGGTAAGGTGATATAATATCACCTTGTCTTACACCAGTGGTGGTCCTGAACTCTTCTGACTTATGGTTTGCTGTCCTCACATAATTTCTGCAAGACTTGTAGAAGCTCTGTATAGCATGAATCTGAGGTGCTGGAATATTCTTCCTTGCCAAAAAGTCCCAAAGTTTGCTCCAGGGGACCCTGTCAAACGCCTTTTCCAGATCTATGAAACAAAGATGGATCTCACTCTTATACTCAAGGGCCTTTTCACTCAGCTGTCTGAGTGTGAAGATTAGGTCTTGAGTACTTCGGTTTGCTCGGAATCCACACTGGACCTCATCCAATTGTGGCTCAGCTAGGCGTCGGAGTCTCTGCTCTAGGATTCTAGAGTAGATTTTACCAGGGACACTGAGAAGGGATATGCCTCTATGGTTTCCACACTGTCGATTGTCACCCTTTTTGAAAATTGGTGTTATGATGGCAATCTCCCAATCCTTTGGTATGGTCTTGTTGTACCACGCTGCCTGTAAAACCCTTAAGAGTAATAGGTCGCCTGATGCTCCCATGAACTTAACCATTTCTGGTGCTATACCATCATGCCCTGCTGCTTTGCCCATCTTGATTTTCTCCAGTGCTGCCTTCAGTTCTTCCATCTTTATGTCATCTTCACCATCATTGGTTTTCTCTTCTGTGCTAGTGGTTATCATTTCTGATGCTTCACCATGCTCACCATCCAGGAGTTCTGAGAAATATTCTTTCCATCTTTCCATTACTTCCTTCGGGGCAGTAAGCAATTTGCCTTGCTTGTCCTTTATAAATTTGAGAGGGCATAGTTTTTCCTTCTTCATGTTCTTTAGGGTCTTCAGAACAATTTCTGGTTTTCATGCGCATCTTTTTCTAGCTTTTCTCCAAATTCTTTACAGGACTTCTGTTTTGCTGCTAGCACCTTGTTCTTTGCTTCTGTTCTGAGTGTCACATATTCTCTATATTTCTCTATTTGTCCTGCTGTGTTTTTAGCTCCTAAGTATTGTTTCAGTCCGTTTTCTTCTCTCTTATTTTCTCTTTGACTTCCTCTGTCCACCAAGGTGTCCTCTTTCTCTTGTTCCCAAGTCGGACTTCACCACATGCTTCTGCAGCAGCTGTCTTTATGATGTCCTTGAATTTAAGCCAGAGGGTTTCAAAGTCATCAGGTCGTTCTTCTGTGTTGCTCACCGCTGCAGCAATAAGCCCCTGTTATATGGTCTTAATTTCTGGCTTTCTCAGCTTGTAGGTCTTAATACTCATTTCTCCCGTTCGTTTACTTAGTTTCTTGCGAGATGTTGGGCAGTTCCTAGGCTGAGCAACTCTTTAAGTTGTTCTTTTGATTGTATGCAGGTAGTCGGGAGCCGCGCTGGTGTAATTTCTACAACGTTGTACAGGCGACCAGGTTTTCAAGGTTCAAGCCCGGGCGTCAGCGTTTGAAGGAATGTTTACGCCGGGATTTTGACTGAATAACCTGAACGGCTCCTGAGATAAACCCTCTGTGGATGGGAAGGAGCGAAGCTCCTGACCGGGTTGGAAGGAAAGTCCTCAGGTTCCCCAGCCTGGCAATGACATGTCATTGGGCCGAAGGGCTGAAAGCCCAAGTGCAGCTGGTTAAGAAAAAAAAGTATGCAGGTAGTGATCACTTCCAATCTCTGGCCCCCCTCCAAACTCTAGCATCCCGGATATATTTGAATGAGCTCCTAACAATGGCATAGTCGATCACTGACTTCTCATTCTTTGTTGGTTCACATCTAGTGTATGCATGTATGCCCTTATGGGGGAACTTTGTGTTTGTAATGATCAGATTCTGCTCACTGCAGAATCTAAGGAGTCGCTTTCCATTGTCATTGAGAGTATCTTCTCCATATCTTCCGATAACTCCACCCCATCTAGCATGGTCATTTCCAACTCTGGCATTAAAATCTCCGAGCATGATAACTTCATCTAGGCAGTCATCCACTGTCCTTTGAAGCAGCTCGAAGAATTCCTCCTTGACCTCCGCTCTCTCATCCTCATTTGGCCCATACACTATGACCAGGTTGACTATGGTTTCTCCTTCTTTTAGTTTTACAACCATAATGCGCTCCGAGACAAAGTTCCATCCCTTGATACTATCTTTTGATTTTTGGCCACAATGCAACCCACGCCCCCTTTAGCTCTTTCAGATATGGGTACACCACTGTAGAGCAGCGTGTTGCCATCGAGATCCATGACTCCTTGTCCTTTTTTCTTTGTTTCCGTTATAGCCAGGATTTCTAGTTTTGCTTTCCTCATCTCTTCCATCAGCTCCTCTTCCTTCCCATTTATACTTCTTGTGTTCCAAGTTCCATAAGTCGTAGTCCGTTCGAGTTCGTCGCCTTTAGAATCAGTCCAGTTTTCTCTCTTGTATTGCTCGTAATCGTGATTTAAAGCAAACAGGTGATTGGCCTGTTGTGCCTTTGCATGGTGGAGGGGCTGCCTCCTTACGGCCTCCATGCAGGCCGCCCTCCTCCTTTTTCATCCGGGCTTGGGACCGGCTTAGGCGGAGTTGGGGCTGGTTACCCCATTCAGTAAACATTTTAGCTACAAAAAAACTTCAACAAGACAAAATGGACAGATCTACTAAAGAAAATAATTCAAATTGGTCATCCAAGCAGAAAAAAGTCCTCTGATAAGGAGGCGAATGATGCTATCTAATAATAATAGCCCTTTCAGTCATAACTGACTATAAGAATATGCCCCTGAGGTGACAGCCCTCAGCTGCTTATTTTCCTGGTGTTCATTTTGACGTTTTCTCTTCTCCCTTCTGCTTGTTGTGAGAGCTTCTTTTCACCCAATCTGAGGGGGCGCCGTAGAGAGCGTCGTCACTTGGTGCGATCTGCAGCGTCATCCTCCCATGTTGCTGGATTTATGTCCAGTGCCCTCATGTCTCTCTTGCACACATCTTAGAATCTCAGCTGCGGTCGCCCAACTGTTCTTTTGCCATCTGCCAGTTGTCTGTAGAAGATATCTTTCCGGATGTGACCATCTTCCATGCGGCGGACATGGTCAAGCCAGCGTAGTCTGCTCTGTCTAAGCAGTGTATACATGCTTTGAAAGCCAGCACGTAACAACACCTTGATATTTGTCATTTTATCTTTCCACGAAATGCCGAGGATGTGGCATAGACATCATAGATGGAAGGTATTGAGCCTTCTTTCTTGCTTAGCATAGGTTGTCCATGTAACCGCGCTACCTCTTCTCAATGTTACTAGGTGGCGTTCTATTTAACTAGGTGACTGATGGCAGGCCTAGCTATATCATCATCAAGATGTTATTCTCTTTGCTGGTATATCTTCCAAGTAGGTTAATATCCTATGCACTGGCCATCACCGCCAGAGATGACAATTCCTGGATGAGATATGGTCCTTCTTATTTCCAACCCTTGGCTTGTTCTATCCCTTCATAGTTGTTACTCAGTGACTAACTTCGTATAGTGGTTTTCTTTCTCAATGCTAACACCTTGTTTACACTTCCACTCAACAACCTTGATAGACTAAGCCCGACTTATATGGTATCCATCAAAAACTGATTTATTTACATGTCATAAATTCCATTTACAATAGGAGGCATATGGTACAATTCTCCATTAATATCATTTCATATTGTCCCCGGCATACTGCTATCTCATGTGCATACATATGATTCTCTTCTTATAAACAATTTCATGTATAGGCCACGCAAATTATTCCTCCAGTGCTTCATATCCTCTCAGGCCTCTTCAAAGCGCGTCATTAACTTATTGTGTGCTTATTCCCTCCTGACTAACTCTGTCAGGTTTATCTCAATTAATCTTAGTACAATCAGTTCATAATTCATACAAGCAAATCAATAATTAGATGCATCTATAACAGCCTCCATATACTTACATCTGAGAGAGAGCGCATGAGTTATCGTGCAAATGTCATTACTCTTCCGTTTCTTACTCGTCATACTTATCATTGACGATGTCTCATAATTCATTTGTGCAAAAGCCCAATGTGGCTATCAGATTAATGTTCTCATCTATAACAGCCTCCATATACTTACACCTGAGAGAGAGCGCATGAGTTATCACGCAAATGTCATTACTCTTCAGTTCCTTACTCGTCATACTTATCATTGACGATGTCTCATAATTCATTTGTGCAAAAGCACAATGTGGCTCTCAGATTAATGTTCTTCTATGTCTCCTCTTAGACTCTTTCTTAATCAAAAAGTTATCCACTTTGTAGTTAATCTTGTACTTTCGTCAGCATTTCTTCTCATCATGAGGTTGCTTAATTGTAAGCTTCATTACCCCTGCAATATTTCATCTGGATTTCTGAAACATTTCTTCTACAAAAAATGAGGTAAGAGCATACTTACTGTGATCACACAGAATCCTCACAATAATCACAATCCCTACTATCACTACTAAATGCTAGACTAATACTTTAATCACAGTTCTTTCTAATCTCCTGAATTGCTACCGCTATTCAATCTAGATCTATAAACCTATTCAGGAAAAACTTCTGTCATCCACAGAGTTTACACTTGAGAACCCGGCAGAAACACAATCTTGCCACGTCGGTTCTTCAAACCTGGACAGCTAAAACATGACCGCTCAGCAGCGCGCCGTAACTTGTTCTCCCCTCTAATCATTGTCAGCTGATCTCTCCCTTGTTTTCCAGTTAAAACGATTGGTCCGCCTTATTTCCACTCACTGAAAAACATGATCACGCTTATTTACCACGTAGGCGAACTTCAGTGAACTGTCTTCTGTTATTTTAAACTCCCCTCAGTCTTTCCCGTGCGTTTTTTTTCTTCTCAGCTCACTAAAACCTACAAGGGACTTAATTCTCCGTCGTCTCCCTTTGATAATTTACCTTAATCTTATACTCTCTTCTTTAAGGTTTACTACAAAAAACTTCTTATGCTAATTTTCTTAACCATGGCTGTGGACTCACCAAACCTGCTTAAGTCTAATTCAGCCTTGTTTTCACTAACCGTGATTTACAGTTTCCTCCCTTTTTACAAATGCATCTCTATGCAACATTTTATCTCCCTTCAACTAAGACAAACAGTCTGTATCCCAATCTATTCATTTTTCCTAAACCATTTTTCCACACTCTTTTACTTTACTAAAACCGAATCACTGCTCATATAAACCTTGCCTGCAGCACAAATAATGCTCTGGCGAACCTAAGGTGACATCCATGTCTTGCTGCCATATAGAAGTGTGCTGGTGATGCAGGCGTTATATACCGCAGTTTTGGTCTTCGTTGTGAGTTTGGAGGCGGGCAAAGGTAGCTACAGCTTTGCAAATGCGGCTGTCAATTTCCTGTCTTGTGAGAGTTTGTCATTGATGGTAGACACCACGTATGTGAAGTGGTGCACCACTGCCAATTTATAGTTGTTGATAGTGATAACTGGTGCAGCACCCACACCCTGACTCAGCACATAACCTTTCCATACATGCCACATGCTATGGTTTACCCATAATCTGTACAAGGTGTTTGCATTTTCAAATGTGTACACCCTGTACATAATTTCTGTACAGGTTTTCTAACCCATTCACATTATTACTGTGTCTCAGAGTTCTTTTATAAGGTCCTATTGAACACAAGATTTCCCAGTCTGTTAGTGATAATTAAACACAGAAATAGACTAAATGATGACACCATCACATTATTTTTACAGTGTAAAATAAACTCAGACATTTATTGTTTTGGTTTTAAAATAAGTGAAGACCTGCTTTAAAAGGCAAAGTCCCCGTGCCTCATTTATAATGCAGCCCACAGTAATTGAAAAAAGGTTTTACACAAATTAACTCTTTTGATATGTTTTTTTTCAGTCTTTGTACAGGTTTTTTGGGTCTTTGTACAGGTTTTTCATCTCTGAGGTGTGGCATGTATGCCTTTCTTTAGACTTATTCTGAGGCCAAAGTTCTTGCATGCTTGGGCGAAGCGATTCATCAAGCTCTGAAGCTGCTGTTGGCTTTGAGTGACGACTGCAGTGTTATCTGCGAATAACAAGTCTCTTATAGTGACCCTTCTGATTTTTGTTATTACCTTCAGCCTTGCGAGGTGAAACAGTCGGCCATCTGCCCTAGTGTGAAGGCATATTCCTTCAATTGCATATCTGAATGCATGTTTCAAGAGTAAGACAAAGAAGATCCCAAAGAGGGTTGGAGCCAGAACGCAGCCTTGTTTAATTGCCACTGCGTTTGTTAAAGGGCTGTGATGTGCTTCCAGCATATTGGACTGTTCCCTTCAAGAATTCATGGAATGACTTTATCATTTCCAGCAATTTAGCAGGGCAGCCTATTTTGAAGAGGTCCATCTCTGCTAACCAGGTCAAATGCATTTGTGAGGTCTAAAAAGGCGATATATAAAGGCCTTTTCTGCTCTCTTGATTTTTGCTGAAGCTGGTGGAGAGAAAAGATCATGTCTGTTGTTGATCTACCAGCTCGGAATCCACACTGGGACTCTGGATATATGCGCTCAGCTAACTTGTGTAGTCGCATTAAGATGACTCTGGCAAAAAACCTTACCAACAATACTAAGAAGAGAGATGCCTCTGTAGTTATTGCAATCACTTCTGTCTCCTTTATTTTTATACAGTGTTACAATCTTGGCATCTGGCATGTCTTGAGGAATAGTTGTCTCTTCCCAGCACTGACTCAACATCATTTGCAGTGAATCTAATGGCGTGCTCTTACAACATTTAATTAAATCGGGAGGAATCCCATCACTGCCTGGTGCTTTGCCAGAGGCCAAGCTATCAATGGCCTTGCTGAGTTCTTCCAATGTTGGTTCAGCATCCAGCTCCTCCATAGTTGGCAGACATTTGACAGCGTCAGTGTATTTTCTCTAGCGTAAAGCTCAGAGTAGTGCTCGACCCACCTCTCCATCTGCTTACCCTTATCGGTTAGCTTCTCTCCACTGATGTTTTTAGCGGTGCCGTCTTACTTTTTTGTGGACCTACGGCTTTCTTTATACTGCCGTACATTTGTCAAGTGTTGCCTGTTTGCACTGCGGCCTCGATGCTCTCGCCGAGCTGGAGCCAACAATCATTTGCACAACGTTGGACTTTGCTTCTTGTAGCCTTCAGGATCTGTAGGGTTCTAGCACTCGGTGAACGTTTGTATTCAATCACTGCACTTAGCTTCAATCACTTCTAATGAAGCATCAAACCAATCATTTGACTTTGCTGTCTTCTTACCAAAGGTGGCAAGCGCAGTACTGTGAATGGTGTTCTGCAGGTGCTCCCTGTTCTCTGTAACAGTGTCACCATGCTGTGGACTACTGGCACGACCTTAAAGAAAGTGCACAGAAGTGAAAATACGGAGGAAAACATGGAAAGAACTTGAGCTGATGGCACGTGACAGCAGGACTTGGTATGCTTTTACTGAAGGCCTATGCTTCCTGGGGAGTTAAAGGGTATTGACTGATTGAACAGTAAACCTGCTGTAATTTAAATAAACTTTAGTTTAAGTTGAGTACAATCTTATTGTTTAGTAATATATATTCACAAACACTCACACTGTTAGATGTGTGAACATCACAAGATATCTATTGACTGTTTGTTTCACTGTCATCATTGTTACTGTTTTAGGCAGGACTTCATCTCCTGTGCCATCATTAAGTTTTATTCCCTATATCCTGTCTTTGTGTGTGTGTGTCAGTCCCAAGTTCTGTTCTGTATATGTTACTGAGTCTCCCTCTTTCTTTTACCTTTGAGCTCCCACAACAAGGAGTGCCTTGTAATGTCATGATTTCCTCAGTGTGCCATATCCAATTAATGACCTACCAATTCCCTAAAATCGTCTCACCACTTGCTCCACTGGTATTTGCATAATTTCTTTCCATCAGTTCCACATTGGTGATCTTGTCATACCATTTTATCCCTTCTATTCTACGAAAGCAGCTATTTATAAAAGCAAATGTTTCCTTGACTATGAAAAGGCATTTGATAGTGTAGACAGAGAATTACTTTGGAAACTCATGAGGCGTTATGGAGTTCCCATGAAGATCATTAACTTAATAAAGAAGACTTAATGACCACGACAATGCAGAGTTCTTCATGAAGGACAACTTACAGAACCGTTTGGGAATGGAACAGGGATGCCTGTTGCCTCCATTTCTGTTCTTACTTGCAATAGATTCGGTTATGAAAACATCAACATCACACAACAGGAGTGGAATCTGCCTAACAGCTTGATGATCTAGATTTTGCAGATGACTTGGCTCTTCTGTCTCATAACTATAATCAGATGCAAGACAAAATGAAAATATTCGATGAGAGGTCACAACAAGTGGGCCTAAAAATACACAGGGAAAAGACAAAGATAATGGGAATAAATACAAGAAATGATAACAAGGTTGAACATGAAGAAACACTGCTACAAGATGTAGAATCGTACACATATCTTGGCAGCAATTTAGACCAAGTTGGAGGGACAGATAATGAAATCAAAATAAGAATACAAAAAACAAGAGGAGCTTTCGTTGCATTGGGAAACATATAGAGATCAAGAGAAATCAAGTCCAACACGAAAATAAGAATCTTCAACTCAAATGTCAAGTCAGTCCTTTGTATGAACAAATATATAAATTAAAAAATAATATGGTATGAAATCAGTTTTACAAGTAAACGGTACACATGAGACAAGGGACGTTTCGGGTTTTACCCTTCGTCAGCCACAGTTACGAACAGATGACAAGAACAAGAACTACATATAGGTACTACAAAGGACTATGATCATGAGGAAAACTTCAAATGAGCGATACAAGCAGATGAAACCACGGTGATGGGCGAAACGATAACAGTAATAATGCAAGAAAATCGTGAAACCAGAAAGACATGTCGAGACAAGAAAGTAAATAATCAACGAAACGAAGACAGAAATGAACAACACTATTAAAATGCGTAAAAAAACACTTAGCTGAATCGAAGAAAGAAACATTCAAAATGGCTGAAAAAAAGGCGGCATGCGGAAGTGACGTAGGAGCTAGTGATGGCTAAGAACAGATAATAGAGGAAACGAAACGAACCAAAGCAAAAACAAGACAGAAGCCACCAGAATTAAGCAAAAAGATGCTGGACATTAATCCCAGCAGGAGCTAAAACGCCCATTTGAAAAATGAGACGATTCTCCAACGAAAGCGAGTTCGGTCGTCGCCGATACATGAACGGCGAACAGTGACCTGAATGTCAGAGTTACCTGAATGGTCAGGGCTGTTGAAGTGAAGGGCCACCGGTAAATGTTTGTCTCTACGGATGTCATTCAAATGCTCCCGAAACCTGTCTGCCAAACGTCTGCCAGTTTCACCAATATAGGTCATGTCACACCTCTTGCAGATGATAGCATAAATCAGGTTTCTGGATTCGCACGTGAAAGACTCCCCAATGGCAAATTTACCGTTCGGAAAGGAGACTGACTGCGTTTGGAGTACAAAAGGACAGGTCTTACATATGCGGCGTTATTATTATTGTATGGCTCTGAAACATGGAGAACAACAAAAACAACAACCAGAAAGCTACAGACTTTCATAAATGGGTGCTTGCGTAGAATAGGATTTAAATGGTATGACAAAGTCACAAATGTGGACCTGATGACAAGAACCAGACAAGTGCCAGTGGAACAAGAGATGAGAAGAAGACGCTGGCGATGTATAGGACACACATTGAGGAAACATGTTGATAGCATTACAAGGCAGTCCTTGTTCTGGAATACTCAGGGAAAGAGAGTCAGAGGTAGATAAAAGAAACTCACGGAGAAGAGAACTAGATACAGAAGTGAAAATGATGAAGAAAACATGGAAAGAACTTGAGCAGATGGCACGTGACAGGAGGATTTTTCATGTGTTTGTTGAAGGCCTATGCTTCCTGGGGAACTAAAGGATATTGATTGAGTGTTTCCTTGGTGTTAGTTTTTGTTGTTCTCCATGTTTCAGAACCATACAATAGATCAGCCTTGACATATTAGTTTTAAATTCTTATTTTTGTATTGAATTTTATTATTTAATGTAAGAAAAAGTTTTTAATTTACATTGCCTGTTAGAATTTTATGAGAACTAACAGTAAAACCAGTTGTAAATGAAATTAACTTTAGTTTTATTTGATTAAATTCTTATTGTTTTGTTAATAGATATTCATACCCGTACTACAGGTTGTCAAATTTGTGAACATCCTATAGACCAGAAATTCAACAATATATAAGGAAAGCAGCAAATCATGCTTGGGATTCCAGGAAAGGAAGAAGCCACTAGGCGTGATGGCCACTGACTGCTTTGGCGGTCGGTGTCTAAGGATCAAAGAAGAAGAAAAAATGGAAGTTACTGACTTTCATAAATGGATACTTGCATAGAATAGAAAGATTGAAGCGGTATAACAAGGTCACGAATGTGGAACTGATGACAAGAACTAGACAAGTGCCAGTGGAACAAGAGATGAGAAGAAAATGCAGGTGATGGATAGGACACGTGTTGAGTAAACTTTCTAAAGAAGAGGGAGCCAACAACAAAATGATATAGGGACAACTTCTGAAATGGCTAAAACAACCATCAAAGCCATATTCAAGTCCAAATAAAAAATAGAGCACCCAGGTCATGAAAAAAATGATGACTATCACCAGGTCATCATTTTCTCCTTACGCAGTGGACACAATAAGTTAAGGTACAATCTATACCACAAGTTCATGACTGGTACAACAGATCTCTGCACCTGTAGCACCAGCCCCATGACAGCCGAACATCAGCTCCAGTCCTGCTCAACATACAGCAGTGAACGGAGTGGCATATGGCAACTACCCACTTCTCTCAACGAAAAACTGTTTGCAGATGTCAGGAACCTTGAGCTGACTGCTGCCTTTATTGAGTCATTAATGTGGAAGTCTGAAGGCGAACAAAGAAGAAGAGTAAACCTGTTGATAGCATTACACGGCAGTCCTTGTTCTGGAAACCCCAGGGAAAGAGGCAGAGGTAGGCCCAAAAAAAGCTCAGAGAAGAGAACTGGAGACAGAAGTATAAATGAAGAGGAACATGTGGAAAGAAATTAAGCTGATGGCACGTGACAGGAAGACTTGGCATGTGCTTGTTGAAGTCCTACACTTCTTGGGGAGGTAAACAGTACTGACTCACTGAAACAGAAGTTATTGGAGAATTTTAAATAGACACGGTAACAAAACTGTAGAATGACACCTAGAACACAGTGAATACATACTTGATGATCTACTAAAATCCATACTCATAGCTTTGCCATCAAATGTTAAGACCACCACACAGTTAGTCTTATGAGTTATGGGACCTAAATATTAAGAAGAATTATCATGAGCAGTTAAATACATTTTAAAACATGGCGATGAAAAGTGCACTCTTTGTAGAAGGTAAAGGCGCAAAGAATGCCATAATCATTAAAAAATATTAATAGAAAGAGCTGCAGAAGTAAAAGAGATTTATATGTTTGCTTTACCAACCAAACTATGGCATTGAACAAGGTAAAACATGAAGAAATTATTACAATGTTAGAAAGTATCAACACTGACATCGGAGACCTGAGAATAATAAAGAACATGTACTAGAAATAAACAGCAGCTATAAGAAGTGCCAGCCAAATAAGAATGTTTCAGCAGAAGGTACAGACATTTTTTTACTTGATGAGGTTGCCAATCCCATGCATGACTTTCATTTCTCACCTCTTATGACATTCCTAAGGGTACAGAGGTTCCATACTTACCTCTCCTCTTAGAGGAACCTCCCCCAACTTCTATCATAGTGAGTGAAGATAATATTTACAAGTTTAATTAGTTTTTTGTTGTTGCTACAGTGCAGACCTGATAAGGAGAACTCACCAGGGACCCAAGAAATAGTTCTTCTTATCAGAAATTCCTCTTATCCAGATAAGAGTTCAATCATATGGTAATGCATTTACAACGTACAATACAATAATGAATTAGCGTTGAATATGACAGATGTATGACACAGAAAATATGTAAATCACCAAAAGTGTTAATGTACAAAGTTGGCACAAATATCTAGAGAATAACAGCACTTTTTACACTTTGAAATGAAAAAGCTGCAATTTTCCTCTGTATCTTACTTAGTACCTGTACTTGAGTTAATAAAAATGTCTTTCCATGACATCCTTAAATTCAAAGAAATGATAAATTAAATCATCTTGGCATCCAGCCTGCATTATATACATGTTAGTTTTATCCATGTAATTTGAAACTTCCAACTGTGAAATAGTTTGTACCGTTAACCCACAGTCATCATTATCTCTAGAATTTGCACACTCTTAAATGATAAAGCACTCTTAAATAAAAAAGTACGGTATGTAATTTTCCTCTGTACTGCATCAATGTGACCTACAAGTTTGGACAACATTGCTGACCTATAATGAACCTTCAGATTTTGAATAATACCTTGGTCACAAGGCTGAAGTTTGGATGTCGCATTTGGTGGTAAAAATAAAAGTTCTGTTGCTTTTAGATTTTGAACATTATGTGGGCTGAACAGTTGTAAAGCACCAAAAGAACTTTGTGATGTCGACGTTCCATAGAATGATCAAATGCATATAGCCACGTGGTGAAAATGTATGATGTCATCCAGGCTATTGAATTAGCTGCATAATCAACACACAATTTTTTCAAACCTTTAAAACAGCGTGGATTTTTTAATTTACCGATTTCAAGTAATGGCAATTTATCTGAACCATCCATATTTGTACACACAACAATTGTGATTCTTTCTTTCCATCCCCCCCCCCCCCCGGCACTTTTCATTTCTGAAGGAACAAGTCTTGTCAGGCAGCAATTTCCAAAACAATCCAGTTTCATCAGCATTAAACACATCAACGGAATTATACCTACTCATGGCTGGTTTTAGCACCTCCTCCGTCCATGGCTCGGTAGTCGTTTCATTAACAGAATGCCTTTCCCCACACACAAAAAAAAGGTAAAGGAACCCGTTACACGCCCATTGAGGCATATTGGGAATATGGTGTTAGGCCCATATTATCTTGACCGTCGGCACACTAGGGGTGATGTGGTTGGCATCACGCCGGCCGCCTTAACCTTCACAGGGTTGCTCTGGTACCCATTTGGGGCTGGGTCGACCCAGGAGCCGTTTGTAACCTAAAAAATTCCCACCTCATCTGGGGATCGAACCATAGACTACTGCGCTAGGAAGCCAGTGCACTAACCCCTATGCTACCGCGGCTTTGTAAGTAATGTGCCGTTTTTTAAAACAACCCAACCAGCCAGGACTACATTTCCAGCCAGTCCGACCTTCCAGAAGTGCTAACTCTTCTGCCTTTGCAGTTAATATAGGTCCATTTACAGGAACATTTGCTGATCTCGCCATGGTGAACCATTTTAGGAGTGCCGTGTCAACCACATCACACGTCGCTTTTCGGTTCTTCATTCTGTGCCAATCAACTTGTGCACCATAAAACATTTTTCTGTACCGATCCTTATTTTTTATGATTCCTGAAAGCGTTGATTTTGGAATGTCGAATTCCTTTGCTATTTCCATTTTCTTTTTGCAACTATTTTCCAATTCTTGTACTAGCTCAATCTTTCTTATCAAAGATATGGATTTTAACTTTTCAGCCATTTTTAGAGGGGAAATAACTCAAATTCTAACACTGACGAAGCGCGCAATTTCCAAAAATAGCCGAAAAGTTGTACAAATGTCCAGGTACTGTATTTGAAAAAAAGTTCGCCTTAAGCAGATCAAACTATATAGTCGGGACACGTTTAATCGTTCGGCATATCCGAAACTTCGTGATAAACGGATTCCGCTTAACCGGACATTTTTTACAAAAACAAAGAAGAAAAATTGCCGGGGATAAACAAATTGTTCTTCACAACAGAAATTCGCCACATCCGAGATCGCCTTAAGCGGTTTGCACTGTATTAACTGTTCTTTCATTCACAACCTTCATTATAACCATTCACTATCAGTTAACTGTGGAAGGCAGCCTAAATGCCTGATATGACAAAACAAGACAGAATGTACAATAAGATAAAGAGATGACCAATACACATGCTCTAATTAGCAAATACCCCTGTAGGGCAGATTTCCCTCAAACTCATTGCATTACACCACTCTACGATTTAGCAGGCCTGGTATATTATATAAGTGTTCAGTTTGCAGTGTTGGTGTAGCTCTCTGGGTTTGCAAAATAGCACTGGAAACACGGCCCCAAATAAGAAGGCGGGAAAAAAGACTAAAAACTTGAATCCACGGGGACCGATACAAACAAAACAAACATGTAATGCATGGTGCAGTATTTAAAACCATTTTAATGAATCTGTATATACCCATGTACATTTGGAATGTATAGGAAAATCCAGTGTTACAAAATATTTAAGCAATTTAAAAACACATTTTGTAGTGTAAACAGATAATAATGTCATTATTGGTTTACAGTAATTTCAACATCAATGAAAATGGATTAACATCTGATTTGACACGCCAGATTGAGACTTGTGGATGTGACAAAAAATGTATCCATTTAATTTGTGCAGAACAATACAACACCCATTCTCTCATGAAATCTCGCACTTCATCAAGTATAACATTAAGCTGTCATCATCCTCTCTCTTTCTCCAGTCTTTTTCTCTAATGATTAATGTTAGCGAGATGAAGCTCTATACAATCTCCCAATCCTTTGGTATGGTCTTATTGCACCACGCTGCCTGTAGGACCCTTAAGAGTAATAGGTCGCATGGTGCTCCCTTGTACTTAACCATTTCTGGTGTTATACCATCATGCCTTGCTGCTTTGCCCATCTTGATTTTCTCCAGTGCTGCCTTCAGTTCTTCCATCTTTATTGTCATCTTCATCACCATTTGTTTTCTCTTCTGTGCTAGTGGTTATCATTTCTGATGCTTGACCTTGCTCACCATCAAGGAGTTCTGAGAAATATTCTTTCCATTACTTCCTTCGGGGCAGTAAGCAATTTGCCTTGCTTGTCCTTTATAAATTTGAGAGGGCATTGTTTTTCTTTCCTCGCGTTCTTTAGGGTCTTATAGAACAATTTCTGGTTTTCTTGCGCATCTTTTTCTAGCTTTTCTCCAAATTCTTTACAGGACTTCTGTTTTGCTGCTAGCACCTTGTTCTTTGCTTCTGTTCTATCACATATTCTCTATATTTCTCTATTTTTCTTGCTGTGTTTTTAGCTCCTATGTATTGTTTCCATGCTATTTTCTTCTCTCTTATTTTCTCTTTGACTTCCTCTGTCCACCAAGGTGTCCTCTTTCTCTTGTTCCTAAGTCGGACTTCACCACATGCTTCTGCAGCAGCTTTCTTTATGTCCTTGAATTTAAGCCACAGGGTTTCCAAGTCATCAGGTTGTTCTTCTGTGTTTCTCACCGCTGTAGCAATAAGACCCTGATATCTGGTCTTAATTTCTGGCTCTCTCAGCTTGTAGGTCTTAATGCTCATTTCTTCCGTTCGTTTACTTAGTTTCTTGCATGATGCTGGGCAGTTCCTAGGCTGAGCAACTCTTTCAGTTGTTCTTTTGATTGTAAGCAGGTAGTGATCACTTCCAATCTCTGGCCCCCTCCAGACTCTAGCATCCCGACATATTTAAATGATCTCCTCCTAACAATGGCATAGTCAATCACTGACTTCTCATTCTTTGTTTGGTTCACACCTAGTGAATGCATGTATGCGCTTATGGGGGAACGTTGTGCTTGTAATGATCAGATTCTGCTCACTGCAGAATCTAAGGAGTCGCTTTGGTGATTGCTTCCCGTGTTGCCAGACTTGTGTGAGGGCGCGCATTGTCGTGAAGGAGAAGCAGGTCTGCTGGATTCTTGTGCGGCCAAACTCTGCGAAAACGTTGATTGAGTTTTTTCAATGTCTTAATGTAAACTTGCGAATTGATTGTCTCTCCTCTTGGCATAACGTCCACAAGAATCACACCTTCAATGTCCCAAAAGACAGTGATCATGACCTTTCCAGCTGAAGGAATTGTCTAGAATTTCTTTCTTCTTGGTGATTGCGGATGATGCCACTCCATTGACTGTCTTTTTGTCTCAGGTTCAAAATGATGTGCCCAGGTTTCGTCACCTGTAACGATCTTAGCCAAAAAGTTCTCTCCATCAGCATTGAAACGCTCCAACAATTCAGAAGAAATTGCTTTCCTTTGCAATCGGTGGTCATTTGTGAGACTTCGAGGAACCCATCTTGCGCAAACCGTAGAAAATCCGAGAGTTTTTATAACTGCATTTGCACTACCAATGCTGACTGACAGCTGTAAGGCCAATTGTTGAGTAGTGTGATTCGCCTATCAGTAAAAATAATGCCCTCAGCGCATTTCAACATTTCTGCGTTGGTGGCTATGGCAGGACGTCCACAGCGCGGCCGATCAAGCAGCTCCGTATCTCCTTCCTGATTCTTTGATTCTCTGAACCCAGCGACTGACTGTACTCCTGTCGACTGCAAAACTTCCATACACATCACATAGACGCTTTTGAATATTCACAGCAGTTTCCTTCTCTGCAACGAGAAATTCTTTCACAATTCGCTGTTTATAACGCAAGTTGCTAACACGCTCCATTTCAACGGTTTAGGGCAGCCGTATTATTTGGCCGGTTGCGGTGCAATTTGGTGCATACAACTGGCACATGCCATATTTGAAGAGCCCAAAATTTCATGCTTCTATCTTCATTATTAGCTGAGAAAAACGATGTGGTGCATTACTTTCTGAACGCCCCTAAGAAAAACTCCTCTATGGACCAATTAAATGCAACCAGGTGTAAACAATTTATTACAAAATAAAGTTGATTCATCCGTGGAAAAGATCAGTAAAGTTTTTTTTTAATAATGTGTGATTTACTAACAAAAAGAAATGCAACTCACTTTTTAATTAGTGGGGCGTGTTGCAAAAACCACGAATTTTTGCAGCAACAATGGCAATTTTCACGTGCGGGTTAAAGTGACCCAGTTTTTTGACATTAAAAAAAAATTAACCTAGTGCACACAGAATACATTTCTATGTGCACTAGGTTAATTTTTTTGAATGTTCAAAAGCTGGGTCACTTTAACCCGCACGTTAAAATTGCCATTGTTGCTGCAAAAACTCGTGGTTTTTGCAACACGCCCCACTCGTTCAAAAGGTGAAAAAGTGAGTTGAATTTACTTGCCTGAAACATTACTACAGGTCTTGAGAATATGTATATACTTGCCTGAAACATTACTACAGGTCTTGAGAATATGTATATACTTGCCTGAAACATTACTACAGGTCTTGAGAATAAGTATATACTTGCCTGAAACATTACTACAGGTCTTGAGCAGGGCCGGCCCTAGGACTTTTGCCGCCCCGTGCAATACTATACCTTGCCGCCCCAGCCCATCCTCAAATTAACGTTTGAAATTTTAAAAACCATTGTGTTAAACAAGCTTCAACATTAATTTCATGACCATTAGCCTAATTTTAAATAGTACCATTAATAATAATGTATTGATAAATTGATGAAAATACTGTATAGTCATAAAATAAACCATTGACTTTATTAGAGACAATTATATGAAATAAATGTAGTTACATTACTTACATATAGGGCAGCGGTTTTCAACCTGTGCGCCGCGGCGCGCTGGGACGCCATGACTGACGGTCACGGGCGCCGTGGTTGGGCGTGGATTTTTTTCGTATTTAGCTGTAAAGAAAACACAGAGCAGTGGGAAATTTCATTTTTGGTGTTTTTCAACCTCCGTGACCCCGGAGAAATTTCACTTTTGATGTTGGCCAGCCTTTGAAGTCCCGCTCCTCCGACCCGCCTATCAACTTTGCGCGCATTCTCCTCTTGCGACCATAGTAGGTGTTGTGAGTTTGATATAAACTATGGGAAGATTTTTTAATTTCGCAAGTGTTAGTAAAAAGCGAGAACTTGTTGAGGATGACAAGGAAAGTGGTAATGAGGAAAGGAAACGTAAGTATAGAAAATACAACGAAGGTTACTTAGAATTTGGTTTCACGTGCGCTCTTGTGAACAATGAAGAGCGTCCGCAGTGTGTTTTGTGTTTCAAAGTACTCTCTGTCGAATGTATGCTGCCTAGCAAATTGAAGCGCCATTTAGAAAGTGTTCATAAGAATGACGTGGGCAAACCATGAGAATATTTCTCTAGAAAGCTGAGTCAAATGAAAGAACAAAAATCAGACAATGAAATAGATTTTAGTGCAAATATTGTTTCTATAATCCAAGGACACTTATCTCAACTCAGTGTTCATTTTGAAACATACTTACTTACTTACTTAGTCGTTCCCCTTCTACCGTGAGGTGTAGAGGTTTGGAAGAGAGAGCGCCAGACTATCCTATCGGCTGCCTTCCTCCTGGCCTGGTTCCATTCTAGTCCTCGGTCCTTCAAAGATTCTCTAATGTTGTCCTCCCAGCGGACTTTGGGTCGTCCTGGGGTCTGGATCCCTGGCTCTCTGTTTCCAATGCTTGTCGTGGTATAGTCCGTTCAGCAATTGATGTTCAACTTTAAAATTTTTTTTCAAAAAAAAAACTGCATGATGTAATGAACTCATATTTTGCATGTAGTCTTAGATAATCCATGACGTTACAAATATGTTGTTGTTAGGTCAATATCAATTCTGCATTCTTCAAAACCGTAAATTCCTTTGATCGTTTTCGAATCTTACAAGAAGCGCGGCTTAACAATTAAATTTTACAGTATACTGCGTCATAAATGTCAAAAGTAGGATCAGAGGTGTATCCATATCTGCTCACCGCATAGGAAACAGCTATAAGTAGTGATATATTTAAATCTGAAACGCGGGGGGGGGGGGGGGGGATATACTGAATTCAAAACTATATTGTATACAACACGGTAAATTTTACATGTATACCTGCACTATTTCTTCGTGTTTTGAAGGAGCATAATTATATTGTTTTATGTTTTTGATATCTCAATTAAATTACATTTATCTCAGTCCGTATCTGACGATTCCATTAGATTAACAACTGTTAATGGCTGGATAAACTGTAATCCATCACGTTGACAGTATTCTTCTTCTTTGCACTTCAAACTCATAATGAATGTAATATTATTCTATATGTTCAGAAAACAAAATATGTTTCAATATAATACAATGCAGCTAAAACTTTACAATAATTTCACGATACGCCACTGACTTTACAATAGTAAAGATTTGCAGTAATGATGTCGCACTATTTCCGCTTTCAACAGCAGACAACTGCGGTGCACGAAATGTCATGATTTTGTCTTAAAATATCTTTTTTTTCTGTTAAAAAACCATTTATTGCATGTGCAACACAAATGTACCGCTGACATGCTAAATTTTGATACCGGTAAGGGAGTGTGATTTTAATATAACCGGAAGAAGAGATATCTCAAAATAGATAAATTTTCTGGAGGCAAAAAATGTTTTCATAACGTCATGAACATTAAAATACTACATGCAAAATATAAATTCATTACATCTGGTAGTTTTTTAGAAAACAAATTTTAAAGTTGAACATCAATTGGTGAACGGACTTTTTTTTTTAATAGCCGATCTTCTCCCATTCTGCAGACTTGGCCAAACCATCTTAGTTGGGACTGTTCTACTTGGGTCTGCAGGGGGTGGGATTTAAGGCCTTGACGTATCGTTTGGTTGCGTACCATGTCTCTTCTTGTTACTTCAACCACCTTCCTCAGATACCTCATTTGTGAGGTTTGGATCTGGCTTGTGTGGGTTGTAGTCATTGCCCATGACTCGCATCCATGTGTCAAGACTGGGACATAGGTGGAGCGGTATACAGCCATCTTCGTTTTCTTACCAACCTCTCTCTTGCTGAGAAATCCTCGATTTATGGCCTGAAAAAGTCTCCCAGCTGCTGCTTTTCGAGTGGCCAACTCTTCTTTGATGCCTCCCTTTCGGTCTATAATAGCTCCGAGGTATTTAAAGTGGTCGACCTGCTCCAGGACCTGTTCTCCCAGCTTAATCTGATGTCTTCTTTCTTCTCGTGATATCACCATGGATTTTGTTTTAGAGCTGCTTATGACCATCCCTCTCTTTTCCAGCTCTTCCTTCCAGACTTGCAGGTTGGATTGGAGATGTGGCCTGTAGGACCCTTAAGAGTTGTTTAGAGTTTCTTCTTGATTTTGCCTTTGGGCTATAACAGATGTCATGGAGTTGTATTACTAATGTCAATTAAATTGTGTATCATCAAATGTTCAAGAGGTGTTGGCAAGTAATTGACTTCATATTTATACGTGTCAGTCAAGTACCCCTATGTTTTACTTTGGCCTTGGATACTTCTCCAAACAATATATTTTATAGACGGCACGCACCAGTGGATGGTGGCCTCAAGCCGAAATTTTGAACTGTTTTCAGTAGGCCAAGTGTATTTGTCAAGTCTGGAGGACTGTTTTTTGTATTACAAGACGATGAAGTGTTTCAAAAGAACGAATATCAAAATGGCGCTTCTGGTCGTTTTTGACGATTATTAATTTCTAAATCTAGCCCTGGTTGCTGCACTATTGGATCGCTTTTCCCTGTCATTCAGACGTTGGACCCAGGAGGATTTTTTTTTTCAAAATCAGATAAGTAGATTTATTGAGGTGTGAGTTTAAAGAATCTATTTGACAGGATTCTTTCTATTACATGTTTTATGTATATTTGTAATTACATGTTTGTTTGCAAAGCGGGTTGGTTGGTGGGACCTATAAATTCACTATACCTCATTGACAGTCGTGAATTCGTATGCGTTCTTTAGTTTTTGCATCTGATTTTTTCAACTTAAGGGGCAGGCGAACATAGCTGTGTGTTACTGCCTTGAGTGAATTAACCAGATTCATTATTTGTCTAGTTGTGAAGATTCTGTAATTTTGTACATTTGTATTTATTGTCATGTTCATTGTATTTTATTTGGTTTATGCTCAATTATTGTTTGTAAATTTGTTCATCTAATCTTGCTATCCTTCAGTTATTAGATGCATTATATGTTGTGAAATTGTGCTTGTAGTGTCATAAGTGTGGTAGAGACAAATTTTTTTCATTTTTATACAGTTCACAAATTTCATTCATTAGTATTTTCGTGTGTTGGCTCTTTTTACTGTTCTCCTGTAATCTTGTTTGCATTGCTATTTTTTTCCCTTCTACTGTACTAACTGTATTTTAGTGCAGTTGATTGATATTAATTGATGAAATATTTTTTGGTGATATTAATTACAGACTAAATATATATTAATTAATTAATTATAAGACAGGTTTGAGTCACAATAATAATGAATTATGGCTACCTTGGAATCTTTTGTTAAGTTTGATAAGGAATGTGGATTGGAGGGAGAAGCTTAGAAAACATTTGCTCTCACTGAGCATGCAAAGGAAGTGAAGAGGTTGGACGACATAACAAGGGAGATTGAAACAGTTAGTTCATCATATTCTTTTGTGCTCCTTTTGAAGGACAGAGCCATCACTGACGGGTCTTCTTGCAGGAAACAAACTGCACCAAGCATTGTTGCAGCTGTAGTTTCTGTGGCAATTGTTTTTGCAGGATGATGTTGCTAGCTTAATGCACCTCATATTTTTCATCTTGCATGAAAGATCTGCCTGAGGGAGCAAGCGTCCAATTCTGTTTTTAAGCATACCTTACAAAGACTCAAAAAGAATGTACCTTGTCTGCCCATGCACACCACATGTTACATTTTCTTTTTAGTTTGAGTCGGTGCTGATAAATGCGGAATATTGGAAATATTGAAAGTGATGTGCACCAGAGATATGACGTATGAATGTTATGTGTAGGACCAAGGTGTTTACGAAAACCCTTGAACAGTGTGGCAGCTGTGTTTTGGCTGCGTTTCAATTTGCGTTCCAATGAGAACCCATTACGAAGTGTTCCCCTTTTTTACAGTATGTGGATGATATAAGAAATGGATACTCTTGAAACAGGATTAATCCTGTTATGATGATTTTCTGAGAATATGGATCGATCTTTACGAACGGATATGAATGCTACAATGGATACAAATATGTTTATTAAAGAAAATTGAGTTCGTTTACGAAGGAAAACTGTCTTATTTCCTTGACATTGATTGGGTCAGCTACAGAGCCCGTATTTATGTTGTTGAATTTCGGGAGAACGCATATAATCGTTAGGAGATTTCACCCTAGACGTAATAGAGCAACGAGCAGTAATATATAACAACGGGAGGAGCAATCAAGTACAAACTAACATAATGAGTATAGATTTCGAGTAAAGACGTGGGGAGCTATTTACCTGAAATAATAATAAATAGAACCAAAAATGGGGAGAGAGCGCCCCACCACAGTACCTATTTCTTTTTTTTTTTCCACCTACTTAACCAGTGTGTTTAGAGACATGTAACAATTGCCGGTTGCAACTCAACTGCGAAAATTTCACATGAAATACCCGCTACGCGCATGCGCACGTTTTTGAGTCTTTGTAAGGAATGCTTAAAAACTTGCAGAGATTATCTTACTTTTGTGATAGAAAGCATCCTCGTACCATGGGGCCGAGGACACATTTTTTTTGAAAATGGTACAATCTTTTATAACACATAAGGAAGGGAAACCCGAGGCCTGTAAACAGTCAATTAATATGAAACAAACATAAAGGCATGTTACACTGACAAACAACATTTTTCTTTCTTGTATAAGAATAAGTGTTCTTAGGTCAGTTTCTTGCGCTATTTTAAATTTGAAATCCGTTTATCTCTATCACATCGGGTTCTTCAGATATTTGTGAATAAATATATTTTTGGGAAACCGTTATTTGCTCCGTTTCATTTTTACTATATAAAGTTAGTTGCTTATCCTTTACAGGACGTGGCAATCAACCCCAGCTTTTATTGGCTGTTTGTGATTTTTCTAGGCATTTTTTTTCATTCAGTAGTTTGCCATTGCTTTCTGAACGGTACGGCGCTTATACCATTGTTAAAAATCCACACAAAGCGATCTTACTATAGGATATAACTTATTAAAAATTAATAAAATGCAAAATAATTCTACTTTTTATACTGCTAAAAGATGCATGACATATGTTACGCTATTTTTCAAATAGTTACTGTATTTTGAAATAATTCTGAGCGAAATATGGCTTCTAGAAGTTGTAGAAATTCGGCTGATCTGTTCTGTTACGTGTGCGGATATTTTACCGATCGTGTTCACCTGAAAAACTTTACACCATTACTAAAGAAAGCAAATGAACGTTATTTCGATTCGAAAGTTGATGATGCAAATAAATCTTGGAAGCCAAATGCAGTTTGTTCAACTTGTGCAAATACATTGGCAGGTTGGTTATGAAAATCGCCGAAGCATAAGTCGATGCCTTTTGGAGTGCCAGTAATATGCCGTGAACTGACAAATCACGCTACTGATTGTTACTTCTGCTTGAAAAATATCCATGGTTTCACTTTTAAAACTAGAAAGTCTGTGGTTTATCCAAATATTGAATCGGTTTCGAAACCAGTGCCTCATGATCCAATCACGTGTCCGATCCCAGTTCCACCAGAACAGTATCCGTTGGACGTGAATGAACCATCAGAAAGTGATAGTTTACCTGCTTTAGAAACTAATTCTGACTCGTATTATATACCGGTGAATGATGGTGTTCACTTCATTAACCTTTCAGAACTTTCAGATCTAATACGTGATCTCGCTCTTACCAAAGGACAAGCGGAATTACTCGGTTTGCGACTCAAAGAATGAAATCGTTTAGTGCCCAATACTCCAATATCTAAATTTCGTCATAGACACAGAGAACTTGTTCAATACTTTGAGATGGATGATGACATTTGCTATTGCAAAGATGTAAACGGTCTAATGGTGCGCCTCGGTCATGAGCACATAGTCAACGAATGGCGACTTTTCATCGACTCTTCCAAGACTAGTCTAAAAGCCGTGTTATTGCATAACGGAAATTTATTTTCATCAATTCCAGTCGCCTACTCTGTTCATATGAAAGAAACTTATGACAATATTGCTATACTTTTGGCAAAAATAAAGTACAATGACTACCAATAGCGGATTTGTGGAGACCTAAAGGTCATTGCAATTCTCACGGGCATGCAGACTGGGTAAACTAAATTTTATTGCTTCCTATGTGAATGGGACAGCCGCAACAGACAGGAACATTATGCAAGAAAGGTGTGACCTATCAGGGATCGTATGCAGCTTGGGCATAAAAATGTAATACACGAGCCATTAGTTAACAAAGACAGCATCATTTTACCACCGTTACATATAAAGTTGGGGCTTATGAAGAATTTCGTAAAAGCGTTAGATAAAACTAGTACAGCTTTCACTTATCTTCGAGAAAAGTTTCCGCAAGTTAGCGATGCAAAGATAAAGGAAGGTATCTTTGTAGGACCTCAGATTAGGAAAGTTATTGCAGACAAACAATTCGAGAACTTGTAGTGAACTTCGCGCATGGATGGCATTCAAATCGATCGTCGATAACTTTCTGGGAAATCACAAATGTGTCGACTATGTGCATAATGTTAAGCAGTGCATAGATGCATACAGAATTATGGGCTGTAACATGTCCCTCAAAATCCATTTGCTCGATTCGCATCTTGACTTTTATCCTGACAACCTTGGCGAAGTCAGCGATGAACATGGAGAACGATTCCGTCAAGATATCGCCGTAATGGAGTCACGTTATCAAGGACGGTGGAATGTGACCATGCTTGCCGATTATTGTTGGATGCTTCATCGCGATGTACCACATGCCATTCGCCGACGAAAGTCGACTGCAAAGAAATTCAAGCCTCTATAACTGTTATACTTCTTGTACGAATGATGTTGTAATACTGTATGCGTTGTTAAAAAACTTCAATTGCGTATGTCTAGAGATCCCGACCTGATAGAGAAAAACGGTTTGCAGATTTAAAAACAGCGCATTAAAATTAACCAGAAAAACATAGAAATGTTAGAGAAAGAAAAAAAAATTTTTTTTTGTTAGCCAGTGTTATCAGGCAGTCGTAGGAAAAAAAGAAGTAGAACACTAGACAACAGAAAAACAACAGACATGAGTGGCTTACCCAGAATTCGAACCCTGGACTTTCCGTGCGACAACCCCGCCTAGCTATGCAAGCGAATCACACTATCCTCCCTGCCATCTACGCATCACCAAAAATGATGCTTCGATGACAGGTCAATAGTGCGAACCGCAAGACATAACACCAGAAGTTTACCATGGGCAGTTCAGCCTATTAATGATGCAATCACTTCTGTTGTTCCCCTATTATACAGTATAGGCCAGTCCACACAAGACAAAGACCTTAATACTGTGTCCAGTAAATGACAGTAGACTTAGAACAGTAAGAAGAGGACAGAGGGTAGGTTTGGTATTGTATAAACATTTATAACACATAAGGAAGGGAAACCCGAGGCCTGTAAACAGTCAATTAATTTGAAACAAACATAAAGGTATGTTATCAGGCACTCGTAGGAAATAAAGAAGTAGAACACTAGACAACAGAAAAACAACAGACATGAGTGGCTTACCCAGGATTCGAACCCTGGACCTTCTGTGCGACAACCCCGCCTAGCTATGCTTCGATGACAGGTAATTAGTGCGTACCGCAAGACATAACACCGGAAGTTTACCATGAGCAGTTCAGCGTATTAATGACACAATCACTTCTGTTGTTCCACTATTATACAGTATAGGCCAGTTTACACAAGACAAAGACCTCAATACTGTCATCGAAGCATCATTTTTTGGTGATGCGTAGATGGCAGGGAGGATAATGTGATTCGCTTGCTTAGCTAGGCGGGGTTGTCGCACGGAAGGTCCAGGGTTCAAATCCTGGGTAAGTCATTCATGTCTGTTGTTTTTCTGTCGTCTAGTGTTCTACTTCTTTATGTCCTACGAGTGCCTGATAACATACCTTTATGTTTGTCTCATATTAATTTACAATCTTTTATGGACACCCTGTATATATATATACAGGGTGGCCCCAAAAAAGTAAGAACATCTCGTAACAAAGGGTTATTTAATATAATTGAATTAACATAATGTTTTGTCATTTACAGTTGTGTGCCAAGTAATTACGCTAATCAGAAAACATGTTCAATGTATCCCCCCTGCTTCTCAACGACTTTTTGTAAGCGTTGGCGCCACTCGTTTATGCTTCTGTCAATAAAGCGCTGCCCTAGATTTCTCCATTCCTCGATTATTGCCAACTTGAGCTGCTCAACTGTGGTAAATTTTAGCCGACGGTAGACTTTTTCTTGCAATGCACCCCATTGTTTTTCAATTCGCAAATTTTTAATCAGAATACGGTCTTCTGCTGTGATTTTTGTCATTCTGGTTAAAATATTTTCAAAACACGCAGAAGTTGACGATTGGCAAATTAAAAATCAAAGATGGCGACCGGAAATTGTCGTAATAATAACGTCATATACCGTAGTTAAATAGCTAAGTAAGTAAATCAGTAAACTATTTAAGCTATTATGGATACAGTTAAACAAATTTTCACGTGATTATATTACATTGTACGAGATGTTCTCACTTTTTTGGGCCACCCTGTATATATATACAGGGTGTCCATAAAAGATTGTAAATTAATATGAGACAAACATATATATATATATATATATATATATATATATATATATATACTGCTTAGACAGCGCAGACTTCGCTGGCTTGGCCATGTTCTCCGCATGGAAGATAGTCGCATCCCAAAAGATATCTTCTACGGACAATTAGCAGATGGCAAGAGTACAGTTGGGCGACCACAGCTGAGGTTCAAAGATGTGTGCAAGAGAGATATGAGGGCACTGGACATGGATCCAGCAACATGGGAGGATGAAGCTGCCGATCGCACTAAGTGGCGATGCTATTTACGGCGTCAACTCAGATTGGGCGAAGAGAGGCTCACACAACAAACAGAGGAGGGGAGAAAATGACGAAAGGAGCACCAGGAAAATAAGCAGCTGAGGGCTGTCACCTCAGGGGCGCATTCCCATAGTCAGTTATGATTGAAGGGGCTATTATTATTATTATATATATATATATATATATATATATATATATATATATATATATATATATATATATATATATATATCGCTTATATATAAACAACAATACAGGTGTCAAAAAACTGCCATTTTAGGACAGGGGGAGACACATACAATACGTACATTTACATAATTTGACACTTTTGATTTACTCTTTTTGGACTGATTGACTAAAACTATTTCCATAGAAATTCAGAGCTAATTATAATTTCTATTTTATTTTTCATTTTGCAATCTTCGATTCTCATCCATTTTTCAGTGAACTTTTATTTTAAATATTTTTTTTTAAAATCACGAATGGCCCGTGAACTTTAAATTTTTGGTTTATGTGGCCCTCGGAGTTGACTAAGTTGGACACACTGCTCTAGAAGATGTTCTTTTTTAATAGCTAGGGCACCTTCACATGTTGGCATAGAAGGAAACGAAAAACGGATATAGAAGCCAAGATGAAATAGATCCAAAAGAAACCAAATAAATGTAGTAATGAGTATAACAAAGGTAACAAGCTTAACTAAAAGAATAGCAACTGATGAATGGACAGTAGCGTGTCATGGAAGCCTGAAGTGCAGGCATACAAGGAGCAAGCAGCAGTGGTAGCCCCATAATGAGCAGACAAGAAAATGATGATGAAATGCTGATGTTTAAATGTGCGCGTACAAGGGACTTAGAAAGTGGCCACATTTTTTTGCGGGCACGTTCAAATGTTTCCTGACATTTTAAAATAATTCCAGCAACTGCAGTTTGTTATACCATGCAAAATAACACACCATTGAACATATTAGAAACATTTTCTATTTTGCTAATGATCAAAAAAGAGATTTGAGTCTTGTACATTATTTGGCGTCGATTGAATTCGAAATGCCTACTCACCAAAGAAAAATCTGGGTCTGCTTTCCAAATGAAACAGCGTTGCCACTCTTCGGTTAATTCCACCTAGATCTAGTATTTTTGTACCGTCTATGTTTCTAGGTTTTTTAACTGAAAATCTAGATTTTCCACGCACCCCAAAATTCAAGAATTATTAAATATTTTGGTTTTTTTTTTTTCATTTGCGAAGTATCGACATTCTGCTTCTGGGCGTCCAGATTTAAAACGAGGCAAGTTATCGGCATTTGAAAGGATTCTATTCACTAATGATAGGAGTGAGAAACCAATTCCAAAACTCTGAGAGTGGCAGAGGCAAGATAATAGACACAAGCTACACAAGAAGAGAAAAATACACACACACTCAGGAGGAGTAAAAGAACGAAAGAGGCGTAGGAATGTTAATAAAAAAGGAATTAGATAAATATATTTGTGGATAATAAATGCATATTGACGGAATAATGTTACTGGTATTGTGATCAAAGTCATTTGACATAGCTCGCTTACAAATATATACACCAACGAAAGATCACAGTGGAAAAGAAATAGAGGAATCTTATGAAGAATTACAATACACACTTAAACCAGTAACATCTACGGATGTGTTGAAAGTCATGGTGAAATGAATTTTTAAAAATATGGAAAAGAAAAATAAAGTAGGATAGTATGGATTGGGGAAAAGAAATCATAGAGAAGACAGACTAAACAGTTATGCGACTGCAGGCGGGTGGGGGTCGGGGTGAGGGGGAGAAATACTTTTTGAAATAGGGAAATTTTGGATTAGATCTCTCCCGCCGGCATTTAAAATCGTGGTGTCCCCAGGACCAAAGGTACTTTTTCTGCATTCCCAATGAAAAATTATATTCGTAAACTACATGAAATAAGAACACAATATTGTCTTTGTAATAATTATCATTACCCACCCCCCTCCCCCTTTTAAAAAAATTTCTTTTACAGGGCATGATATATGTTGGAATCAATAACGACTTTTTTGGAACTAGGAAATAACGCAAATTATTTTTCGAGGACAGCTTACTATTTAAGTAATATTTCCTTTAATATATAAGGATACTTTTATTTCTATCACCATATTATGTAACCGTAAATCTTAAAATACACATGTTTTAGGAGACGGTGCAAATTCATCATCTAGGTATTTTTTTTTTTTTAAGGTAGCATCTAGATTTGTTTTAAAATTGAGAGTGGCAACTCTGATATGAACTGTATTTTGAATAATTTGGCGGTAATGTTTCGTTTTATTGTATTTATCTATTAATTTCAAGGCCTGTGTTGTTGAAGAGAATGTTTATTTTTTTATTTTTGCATGGACGTGGACGACAAACTTTATTGGTACGAACCTGTGTTACAGAATTGTAGTCATTTTGACATAAGATTCCAAACCTGTGTGCACGATAGCCTATGCAATATCCAGATGTTGGTTAATAGGGCCTACTCAAATTATAGCCTAAATGATGTGAATATTGTCAGTGTGTTAGGTGATACAGTGCAGCTCGAGCTGAAATTATTACATTAGCAATACAAGGGCAGTATCCGGAATCATGGAGGGCCCAAAGCTTAATCTTGACGACTTACCATCGTCAATTAGTGAATTCTTCACCTCCGAAGAGTTTGCAGCCATTCCTGATTATGATAAGAAGCTGTTAAGCAACGAGCGACACAAATTTGAGGCTCTTCGCCGTGCTGGTAAGTCATAATGTTTGATTTTTACAATTGAGCGTTTTTTTATGTCAATGTCGTTAAATATAAAAATAATCTCGGGCGGATCCAACCGTTTCATACACCCCACCCCTAAAGTAAAACGCTTACAATTGTGTATTAACAGTATGTACTATCATAATAGTGTCCGATGGCACCCCGGGGTAACCGCCCCTCGCACCCTCTTTGGTATGCCACTGGGTAGTCTCATAGCAGGTATTACCGCATTTGCACTATTGGTCAGCTAATCAAATTGGAACACGAAATCAAATTGGATTTCAAAATGACAAAGAAAAAAAAAAAACCAAGGTAGCCTATTCTTAATATAGCTAACGACTTCTGGATGAATGTTGGAATGTGAATGCTGGTGAGGTAATCGTACTGCATATAGATGACAGATGTATTGTGAATTGCAGTGCAGCTTTTGGAAGACTAAGAGTAAATGTCTGGGATCGACAAGGAATTAGTGCCGCCACCAAGATAAAAGTATATCATGCAATAGTGCTCACTACCCTCCTGTATGCCTGTGAAACATGGACAGTGTATAGCAGACATGCCAAGAAGCTTAATCATTTCCACATGAGCTGTCTTCGCAGGATTCTCAGGATCAAGTGGCATGATAGAGTAATTCTGAGGTCCTCAACAGAGCACATATCTCAAGCATCCACACATTGCTGCAGAGGGCCCAAACTAGATGGGCCGGACATGTTATTCGCATGCCTGAAAAACACCTCCCAAAGCAGTTGATGTACAGCGAACTCTCTATGGGTAAGCGAATAGTAGGGGACAAAAGAAACGCTTCAAAGACACACTGAAAGCATCGTTGAGCAGCTTTAAAATTGATGTCTCCTCCTGGGAGACTATCACGCAGGATCGCTCTGCCTGGCGGACAAACATTACTCAAGGTGCTCACATTGCAGAACATAATTTAGCTGATAAGGCAGAAGGCAAGCGTGCTGCAAGAAAGGCCAGAATGCACAGCAACAATACTATGGACTCTAACCATGTGTGCCCCATATGTGGCAGGGCCTGTAGGGCCAAAATAGGACTAATTAGCCACATGAGATCATGGCATAGATGTGTCACAACTCAAGTCTGAAGCTGTTGCCATATTCACTTGCGATGGGCAACTATTATTATTATTATTATGAATTGGGTGTCATACTAGACACCCTGGGCTTTCCCACTCTCCTCCCCATAGATAACAACATGGCAGATGTGAGAGACTGCCTTTTTTTTTTGGGAGGGGAAGGCACATACAGATTCATACTATTTTACACTTTTAATTAACTCTATTTTGACTGAGTGAAGGGGTGAACTGATGCCATATTTAGATGTCGGAAATCAAAATTATTATCTTGAATAAGCTACATTATATATCCTAATTATAACCCATCAGACGTTTTTAAAAAAACTGCTAGAGAGAAGGCACTCTCTTTAGAATGAAGACAGGAGTAACAGGGAGAATATATGTGTGTGTATATTCTCAAAAAGCAGCAGCTGGGAGACTTTTTCAGGCCATAAATCGAGGATTCCTCAGCAAGAGAGAGGTTTGTAAGAAAATGAAGATGGCTGTATACCGCTCCACCTATATCCCAGTCTTAACATATGGATGCGAGTCATGGGCAATGACTACAACCTACAAAAGCCAGATCCAAACCTCAGAAATAAGTGATCTGAGGAAGGTGGTTGAAGTAACAAGAAGAGACATAGTCCGCAACCAGACGATACATTGAGGCCTAAAATCCCACCCCCTGCAGACCCAAGTAGAACAGTCCCAACTAAGATGGTTTGGCCATGTCTGCAGAATGGGAGAAGATTGGCTACCACGACAAGCATTGGAAACAAAGAGCCAGGGATCCAGACTCCCAGGATGACCCAAAGTCCGCTGGGAGGACAACATTAGACAATCTTTGAAGGACCGAGGACTATATTGGAACCAGGCCAGGAGGAAGACAGCCGATAGGATAGTCTGGCGCTCTCTCTTCCAAACCTCTACACCTTACGGAAAAAGGGGAACAACTAAGTATGTATTTATGTTTATTATTTATAAAAAAATTATCCAGTTCAACCTCTACTTAGGTTATAATTCGGATGTGTATCTAACGCTGTACTACAGTTAACAGTGTTCAGATGTTTTTGAATGGCAAATTGAGCTCTGATATAACCATTTGACTTAAGTCTAGGTTGAAAACAATGTGCCTTGCCACAGGGGGACAAAGCCCACAATGGAAAAAAAAAATATCATGCCCACTCCTGTTTCATTGTGATTTCCTCCTGAAGATATACTATGTTCATCTGAATCTATTATTCATGCTCTGAGCAGTCTCATTTCACAAAATGAAACATTATGTTGGTCTTCATTCTTGCAATATTTCTCATTAGTTTCTCCAATATTCCCTTGTCCTAGGTAGTCCTAACATTCCATATTCCTAACAACACGATCTTGATCTTATTTACAAACAGTCACTTGATACTCTAGTATCATCTGTCAGCATCATCATCCTTCAGCTCCCTACGGAGCATAGGCCTTCAACAAACATATGCCAAGTTTTCTAGTCACATACCATCACTTCAAGGTCTTTTCATGTCTACTTCATGTCTGTCTCCATTTCTCTTCTACATGTGTTCCTTGATCTCTGTCTGCCTTTCTTACCCTGAGTATTTCAAAACAAGGACTGCCTGGTCACCACTAGTGTAAGACAGGGTGATATTCTGTCACCTTATCATTTCATACTTGTGGACAATGTCGTCAAAGCATGTAAGGAAAGGACCAAAAAGTATTCAGTGGGGTACTGGAAGATGAGACACATCTTCATTCCAACCTGCAAGTCTGGAAGGAATAGCTGGGAAAGAGGGGGATGGTCATCAGCAGCTCCAAAACAAAAATGATGGTGATATCACAAGAAGAAAGAAGGCATCAGATTAAGTTGGGAGAACAGGTCCTGGAACAGGTCAACTATTTTAAGTACCTCAGAGCTGTTATAGCTGACCCAAGTGCCCCACCTTGAAGTGGTGGGTCGGCTTGAGTGCCTTGAGGACATTTTGAGCTATATCAGTGGGAGCTTTTGCTCCTGGTAGGTTCAATCAAGCTGAGCAGGTCAAAATGGAAAGGACAGACAAAGTGGACACACCCCTCTTTCCTCCAAGTTAAAGGAGGTTGGAGAACAGGGCTGACAACCCTGCTGGAAAAAACCAATTGTCACAGAAACAGTTGAAGAAAGAGATAAAAGCCATAGTCAGGAAGAATCCTCGCAAGAGAGACGTATTACGCTGACACCTGATGAAAGCTAGTCAATGGAAGTCAGGCTGCCGACACCTCTTCTAACAATGAAGGCAAAAACTAGAATAGGCACTAGGAACATACGAACAATGCAGGAAGTCGGAAGAACAGCACAGGTAGCTGGAGAGATGAGACGATACAAAATAAAGCTCTTAGGACAAGCAGAAACGAGAATTAATGGAACTTGTGAATTCATGACCAATACAGGGGAAAATGTCATATATTCAGGACACGAGGATGAAGACCACACACAGAGAAGGGGTTGCTATTATGATGTCCCATGAAGCCAGAAAAGCATTTATAGAATGGGAACCAATATCACCCAGGATAATAACGGCAAGATTCCATGGAAAAGGAAGAAAAATCACCATCATTCAGTGTTATGCCCCTACTAACAATGCAGATGATGATAAGAAGCAAGATTTCTATGATGAAGTCCAAGGAACAAAACACACAGGAGAGATATTGAAATAGTAATGGGAGATTTAAATGCAGAAGTAGGAGTAGACAACAAAAACTGTGAACTAATCATGGGAAAGAATGGCATAGGAAACAAAAATGAAAATGGAGAGCTTTTTGTAAACTTTTGTGATTTGAATGATCTGGTCATCGGAGGGACTATCTTCCCACACAAAAACATACACAAGACTACATGAAACTCCCCAGATGAGCACACGCAAAAGCAGATAGACCACTTCACCATAGAATGAAAATGGAGAGGCTGCCTACAAGATGTTAGATTAAAGAGAGGAGCTGATGTAGCGTCAAACCACCACCTTCTGGCATCACTGAGAATAAAATTGAAGGCTCACAAAGACAGAGCAGAAAGATCAAGCCCGAAGTATAATACCTAGAACCTTATGAACAAAGACACAAGAGTTCAGTTCAACCTAATGTTGAGAAATAGATTTGAAGCACTGGAGAACCTTGAAGAGGAAAGTATAGATAACCTTTGGTGCACAATTTAGGAAGCATACAGGCATACACGTAAAGAAGTTCTTTGCAAAAGAAATAAACAACAGAAGGAAAGGCTCACAGAAAACACATGGAACCTCGTAAGAGAAAGGAGACATCAAACAGCAAGTAAACAACTATAAAGAGGCAGATCAGAAAACACAATTGCTCACAATATATAGGGAGCTAAACAGGAAAGTGAAAAAGAGTGCCAGGCAAGATAAAAGAGAATTTATTGAAAAACTAACAGAGGAAGCTGAGATTGCGACAAAAAAAGGAGACTTGAAAACATTATATAATATTACTAGAACTTTATCTAAGAAACAGCTAAACCACAATACAACAGTGAAGAGCAGAGAAAGACAAAGCATTAGCAATGAAGAGAAACAAAGGGCCAGATGGGCTGAATATTTTAAGGAAATCCTAAACCGAAATCAGCCAATACAGCAACCCATCATAGAACCAGCAGAAGAGCCACTACAGTGCAACATGAACCCACCCACTAAACAAGAGATCTCTCGGGCAATAAAACAGCTGAAAAATGGGAAGGCCGCAGGACCAGATGGAATACCACCAGAAGCCCTGAAGGCAGATATACCAAACACTACAGAGTTGCTACACCAGCTCTTCAAGAAAATCTGGGGAAAAGAGGTCATCCCAAAGAGCTGGAAGGAAGGCCACATTATCAAGCTGCCAAAGAAAGGAAACTTGACTATGTAGCAACTGGAGGGGTATAACACTACTAGCAGTGGCTGGAAACATTTTGACCAGCGGTGGATCATCATTTAACAATCAAATGAGTTGCAGACCCCCTTGTATATAAATTTTGTGGACTTCGAAAAAGCTTTCGACAGTATAGACCATACTGTGATATGGAAAATCCTGAGACCTTATGGAATCCCAGAGAAATTCATTAAAATCATACAAGATTTCTACCAGGAGGCCTCAAGCAAAGTAGTACACAAAGGAAAACTATCAGAGCCCTTCACAGTACACAGTGGGGTCAGACACGGATGTCTGCTATCACCAACAATTTTTCTCAGTGTCATAGACTGGGTTATAAGACAGACAACAGAGGGAGAGAAAACTGGAATACAGTGGACATTTAACAAACAACTGGAGGATCTAGACTTTGCATATGATTTGTGCCTTCTATCACACAGACAGCAAGATATGCACGATAAAACAAATAGATTAGTAACAGAAGCAGCAAAGATGAGACTATACATACATGTAAATAAAACAAAGGAAATGAGAATAAATAATAGGCAGATGGACTCGATGAAGATCAATGATCATGTCATTGAAGAAGTAGAAAGCTTTACATATCTAAGGAGCAACACTGACAAAGGAGGGGGAACAGTTGGTGATGTCTGCTCTAAGATAAATAAAGCCAAATGCGCTTGTAATGCCCTTCGACCAATATGGAACTCCTCAGCTATATCCAGAGAGAACAAAATTAGAATCTTTAACTCAAATGTGAAGTCAGTCTTGATGTATGACTCAGAGATATGGCAAATCTCAGAGAGTATCACCTCCAAGCTACAGACATTTGTAAATAGATGTCTCCGACGGATCCTTCGTATAAGATGGCCAGATGTAATAGCAAATATTCATTCATTTATTCATAACCCTCCACTCCCAAAGGAGCATAGGCCTTCAACAAACACATGCCAAGTCCTCCTGTCACGTGCCATCATCTCAAGTTCTTTCCATGTTCTCCTTATCATTTTCATCTCTGTTTCCAGCTCTCTTCTCCATGTGCTTCTTGGTCTACCTCTGCCTCTCTTGCCCTGGGGGTTCCATAACAAGGACTGCCGTGTAATGCTATCAACAGGTTTCCTCAGTGTGTGTCCTATCCATCGCCATTGTCTTCTTCTCATCTCTTGTTCCACTGGCACTTGTCTAGTTCTTGTCATCAGTTCCACGTTGATAACCTTGTCATACCATTTTAATCCCTCTATTCTACACAAGCACCCATTTATGAAAGTCTGTAGCTTTTTGGTTGTTGTCTTTGTAATAGCAAATATAGAGCTGAGGAAAAGATGCGGGCAACAGCCAATACAAACAAATTAAGGTAAGAAAGTGGGGATGGATAGAACATACACTCAGAAGAGAACAATCAAGCATAGCCAGAATTGCCCTTGACTGGAACCCCAGGGGAAAAGAAGAGTGGGGAGGCCAAAGAGAACTTGGAGAAGAACTGTTGAAGAGGAGGCTAGGGAAATTGGAATGACTTGGGCACAGCTGAAAAAAAAACAGCCCAGTGTATCCGGAGGGTGGAGTCAGTAAGTGACTAAATAGATCGAGTGCAAGATAATGGTTTACAAAATGTGTGTATGGAAATAGCGCACTGTTAGATTTTATAATATGGGGGATAAAAGTGTGAGCGGTTGTATTTTGAGACTAAGGGAGGCAACTGTTTTGGTTATGCACCTTAAGTTAGGTCGTGCATTTAGTGTATAGAAAGTCGGAAGGTTGAAAATTATGGTTTTTAAAATTTGCATACGCTAAATAAGATTACTTAAAGGGAGAAGAATTGATGGATTATAGGTTTATTTAGCAAAGGGAGGTAAATTATTATTATGTCCCTTAGGTATTTTGGGGTGAGTTGTTTTGATGAGTACAGTGTAAAATGCACTGGGTTTTGGAGGAACGATTCGTTACAAAGTATGAGGGGAAAATAAGTTAGTCAGTGCAGATTCAGATGCGATAGGCGTTAGATGGGAATGGTTTTCTCTCCCATGTGTTAAAGAGTTGAATGGCGAGTGCTTATCAGGGAGTGAACCCAGACAACATGCCATGGTTTGGTTGACTTTTGTGTTCACAAAAGATGTACTGTTGTCAAGCTCCCTGATCGCTCAGAAGGCCATCATGATAGCTAGAGATGCTGGTTCAGCAAGCAAGTATAGAACAGTTTTCCTATGTTCAAGAAGAGTGCAAGATTTCTCCCAAGTTTCAAAGACCATCAGGTACGAATAATCTGTAGTAGCTGATAGATGTGTGAGGCATAGACATTTTGGTGAAAATAGACAACCCTGGCAGTGTAGGCCAGTCTTAGCAAAGATACCCAAAAGATCACGCAGTCTATTGAAGATAGAACTCTGACATAAAGTGAAATATAACTTATCAAGTAGAGTGAGCTAACTCAGAGACAGTAACGTTTAAAAAAGACAAATAAGCGGTTCTCAAGACAGTTCTACATAGATGTCAGAGTCACTTATAGCTATCGCTAGCATAGTGGTTACCACACTGCGCTGGTGACCGGGTGACCCAGGATCAAACCCGGGCAAGGACATTTGAAGATATTTCATCGACCGGGATTTGGACTGGATTAACTCGAGCCCTGATGAGAACATTTGAAGGAGTGTCGTCGACCAGGGACTGGCGGCTTCTGAACTGACCCAGCTCTAATGGCTACCTCTAAAATCGGTGAGTATCTGCCTGAATGGCGAGGGACATCTGTCTCTGTGCAAGAAAAAAAGGGATACTCACGTAAAATCAGTCTCTAGTTAGACATTAACCTGAGATTTCGCCTCGAGTAATAGCGGGCGTAGAAAAAAAAAAAGTAAGATGAGAATAGAAGCATAGACAGAGACAAGAAAGGAATGACAGAGGGATGCAAGGACGTTTTTTTTTTGAAGTTGATCATTTAATAAACCTGCTGTACAAATGTTGTATACTGTGGTAGAAGGTTGGGCAGAAGAATCCCCTTCCAACTGATTGCTGAGATTCTGTATTGATGTAAATAAACATTGCACGTTCGTTCACCGTTGTTAGAGTGCAATCTGTTCCATCGAGTTGAATAACCTACTATCTGTGCTCAGCTATTTGTATTCATTTAGAGTAAATCACCATCATCGACCACACACTGATAGGGCAGTGATTCGAAAGTCTACTATACATCTACACCATCAACACGCACAGCCACACCAGAATAGAAATCAATGGAGAGCAACTGTTTCTGCCCTATGAAGGGAATGAAGAGGAATGATGATAATGAGAGCTGTTATAAACTGGAAAGAAGAGTTAGCTACCCGAAGAGCAGCAGCTGGGAGACTTTTTCAGGCCATAAATTGAGGATTCCTCAGCAAAAGAAAAGTTTGCAAGAAGACGAAGATGGCTGTATACCTCTCCACCTATATTCTAGTCTTGACATATGGATGCGAATCATGGGCAATGACTACAACCCACAAAAGCCAACTCCAACCCTCAGAAATGAGGTATCTGAGAAAGGTGGTTGAAGTAACAAGAAGAGATATGTCCGCAGCCACTGCAGGCGCAAGTAGAACAGTCTTAACCAAGATGGTTTGGCCATGTCTGCAGAATGGAAGAAGATCCCCTACCACGACAAGTGTGGGAAACTAAGAGCCAGGAATCAAGAGCTCCAGGGCTACCCAGAATCAGCTGGGAGGACAACATTAGACAATCTCTGAAGGGCCGAGGACTAATTGGAACCAGGCCAGAAGAAAGACAGCCGATAGGATAGTATGGTGCTCTCTCCTCCAAATCTCTTCACCTCCCGGTAGAAGAGGGATGACTAAGTAAGTAAATAAAGACTGCCTGGTAATGCTAAAAACAAGTTTCCTCCGTGTGTGTCTTATACATCTCCTTCGTCTTCTTCTCATCTCTTGTTCCACTGGTTCTTGTCATCAGAGAATCTGAATCTGGAATGTTCATACCCTAAACAAAGGAAAAACTGCACAGTTAGCAGCAAAAATATGTTTCACCTGTAGCACATGATAATTCCTACTAGATGAGGAGGTCCTATTTCAACTATCATTAATGTTGTAATTGTTATTAGTGTTGCTGGTATTATGAAATTTCATGATTGCTACTAGAAAAAACAAAAGTACATTGGTGGTTTTCTCAGTTTTAGTAGACCTCAGAATGTATTATGGGTAACCTAAGGATACAACTTAAATTTAGAATAACGTAGTCGTCTGACTTCTTATTTTATGAACTGTTTCTCCCTTACCCTCAAGGTTTACCAGTTAAGCCACCTGAGTTCATGCTTAGGAAGAAAGCAAAGAAGAAACAGATAGATCTCTCACCAGAACCGTCTGAGGAATCTGATTCAGAATGGACCCCAGCTTTAGAACGAACAAAGAAACTAAAAGGTATACTAACAACAGAAATCAAACAGATATTGGTCAATAACCGATTATCCGAAAACCGAAATATTCTGAAAATTGAAAGTGTAGGCTACTTTTCTATCACAATTTGGGTGATTTCTGACTATTTTGGGCGACTTTGGGCTGTTTTTTTTAAACACAGTTTGAGCCACTTGTGCTACTTTTTGGACACAATTTGGTGACATCTGAGAATCGAAAAAATCTGATTTCTTAAACAAAGCTGTACTTAAGGATTTCGGATGAAAGGTTACAGACCTGTAATATGAGAGGCTAAGATTAAAGAAATAAATGTGACACAGTTGATGCATTATAAATCACAACAGACTACCACGTGACATGAGAATGATTGAAAATACAATTGATTCATGGCACTGGACTCAGCAACCTGGGAGGATGAAGATGCCGATGGCACCAAGTGGTGATGCTCTTTATGGCACCACCTCAGATTGGGTGAAAACCAGCTCTCACGGCAAGCAGAAGTGAAGAGAAAACGTCAAAAGGAACACCAGCTGAGGGCTGTCACCTCAGGGGCCCATTCCCATAGTCAGTTATGACTGAAGGGGCTATTATTATTATCATGACACTCAGATACCATGAGAAATGGAGAGACACGACTACCATTGCCAGTCAGCATGACAATCTGGAATAAATGTCTGAGTAATATAATACCGGTAAACAAAAATCCTGCCATCAATGGTACCTATACCTTGTAGTGGTATGGCAGCTTGTGTACCCTGACAATCCCCAGAGCTATGCCAGAGGGAGTTTTACTCCTGGTAGGTTCAACCAAGCTGGACTGGTCTGCGTGGGTAGGGGTCATACAAAAGCTGGTACTCTGGTCCTCCAGGTTGGGGGTTTTAGCACAGGGCCAACACCCCTGTCTATGTAAAAAAATCGCACATGTTACGGAAACGGCAACAAATGGAAAAACTTTGATGCAGGACAGACATCCAGAGTCTCAGGCTCGTATGACTGACAGTGGTGAAAGTTGAAAGGAAGCCATTGGCATGAAAACGGATTCCCTGACCGCAAAACATGAAATCAGAATTGGTTTTTGGAATGTCAGAACTATGAATGAGGTAGGAAAGCTGAGACAAATCACAGCAGAGATGAGGAACTACAAATTACATATCCTGGGAATAAGCGAGAGCAGATGGACAGGGACGGGGAGAATAAAAACAGGTACAGGGGAAACAGTACTTTATTCTGGTAGAGAGGATGGTCAGCACGACGAAGGTGTAGCCATTATCCTGAAGAAAGGAATGGAAAGGTCTTTACTGGAATGGAAACCCATCAACAACAGACTGATAAGAACAAGACTGAGAGGGAAATTCACCAACACCACAATTATACAATGCTATGCACCAGCAAACAACAGAGAAGAAGAGATCAAGGATGAGTTCTATCAACAGGTACAAAAGGAAATGGAAACTGCACCCAGGTACGATCTTATTATAGTAATGGGAGACCTCAATGCGAAAGTTGGAACACAATAATTATAACAAAAGAGTAACGGGGAAATGCGGCAGTGGAACAGTAAATGAGAATGGGGACAAATTAATAAGCTTCTGCAGTATTAACAACCTGGTCATTGGAGGAACACTTTTTCCACACAAAGAAGTGCACAAGTTAACGTGGGAATCACCAAACGGACGAGACAGAAACCAGATAGATCACATAATGTTCAATGGCAGATGGAGACATGCATTACAAGACGTGAAAGTAAGAAGAGGCGCAGATGTGGGAAGTGATCGTCACCTAATAGTAGCAAGACTGAAGGTAAAACTCAGAGCTGCTGGACCAGTTGCAGCCAAACAGAAAAGATATAACATCACAAAACTTAAGGACCCCCTCACCAGAAATGCTTTCGTGGTCGACGTAAAGAGACAATATCAGATTACCAAAAGCAAGGAAAGAACAGAGACCAATGTCGACCAGAAATTCAACACCATCTCAACAATATACAAAGAAAGCAGCAAGTCATGCTTGGGATTCCAGGAAAGAAAGATCCAAGACTGGATAACACCAGAAACGCTAAACACCATAGCGAAGAGAAAGGAAATAAAAAGAAAGAAAACAGAAGCTAAGTCTCCCAGGTTAAAGGCAATATATAGTGAACAGTACAGTCAGCTGGACAAGGAAGTAAAACGTCAAACCCGTTGTAAAGTTTCTGTTCTTCTTTCCACTCTGTAAAGTGTCAGTCTGTATGCTCTGTAAGAAAGAGTGGTGTGTTGTTGAGATCAGGCATGCCCCCAGTCTACCCAGCTGTAAATGGGTAACTCACCCTAGTCCTGAGTTAGGGAAGGCAAAGGCTCCAGGGGAAGCAGGCCCTAAACTTGGTCACTCCAACCGACGCAGGATGGTGTATGTATGAAGTAGAAGTGTAGAGTGTGATTACCGCGAATGGTGTACTGTTCGTGTGCCGACCAATATAACCACTCATACACTTGTGTCTACAAGGCACCAATGCAGACTGCTGGAATCTTTGTTTACTCAATTTATTCAGACGTACACACTGGGACATACGAGTACATCATGGTATGTTGACATATCAATTTGTAGGTATACATAGCAGATCTGAAGTCATGACACATTCAGAAATAATGGGCAGTACATCAAAAGTTCAATGTCATGATATATTAAGGCCGCATCCCCCTATCTGAGTAAACGCGTCAGTGAAGGCAGATCGATAAATAACTAAAGTTACTTGACGTCCATAGTTTGTAGCATATATTATGAAACCACGAAAGAGGGGGTTTCTAGCAAGATTGAGATCTCCCTGTCACTGTCCGATAATAGGATAAATAATCTGTTCTCTTGGCAGTGATCAAAACATATGATGACCGAAATCTAACATGGCTGCCTCCCTGAGTTGTCGTTCACTCATTCATAGGAAGGAGAATATAAGCCAGAGTTAATTTATAATGCCGGCGTGATGCCGACCACATCACCCCTCGTGTGTGTAATATAATATGATACATTAATAATACGAACCACACATTGTAATAATATGCGAATCTTCACATGTACGATATCCTGTAAATAAAACATGGCTACAAGCTGAACATGTTTTTACTGAGTGCTTTCTGAAACATGTGTGTGCTTGTGTAGATGACGAGGTAATGCTTATATACATACATCATAACATTACATGGTGGCAGCGGTCGATACCGGACTGACGCAAAACAGCTACACGATAACACGTGAGTACAGTTTATTCGGCTAATTTTCGTCATCGAGGTCAGCCATGGCGGCGGAACAATATCGCAACGCACCGCAAATGAGATTCGCCGGTCAAGACGATAAGAGTGAAGCTTTCTTGTTATGGCGCCAACGCATAGATCTATATTCCAAGACCACTGGTCTGGAAGGACAAACCCTAACTCCATATATCCTAGAAGCATTGGACGATGAAGGTTTGAAAATTTACAACAGTTTTGCTAGCGCCATGCCTGTGGAGTCGGCAACAGACCCCGCAGCCATATTGGACGAAATTGAAAAACGTCTGATCATAAAGCACACGAACTTTAGAGCGGCAAGACTAGAACTTCACCACCTGCGACAGAAACCTGGTGAAAGTCTAGATGATTTCTTCACTCGCATCAAGGAGAAAACAAGTGTATGCAAATTTAACAAAGAAGAAGAAAAAGAGCGAATTATTGAACAGATCCTTCTCAGCACACCAATGCCAGAGTTCCAGAAATGGATACTGAGCCAGAGTGATACACTAACTTTACAACAACTTCTGGATGAAGGCAGGAAACACGAGGCACAAGCACTAAACATTAAACAAATTCAGCAAGGTACAGTAACAGCCCAGGTGGATGCAGTAAAAAGCTATAAACCCAAACAAAACAAAGCAACTGGTTCGAAGCAACAAGAAAAACACAACACAAGCAGAGGTGCTATGTGTAAATGTTGTGGCCTAAACCACATACAAAACCACTGTCCAGCTAAAGACTCTACATGTCATTACTGCAGAAAGAGGGGCCACTGGATAAAATTATGTTTCAAGAGGAAACAAGACAGTGTTCAACACAAACTTCACAGCAGAAAGTCGTCAAAACAAACACACTCTATGATGACTGAGGACCTTGACTCCAGTGAAGAAAGTGATCCTTCCACTTTTGATACTGTGAAGATACTAACTTTCAGTAATGAACCAAAGAGAACGCAGGCTTTCTGCAAGGTACAATTCCGAATACCAGGAATTAAAAGGCACAAAGAAAGATATATTCGGTTCAAGATAGACACAGGTGCCCAAGGTAACACTCTACCCTTAAGAATATTCAGACAGATCATGCCTGACAAGGTGGATGAGCAAGGATTTCCCACAAGGGATTTAAAAAGTAGGAGTGGCAGGACAAAGCTAAGAGCTTATAATGGAACAAGTATAGACTGTTTCGGAGCAGTAACACTTGAATGTTTATACAGAGACTCTGAATGGACATCGTCAACATTTTACTTGGTAGATGTTGAAGGACCTGCAATTTTGGGTTTACCAATGTGCGAAAAGCTGAGTGTGGTAACTATCAACAACATTAAAGCTGACAAAAAAGAACATCTTACTCTACACTGGAGTAGATGACCTTAAACAGCGATTCCCAGAACAGTTCGACAGAATAGGCAAACTTCCAGGAAAGGCAAGATTCTTTTTAAAAGACAACGCTGAGCCAAAGATAGACCCACCTAGAAAGTATCCTATACATGTTAAACAGAAACTTGCCACAGAACTAGAAAAGATGGTGCAGAATGATGTTATTAGAAAGGTTGAAGAGCATTCTGATTGGTGTAGTAGTATCACAACCGTTCTGAAGCAGGATGGTTCTCTTCGGGTTTGCCTTGACCCAAAACACTTAAACAACAGTCTAAAGCGCTGTCCACACAAAATGCATACAGTGGAAGAGATAACTCACAGATTCCACAATGCCAAATATTTTTCTAAACTAGATGCTGTACACGGATACTGGAGTGTTGAGATAGCAGAGGAAAGCCAACTCCTTACAACTTTTCGAACACCATTCGGCAGATATTGTTTCAAGAGACTCCCATTTGGTTTGAATGTATCACAAGACATCTTTCAACAGAAGATTGACAACATTGTTGAGCAATGTTCTGGTACAGTGGCTATTGCGGATGACATTGTAGTCTGCGGCAGGTCAGAACAAGAACACGACCGTAACTTGATTAACTTGATGCATGTAGCACAGGCCAATGGGCTAACATTCAACAGCAAAAAGTGTACAATTAAGGCAACGGAGATACAATTTTTTGGATTGCTGTACACCCAGAATGGTGTAAAACCAGACCCTAAAAAGGTTGAAGATATTCATGACATGCCAACACCAGCTACAAAGAAGGAACTGCAACAATTCTTAGGTGCTGTCAATTTCCTAGCACAATTCATACCAAATTTGTCAGCTGCTGCAGAACCTTTGCGATCTCTACTACAGAATGAAACTCCGTATGAATGGTCAGAAGACTACCAACACATATTCAACCACTTGAAGACCCTCATATCATCTGATGCATGCTTGAAATACTATGACATGCAAGCACCCACTTTTCTCATGGTTGATTCCAGTCTGAAAGGCCTAGGAGCAGCACTTTTGCAACCAGACAAAAATCCTGAAGGACACTATGCCAAAGAACTTCGTCCTGTAGCTTACGCAAGCAAATCATTAAGTTCTGGCGAAAAGAAACTTGCAAACATTGAAAGAGAAATGCTAGCTGTACGTTTTGGAATCAAACGCTTCCACACATTTCTTTTCAACCGCCCATTTACAATTCTCTCAGATCACAAGCCACTTGAGATGATTCATAAAAAACCAATAGCTTCAGCACCACCACGACTACAAGCTCTGTTATTGGAAACACAAGGTTATGATTTTAATATTCAGTATATCCCAGGAGAGGATATAGGTCTTGCAGATGCTCTCAGCAGACTACCAAACCCCAACAAGACAGCAGATCTTACCCCAAACATCAAAGTTGATTTTGTCAAGTTTAGCGATAATCGGCTTGAACACATCAGAGAAGACACAATGAGAGATCCTATCCTTAACTCTCTCAAAGAACTGATATACCATGGATGGCCAAGCTCTATCAGGGAAGTTCCAACACACATCCGTCCATACTACTCGATGAGGGACGAGTTAAGCATCGAAGATGGTCTGATCCTTAAAGGAGATCGCATTGTTGTACCAGAAACACAACGCGATATCATCCTTAAACAGCTCCATAATAGTCACCTTGGTATTGTGAAGACACAACTGAGAGCAAAGAAAGATGTTTACTGGCCACAGATAAACAAGGACATAGAAACACTATGTAAAAACTGTTCAATTTGCCAAGAACATGCAAATAGGCAGTGCAGAGAACCTCTCATACCATCAGACATACCATTGAGCCCTTGGAGCATTATAGGAACTGATATTTTCTCAATCGACAATAATGACTATCTTATTATTGCTGATTACTACAGCAAATTTCCCATCATTGAGAAACTTCCACAACCCTCACCATCAGCTGTTATTGCAGACATTACAAAGAAGTATTGCAGCATGTTTGGCATCCCAGATGAAATTAGATCAGACAACGGTCCACATTTCTCAGGTCAAGCATACAGAAACTTCACTAAGGACTGGAAGATCAAACACACAACATCATCACCTAGATACCCTAAATCTAATGGTTTCATTGAGAGACAGATACAAACTATCAAGTCCATCATGACGAAAACAAGAACAGAGGATGTACACCTAGCACTCTTGAGATGGAGATCAACACCGGTAGACAGTAAGATCGACAGTCCAGCAGAACTTATGTTTGATAGAAGAATTAAAGACCTCCTACCATCTAAGGTCCACTTCCGTCCACAACATAGAGACAGCACATATGATCAACTTCAGCATCGTCAGCAAGTTCAGAAATCCAACTACGACAAATGTGCTAAAGACTTACCACCATTATATCCTGGTCAGCATGTGACTACCTACAACCACAACAATGACACATGGTCAAAAGCAACAATCATTTCCAGAAACCCTGAACCCAGGAGCTATACTTTAAGACCAGACAGCAGCAGCAACCTCCTGAGGCGAAACAGAGTGGACATAAGAGAAATCCCACAGAATACAACAGAACAGAGAATTCCCATGCTTTCAACAGACAATGCAGTAACTCCAGACCTTGGTGCCCCACAAAACCAACAAGCGCCAAGGCCGAAATCACAACCAACTCAAGCTAAACCAGGGACTTCCGCAGAACCACCAGCACTTTACACCACTCGTTCTGGCCGTACAGTGACACCTCCCAGCCGATACAGACAGTGACATATATATACTCACACTGAGCATTACACATACTTATCCTTTCTCACATGAAACATTTTGTTGGAAATGTTTGCACACATTTTTTTTTTCAAAAAAGGGGGGATGTAATATAATATGATACATTAATAATACGAACCACACATTGTAATAATATGCGAATCTTCACATGTACGATATCCTGTAAATAAAACATGGCTACAAGCTGAACATGTTTTTACTGAGTGCTTTCTGAAACATGTGTGTGCTTGTGTAGATGACGAGGTAATGCTTATATACATACATCATAACATTACAGTGTGCCGACGGTCAAGATAATATGGGCCTAACACCATATTCCCAATATGCCTCAATGGGCGTGTAACGGGTTCCTTTCCTTTCCTTTAATTTATAATGGGTATATAAATGATTTCATAAATGTTCCCATACAGCTCTACGGTGATCAGGTTAATTCATGTAGCCATAACCGCTGCAGGAAAGTCTGTCATCTTCGTCGATACAAAACACGACCCTAGCGATACGAAGCACAATGTTCCATCTAGGTCGAATCGACATGAGATCATCAATATAGGGTCTGGCAATACATGGAGTCCGAATTATACATTGTACCGTACCTTAGGAGAGTCTCTAACATAAACTATAGTAGAGATACCATCTCCTTTAGAAGAAAACCACTTCATGAATCATATTTCCTTAAGAATCTACCAGCCCTTTGAAAAGTGCGTACCCGCCATTATCACGGTACATCGGAACTCATCACGACTTGTCAAGACAACTCATACTTCCGCTAGACCGGAATAACAAGAATCTAGTCCCTCCTACCCATCCAAAATATACAATATAGGACTGATTCTACTTGTACTAATAATATGTAATACATATGAATTCAGGCCATAAACACAATAAGCAAATTAATATATTTTCTGGCCCTAAAAAATAAGTACAAACGTAAGAGCAATCCATGCGCCGGATCAATATCAAGAACGATTACTCCTATAATCAAAAGTGTGAATCAAACATGGATTCTCTCGCTTTTACCATAGACAGCATTTTCATACACAAATGAATGAATGTCTATATTTTTCCCATATTAAATAGCCATATCGATTTTTGTAATATGTGCGTCAAAATATGCACGCAACAGATTACCACACCCCTCGGGAAAAAAAAATGGTACATTTTTTTTTTTGAAATACATCTAGGAGCAACATACAATAGGCTCACAACGCACCAATAACAATGCGCAGATGATAAGCATAAGTTTTATGACCTTAGAGAAAGTACTTCTCTAAGTATAAATATTTCCAGAGAGGTGTCACCAACGCATACTACAATATTAGCAATGACACAATTTCCACATTAGTTTATACATAAATTTCATCTAAGATATCTTAACATCATGATCATCAAAGACGAAAAACATTGAAAGATCAGCGGTGAATAAATATCAATGAACCGCTAAGTAGTGTTACAATCAATATATGATATATTACATATGTGTACACATTTCAACATAGAAACAACTGTATCAAAGTTGTATAACAGTTATGAATCATGTGGGCATCTAGACAAAATATCTGCCATCACATTTTCTGACCCACGGATAGCTCGCACCGAAAAATGAAATGGCTGTAGAGCAATCGCGTATCGCGTTGATCTCGCGCTCTTCAGATTTTTACTCTGAATAGCCGTAAGAGCTTTCTGGTCAGTTTCCACAATGAAATGCGCGCCCAGAAGAAATCTTTGCAGTTTAAGGATTGACCAAACCATAGCCAATAATTCACGGTCTAGGACCGAGTAATTCTTCTCTGCGGCATTTAATTTCCGAGAAATATACATCACAGGATGCAGAGTTCCAGAGTACTCTTGCATTAGTGCAGCTCCAATCCCGGTGGATGAAGCGTCACTACGAAGAATAAATGTCTTATCCTTAGAAGGCAATACTAGGATAGGTGAAGTAGAAAACATAGTTTTAACCTTATCCAAAGAGGATTGACATTCTTGAGTCCAATGGACTACATTAGGAGACCCTTTCTTTAGCAAGGAAGAAAGAGGTGACATAATGGAGGACAGATTCGGGATGAATCGTCCATAAAATTGTATTAGACCTAAGAGACTTCGTACTTGCTTTTTAGTCTTAGGAATAGAAATGTTAAGTATCTTACTTGTATTATGGTCTTCTGTTTTTAGGAACCCATGACCAACACGGTGTCCTAAGAAAGATATTTCGCTAAAACCAATACATGCTTTCGATGGTTTCGCTGTCAGGTTATGCTCGCGTAAGATAGACAATAGTTCATTTATACCATTATAGTGATCGTTCCAAGTATCACTGAAAAGACAGATGTCATCAAGATACGCAATGACATCTGAGCGATGAGATAGGATTCGACGCATCATGCGTACAAATGTTGCAGGGGCGTTCATAAGACCGAAAGGCATGAAATTCCATTGGAATAGACCCCTAGGCGTCGAAAAAGCAGTAAACGGTTTGGCGTGTTCGGATAGTGGAACTTGCCAATATCCCTTAGACAAATCGAGTTTAGTAAAGAAGTGAGAATTCGATAGTCTCGTAAGTAGCTCTTCTAGTAAAGGCATAGGTTCAGCATCGAATTTAGTCACTTGATTCAATTTGCGATAATCCACGCAAAGACGTATGTTATTGTCTTTTTTCCGTACTATAACCATCGGCGAAGAATATGCTGATGTGGATGGTTCAATAATTTTTAACTCTATCATCTCATCTAACTCTTTCTCTACCTGTGCTTGAAAATGTATCGGGATAGGATACGGTCTGACTCTTATAGGACTATGGTCAGTAAGAATAATGTCATGTTGAATGACATCAGTTTGACCAGGAATGTCAGTAAGGACATCCTGAAATTGTTCTAACATAGTAGAAACTTGTTTCTGCTCTCCTGGAGATAATTCTGGAGAAATTGCAACATCTTTCCATGATTCATTAGAGTGAAGAGGAATCATTGGAAAAGGTAAATTTACATCCGAGAAACTCGTTTCCTCATCCTGTATTACTGACAGAGATGAGTACTGTCCATGTTGGACTGGAAAATCGTCCGTTGCCTGGAAAACAGGTTGTAAATAATCAGGACGTTCATGGAATTCCGTGAGCATGTTGATGTGGAAGGTTTTACGCTTCCCGTCAATATCGACGATATAGTCAACATCGGAAACTTTTGATATTATATCGTACGGACCTTTCCAAGAAATGAGAAGTCTATTTTCCCTACAAGGTAGCAAGACAAATGCTTTGTCACCTGGACAAAGTTGTCGCAAACATCTCTTTTTATTGGCAAATTCCCTTGCCTTCTGTTTCGCAAATTCAGAAGAAGCAGTTGCCAATTTGCATGCTTCAATAATCTTGTGTCTAAGTGCGATGACATATTCATAAGAGGATTTTGTGTCATCGACAATATTATCAGCAGTTATAAGATCATGAAGTAAGGACATAGGACCTCGCGGTTTCGCGCCAAAGACAAGTTCAAAGGGAGAAAATCCTGTATGTTCGTTGGCGACCTCTCTATATGCAAAGAGAGCCGCGGGTAAAACCCTATCCCAATCCTGAGGATGATCTTCTGTTATCTTACCTAGTAGGTTTTTCAGAGTTCTATTCAAACGTTCCACCATCCCATTGGACATAGGATGATAAATACTACTCAGCGATCTCTCTATCTTCAGAGTCGACATTACTTGAGACATGGTATCCGATATGAGTTGGGTACCATGGTCGGATAATATTTCTGCTGGAAACCCCAGACGAGAAAATATTAACCAAAGAGCATCTGCGACATCAGCAGTAGTTATGCTCTTTAGAGGAACAGCCTCCGGCCAACGTGTGCACATATCAACACACGTCAAAATAAATTGGTGTCCTCTAGCAGACTTTATCTTAAATGGACCAATGATGTCTATCGCCATTTTTTGAAATGGCCGAATGGGAATGTCTGCAGCCTGAATAGGTGCATCATGGCGTGGACCTCTGGATTTAATCTCTTGACATACTTTACAAGATCGACAATAGATTCGTATGTCCTTATTCACAGCAGGCCAAAAGAAAGATTGAAGAACTCTAGCTTTAGTACGGGAAAAACCCATATGTCCAGCACACTGCGAATCATGAGCGTGCTGTAAGATTTTAACTCTCATATTTTTAGGCACAAGGATTTGAGAATGAATGGACTTAGCGGAGTCTTGTACCATACGTACAAGTACGCCATTCTTCATCGTAATCCAAGATTTACGATTTGTATCCTTATTCGGATCACCTTTTGTTGCCAGAGTAAAGAATTTCTTTAGAGTAGGATCATCTTCCTGCTGTTTGATAAAGGAATCGTGGGAAATCTCCAAGGGATCATCTTGGATCTGCGCATCATTATCTTCAGAATGTGAAGATTGTGGCATATTAAGAGCTTGAGCCCTAGTGATTACTGCATTAGCAGATTGCATATTAACATTTTCCCAATTAGAAATTTGCTGTGGAGTGCATTCTTTCACTCCATGAATGCGACCGATGATAAGATCAGCGATCGGATTCGGCAAGAGACATGCTTGCACCTCTCCTGTAAAGAAAGGCGTAGCAATATTGATAATGGCAGTGGAGTACTTCTCCAATGTGCCACCAAATGTTACACATTTGACTATATTGCCTGTAGCTCGAGAAGGATTTACGAGTGATTGCCTCACTCCAATGGTAGTGCACCCCGAATCGAAAAGAATTGATACCGGAGTACCATCTATTAGGCCCCTATTAAAGACAAGAGCACCCCTTCCATTATGCGCAATTGACGCATGGAGAGCGGGAAGCGGGTGACCGCAGCTTAAAGTAGACACTGTGGTTGGATCGAATAATGTTTTGCATTGCGAACACTCAGATGCTCTAGCAAAATCGAAAGCGGAATTTGCTACACTGTTGGAGTCTTTTTTATCATTATTCTGATTATCGGTGTCGTGGAACTCCTGTTGTGCAGAGTTAGCCTGGTAATAAGATTTACCATGTCTTTTGTGTTGTGATCTACCTCGGTTATAATTGTCTCTATAATTATTATTGCCTCTGTTATAACCCCTATTTGGGTTTGAATCATAATATTCATGATCATAATCATCATGCTCATTATATTGAGTATCACTGTAATATTGTTTCTTTTGTCTCCATGAAGCACTTGGGTAGTTCCTATAGCTACTCCCTTTCCGAGAATTTCTAACATTATGGGTACCCCTCGCGTGTCGAAGAAGAACCCTGATTTGAGTGGTTATCTTGGTTTTGATACTTATTCCAATTAATCTTTTTATCAAATTTATTTTTAGCTCCTTGGAATTTGTGTGAGTAATTCTGATTATATTCTGTTGCCGAAGCAACTGGCATACTCTCTTTAATGTTAGAGTTACTAAGAATCATGTCAGGGTGTGCCGTGGCATACTGGTCACAATATTCTTCCATTTGCTTTATTGTACCAGGTTTACGCTCATGTAAGAACTCTAGGAATGATTTATTTACAGAAGACATGACCTTGTCTCTTAGCAATAAATCCGTAAGACCATCAAATGTTTTCTCTGTTTTGGATAATTCAATCCATCGTGAAAGTGTAATTCGTGCTTTTGAGATGAAATCTGAGAATTCTACACCTACCTCAGGTCTCATTGTTTTAAACAAAAGACGGTAACCTTCCTCAGACAGCTGATATCTCTTTATCAAAGCTGCCCTAACAGCATCATAATTATCTTTGTCGGCCTCTTCAACAAAATATAACTTACTCAGAGACTCCCCTTTTAGATTTTCAGACAACTGATTCACATACTGTGATTTGTCAACATTATGAGATCGACAAGCCCGTTCAAATCTAGAAAGCCAAAATGTTATGTCATCACTGGTAGGGTTAAACGCTGGTACCTTGACCTTGTACACAAAGGGTTTACCATTACCACCAGATGCCTGATTAACATTACTCATACATGTCAATTTTAATTTCTCTAATTCAAACTCATGTTCTCTTATTGCTTTTCTCTCTTCAGCTTCTCTATCTAATCTTTTCTGTTCTGCAGCAGCAGCAGCTTCTAATTTTTTCTGTTCTGCAGCAGCAGCAACTTCTAATTTTTTCTGTTCTGCAGCAGCAGCAACTTCTAATTTTTTCTGTTCTGCAGCAACTTCTAATTTTTTCTGTTCTGCAGCAGCAGCAACTTCTAATTTTTTCTGTTCTGCAGCAACTTCTAATTTTTTCTGTTCTGCAGCAACTTCTAATTTTTTCTGCTCTGCATCAGCTTCTAATTTCTTCTGTTCTGCCTCAAATCTCCTTTCCTCCACTTGCATCTGCAATTTCTTAAGTTCAGCAGCAGTATCAGCTTCTTTTTCTAATCTTTTTTCTTCAGCTAGAGCTTTCCTTTCTTCTGCAGCAGCTTTTTTTTCTTCTATTTGAAGTTTTCTCTCCTCAGCCGCAGCTTTTTTTTCCTCAGCAGCAGCTTTTCTTTCTTCAACAGCAGCAGCAGTTTTTTTCTCTTCTGCAGCTAATGCTTTGTCATATTGAGCAACAGCCCATTGTTCTAAGTCTTTTCCAGTCTTATCAAGAGATTTTCCTTGTGCAATGAAATAATCTAATGTAGACATATTGTCTTCTTAAATCAGAAACCTGAAAAAGTAAATAAATTACCCTATTTCACTTTAATGGGAGACAAGTCTATACCATAGACTTAGTCTTAGTCCAAACTTGTATGGTTTATAATAACCAATGATAACTTGAGTACCTGTGGACAACAATAACTGTATCTCAAATACTGTGGGAGACAAGCCTTACAAAGGTCTTGTATACCTCAATGTAATCAAAGATCACTTGAGTACCTGTGGAAAAAATATTTCCCTTTACCAATCACTTTGGGAGACAAGCCTTACAAAGGTCTTGTACATTTTGTTTTATAACAATAACAATCATAAAGTACTGATCTGTACTATACTATCAGTGTATACCACTATACGTCATATGTCAACTAAAGACATTACAAAGGACAAACAAGAAAAGACAATATGAACACATTTGCAGAGATCAAATTAAATTAAATAGGAGAAATGAAAAAAATGATCACAGAAACCGTGATGATAACTGCCATAATATAACAAGACAAATACGCCACAGTGTATAAACATAAGGGTGTAAAGAAATCAAAAATAGAAAAGATGAGACCTACAATTATACAAACAAATCAAACAAAACTAAGGAACTGGCCACCACTGTAAAGTTTCTGTTCTTCTTTCCACTCTGTAAAGTGTCAGTCTGTATGCTCTGTAAGAAAGAGTGGTGTGTTGTTGAGATCAGGCATGCCCCCAGTCTACCCAGCTGTAAATGGGTAACTCACCCTAGTCCTGAGTTAGGGAAGGCAAAGGCTCCAGGGGAAGCAGGCCCTAAACTTGGTCACTCCAACCGACGCAGGATGGTGTATGTATGAAGTAGAAGTGTAGAGTGTGATTACCGCGAATGGTGTACTGTTCGTGTGCTGACCAATATAACCACTCATACACTTGTGTCTACAAGGCACCAATGCAGACTGCTGGAATCTTTGTTTACTCAATTTATTCAGACGTACACACTGGGACATACGAGTACATCATGGTATGTTGACATATCAATTTGTAGGTATACATAGCAGATCTGAAGTCATGACACATTCAGAAATAATGGGCAGTACATCAAAAGTTCAATGTCATGATATATTATGGCCGCATCCCCCTATCTGACTAAACGCGTCAGTGAAGGCAGATCGATAAATAACTAAAGTTACTTGACGTCCATAGTTTGTAGCATATATTATGAAACCACGAAAGAGGGGGTTTCTAGCAAGATTGAGATCTCCCTGTCACTGTCCGATAATAGGATAAATAATCTGTTCTCTTGGCAGTGATCAAAACATATGATGACCGAAATCTAACATGGCTGCCTCCCTGAGTTGTCGTTCACTCATTCATAGGAAGGAGAATATAAGCCAGAGTTAATTTATAATGGGTATATAAATGATTTCATAAATGTTCCCATACAGCTCTACGGTGATCAGGTTAATTCACGTAGCCATAACCGCTGCAGGAAAGTCTGTCATCTTCGTCGATACAAAACACGACCCTAGCGATACGAAGCACAATGTTCCATCTAGGTCGAATCGACATGAGATCATCAATATAGGGTCTGGCAATACATGGAGTCCGAATTATACATTGTACCGTACCTTAGGAGAGTCTCTAACATAAACTATAGTAGAGATACCATCTCCTTTAGAAGAAAACCACTTCATGAATCATATTTCCTTAAGAATCTACCAGCCCTTTGAAAAGTGCGTACCCGCCATTATCACGGTACATCGGAACTCATCACGACTTGTCAAGACAACTCATACTTCCGCTAGACCGGAATAACAAGAATCTAGTCCCTCCTACCCATCCAAAATATACAATATAGGACTGATTCTACTTGTACTAATAATATGTAATACATATGAATTCAGGCCATAAACACAATAAGCAAATTAATATATTTTCTGGCCCTAAAAAATAAGTACAAACGTAAGAGCAATCCATGCGCCGGATCAATATCAAGAACGATTACTCCTATAATCAAAAGTGTGAATCAAACATGGATTCTCTCGCTTTTACCATAGACAGCATTTTCATACACAAATGAATGAATGTCTATATTTTTCCCATATTAAATAGCCATATCGATTTTTGTAATATGTGCGTCAAAATATGCACGCAACACCCGTGCTGACAATAGGGCATTTCTGGATGACCTTGCAAGACAGCAACCAAGAACTACTTACTCAGAGTAATCAGGAGGACATGCACACCATCATAGCTAGCAGATGCTGGAGTTGGGTTGGCCACATCCTCAGAAGGGACCCTGATACCATCACAAGAACAGCTATGCTATGGACCCCTGAGGGAAAGCGAAAGAGATTCCAACCAAAAAATAACTTGGCGGAGAACTATGGAAGCTGAGATGCAAAGAATGAACCAGAGTTAAGGCACTGTACGAAGGATGGCCACCAACCGAGCAAAGTGGAATCAATTTGTTGCTGCCCTACAAGACGCCACCAGGCGTGATGGCCACTGACTGCTTTGACGGTTGGCGGTTATGGATCAAAGAATAAGAAGAAGAAACAAAAATCACAATAAATTAAATTGCTATGTACTCAGGCTTTAAAAGTTGGCTGAAAAAAACCTGAGGTAGTGAAATGTTCAGACTTTGGAGCAATCACTCTGATGAGGAAAAATTAGAATACTGCTGAAGATCATACAAGAGAGAGTTTTTTTTTTTTTTTCGTACACCCGCTAATACTCGAGGCGAAATCTCAGGTTATTATTAATGTCTAACCTGACATTGATTTTACGTGAGTATCCCTTTTTTCTTGTACAGAGACAGGTGTCCCTCGCCATTCAGGCAGATACTCGCCAATTTCGGAGGTACCCATTAGAGCTGGGTCGGCTCAGGAGCCGCCAATCCCTGGTCGACGACACTCCTTCAAATGTTCTCGCCAGGTCTCGAGTTAATCCAGTCCAAATCCCGGTCGACGAAAAATCCTCAAATGCTGTCGCCCGGGTTTGATCCTGGATCACCCGGTCGCCAGAGTGGTGTTGTAACCACTACGCTAGCGCGGCTCATCAAGAGAGAGTAAAAATTGAAATAGGTGAAGTTTCTGATGAACAGTTTGGTTTTTGACAGAGCAGCAAAAGAAAGAGATGCAATATTTTGTATAAGAATACCAGCTGAACAATATAGCCCTGCAGATGTCCAAAAAGGTATTTACCTGCACTTTCTAGACCGATAGGAGGTTTTTGACAGGAGTTCATTTTGATAAGTTAATTGAATGTCTTGAAGAAATAGGCCTGAATGGAAAAGGCATCAGACTGCTAAGTAATATGTTTTGAGAGCAAACTGAAAAAAGTAAGATCTGACAAGAATTGCTTGCATTATATTGAGAACTAAAATGAAAAAAAGGCAGCTGATTTGATCTCAATTCTTGATTGTATGAATTTGATCTGGTGCCAGTAAATTACTGTTAGTAAAACTGAGTATCTTCATAGGTATTTTGCATTGGCCTGAGTTGTTTGACTCCTTTTAATTATTTTTCAGTGGAGAAGTGGTCCAATGGACCATAGTTGCAGGTTCAGGTCTTTCAGATGCCCCTTACAGTATTCTTCTTCTCGTTTGTTTGTATGCTGTAAGCTTTTTAGACAGATATACTAACATCTGAACCACTAACTCACAGATTCAAACAGAATCATTAAATGGTGTATATATATTCTTCATGACTGTATGGTGTAGAAAAATGGACAATGAACAAGCAATTAGAAGAAAGAATTGAGGCCTTTGACATGTGGATATATAGAAGAACGAGGCACATCTCATGGAAAGAGAAGAAAACAAATAAAGAGGTCCAAGAAAACCTAGGAATGAAAAGAGAATTAATGCAAGAGATCAAAATTAGATCAAATATTTTGGCCATGTAAAAATGACATACTGAAGACTGTAACAGAAGGTAAAATTGAAGGCAACAGTGCAAGAGGAAGACAGCGCTATAAGTGGGACAATAACATCAAGAGATGGACAGAAAAGAGCCTTATCAGAGTGCACCATCAAGACAAGTGACAAGACAATGGGGATCCATGAAAGCTGACCTTCAATGTAAAGATGGCACCTGATGACTGCAAGGTTTTGGGCTGTGATTTTCCTTTATCGTTCATATTTGTTTTCATTGTTTATTTCTGTCTCTACATTCCCATTTTCTTTTCATTATTGCTCTTAAGCCACATTTTTATTGTGATATATGTTTTGATTTTTCTTTTGAACTGCTATAATGCATGCACAATTTGTCATCCAGTTGTTGAGTAAATGGATAAGACTATGTGTTTGAAATGTTATGTGACCAGGGTAGCTTTAGGTCTGACTGGATATTTTTTAAGAAAGTAAAATATTTTATTTTTAAAATATGCTTATAACATTCACACCTGGTTAGTAGGGATGGACTCTTCAAAATTCTACTGAAAACAGGCTGCACCACTAAATTTATGGAAATGATCAAGTCATGACATGAAGGGAACAGTCTGTTATGCTGGATGCACATCACAGCCCTTTGACATACGCAGTGACATTAAACAAGGCTATGTTCTGGCTCCAATCCTCTTCTTTGCCTTGCTCTTGAAACATACATATAGAGATTCAACTGAAGGATTATGCCTTCACACTAGGTTAGATGGCCGACTGTTTAACCTCGCAAGCTTGAGGGAAAGAAAAATAATCAGAAGGGTCACTATAAGAGACTTGTTATTCGCTGATGATGCTGCAGTTGTCACTCAAAGTCAACAGGAGCTTCAGAGCTTGATGAATCGCTTCACTCAACCATGCAAGGACTTTGGCCTCACAATAAGTCTAAAGAAAACAAATGTGCTGGAATGTGGATGTTGCACCAGTTATAACAATGAATTGGCACCACTTCATGTACATGGGGTCAACCATCAACGACAAACTCTCTGGCCACAAAAATTGACAGCCACATTGGCAAAGCTGCAGCCACCTTTGCCCGCCTCACAACACGTGTTTATGGAAACTCCAAACTCACAACAAAGACCAAAGCTGCGGTGTATAATGCCTGCATCACCAGCGCACTTCTATATGGCAGTGAGACATGGACAAGTTATGCTAGGCAAGAAAGAAGGCTCAATACCTTCCATATGCAGTGTCTACACCATCGGCCTTTGTGGAAGGACAGCGACAAATGTCAACGTATTGTCAAGTGTTGTCCTTCAAAGCATGTATACACTGCTTAGACAGCACAGGTTACGCTGGCTTGGCCATGTCCCCCGCATGGAAGATGGTTGCAGCCTGAAAGATATCTTCTACAGACAACTGGCAGATGGCAAAAGAGCAGTTTGATGACCGCAGCTGAGGTTCAAAGCTGTGAGCAAGAGAGACTTGAGTGCACTGGACATAAATCCAGCAACCTGGGAGGATGAAGCTGCCGATCAAGTGGCGATGCTCTCTAAAGTGCCACCTTAGATTGAAAAGAAGCTCTCATGGCAAGCAGAAGAGAGGAGAAAACGTCAAAAGGAACATCAGGAAAATAAGCAGCTGAGGACTATCACCTCTGGTCTGCATTCCCATAGTCAATTATGACTGAAGGGGCTATTATTATTATTATTATTATTACATCCACACAGATAATATTTGCTGCAATCTGATTCTTCATTTCCTTCCAGGCCAGAGAAAAAGATCATACAAACGTCTGCAAAAAATATATCCAGGAAACAGTGGAAAAGAAAAACAAAAAGCGTCGGTATCATCAGCACGCAGAAAACAGGTAACTAGATCATTTGATACATTTGTTGCTTGCTACATTTGAATGAAAACAGTAAAGGTAGTCCCCAAGCATATACAGCCATAGGAGAATGAAGTGTTAGAGACTTCACTATACTAGGTCTCAGCTTTGTGAGTCGAGGGTGACCAGTATCTTCCTTGCTGCCTTTGCTTTCCCTAAGAGTAGAGCTAAGTACCCATTTCTATCTGAGTGACCTAAGTGTGATACTTCTAGATTTTGAACACAGTAACTTTGCCTCCAGAAACGAGTGCTATAACCACACTGCAACTCGACACTTAATGGAAACAGCAGCAATACTAATAATGAGTTAACTAATAATGAGTTAAACAGTTTATAGTGATATTTTATTTAAGTAACAGCAAAATAGCTTATTACAACAGAAAAAAAATGGTATCCACAAATGATGATATTGTTTAGCTCTGTATGTGACAGTTCCCCATCTAGCTGTCACTACTGGCAGTAGTGCTGTCAATAAGTTTTGTTTTTTTGCTTTCTTTTAAAAATATGTTTACTTTTGAGAGTTAACGAGATTGTTTTGAAAATGGCTTTTAAAAAATGTAAAAATAACAGGATACCAAAGATGTTCCCTTAAGAACCATACATTGGGTACCCTGGATAATCAGAAATAGCAAATGTGGAACTCCTCAATGAAGGAAATAACCTAATAACCAGAGTAGATGCACATGCAATCAGAATGTGTTGATGACACGAGAAGATTATGACTGAACTTGGTTACAACCAGAAAAGTCTGTGAAAAACGTCAGAGGAAGATGCAGAGATAAATAGCTATTATTGCCCATGTTTGTTGTAATGGCACTTAAATGAATGAATGTTTATGTTTTGTTGTGTGTGGTGAACTTCTAAATACAATATCTAAATTAGAATATAACAGTATAGTGCATAAAGTCAAAGATAGGATAGTACTACAAATTTTCGGCGAGAATTGTTTTCGTCGCCTACGCCTTCAGCGTATTATTTGATAACGCATTGGCCGAACCAAAAAGGTACACTATTTTTCAAATTCGTCCTTGAGATAAACGTACCACTTTTCCAAGTTCAATGAAGTATTTGCCTAGAATACATTGTGGAAGGGAGGGGAACGGATAGATAACCAACGCAAATCACGTCTCACATTGTTTCTAAAAATAAAACCAACTTGCTAGCCTTGCCCTTAGGCGATTTTCAAAATACGATGTAACGTTAGAAAATGTGGACACTACGATCAGGAAAACACGCTTAGCTCTGATTGCGAATGATGTAATTCTCGTGTATTACGAGAAACTCTCGTAATTAGCTTGAAAGTACATGGAAAAAGAATTGAACAGGAGGTAGTTTAAAAATAAACAACTAACATGGAAAAAAAGATAGAATTTTGAACCAAGCCACTTAGCCCCATAAAAATCATATATTCGTGTACCTGAAGACTTGCTGACCAAGAATATGTTGTTAGTTATCTAAATAGTCCATTAAATAATCAAATATTGGTAATAATACATAGAGAATCGGAGATACTGTCAGGTCAAGTCATGTCTGCTTAGATTGGATAGCATAATTTTTGGGAAAAAAATTAGGTGAAAGAAAGGCTAAGATAGTACGATGAAGTGGATTGGATGAAATTTGAAGGAAGCCGAAATATTATTGGCTAACCTAAATATACAAATCTAGTTGGTAGTAGTAACGCATAGTGGTTTGAGATATTTTTTTTAAAAAAAAGTTTCATTCAAAAAAAGAGATGCTTGGTCTCATTGGTCAAAGCTTTTTACATGATAGGAAAAGTAGGCTGCTCGCTGCCATTTTTTCAAAATATTCAGAGGAGCAAGCAGCGATGAGCAGACTTGTGCTTTGTTTTAAAATAACTAACAACAGAAAGCAGTCTGAACAGAGGCAGTGATGAAAGTGTGCCATATTTTATTGCCTAATTCATCGTTACTTGTTTATATTTCCTTGATATGTGGGGTTCCTGCTGGCACTTGTCTGGTGCTGGTACTCGATGATAGAGAAATTCAGCACGATTTCTAAGAGTCTCTGGTACCTGCTTTTATTAAAGAAATTCAGCACGATTTCTAAGAGTCTCTGGTACCTGCTTGTATTAAAGAAGTTCAAGACCAGAGGAGACTGAAGTGTTTGGCCAAACCAACTACAACTGCTGTGATTCCAGGATCCAGATAAGTGCAATATCTGGCCTGGGACAACTTATCACGACTAAAGAAAAATCTCCTGTATAGACAAAAACGTTCCTCCAAAAGACTAACATAAACAATCCTAGTGAAACAAAAGAACATCGGGATGATGTAAATCCCCAACCTGCCTCCCAGTACAAGTAGTTAAATAGAGTAATTAATATCAACTTGAAAATTTGTAACAATGTACTATGGACATATTGTCTGTTGTATGTAAATATCTTTATATATATACTTGTAAATATATCTAAGCTGGGAGAACAGGTCCTGGAGCAGGTCGACCACTTTAAATACCTCGGAGCTATTATAGACCGAAAGGGAGGCATCAAAGAAGAGTTGGCCACTCGAAAAGCAGCAGCTGGGAGACTTTTTCAGGCCATAAATAAAGGATTCCTCAGCAAGAGAGAGTTTGGTAAGAAAACGAAAATGGCTGTATACCGCTCCACCTATGTCCCAGTCTTGACATATGGATGCGAGTCATGGGCAATGACTACAACCCATAAAAGCCAGATCCAAACCTCAGAAATGAGGTATCTGAGGAAGGTGGTTGAAGTAACAAGAAGAGACATGGTACGCAACCAGACGATACGTCAAGGCCTAAAATGCCACCCCCTACAGACCCAAGTAGAACAGTCCCAACTAAGATGGTTTGGCCATGTCTGCAGAATGGGAGAAGATCGGCTACCACGACAAGCATGGGAAACAAAGAGCCAAGGATCCAGACCCCGAGGACGACCCAGAGTCCGCTGGGAGGACAACATTAGACAATCTTTGAAGGACCGAGGACTAGAATGGAACCAGGCCAGGAGGAAGACAGCCGATAGAATAGTCTGGCGCTCTCTCTTCCAAACCTCTACACCTCACGGTAGAAGGGGAACGACTAAGTAAGTAAGTAAGTAAATATATCTATCCATCTAAATTGATTCTCATTGAACTGTAGTCCTGACCAAAACAACTTTAGGCTCAGGACCAATAAAGTTTAACAAAAGAAATTTTAAATATAAAATTTAACAGCTGGAGTTAGTTGAGTTTATCATAGTATTTAGTATATGTTTGTATATGTTTTTGTATTGAGATTCTTTAACAACACTCTTACAATACCCTAGACACTTTATGTAGCTTTCAGTCACGCTAGTCAATAAAAATATAACTTAGAGTGAGATCGTAGGGTGGTAACAAGAAAGGTACTCTGTAACACAGCTGTCCATTGTTTACCTCAGAGACCTTCACAGTTGATCTCACTCAAGTACAACTATATGCACACCACTCTTCTTAACATCAAAACCCACCCCATTGTGCAGAAGTTAAAATTTATTTATTCATTAAAGTGACAGTCTGGTGGGGACCTGTCACACAGAGAGCTAAATGATATCATTATTTTTGGATACCAAATTTTTTTTTGTCAGTTGAACTAAGCTATTTTGCTGTTTCTGAAATAAAAGAGAAATTGGGATGTTAAATAAAATGTGATTTAGTTTGACTCATTTTTGACAATACTCTTACGTCATTGTTCATTTTTTGTTTTGTTTGTTTTTTGTTTTGTTTTTCAAGTCGCCATTGTTAATTTCATAGCTTGAACTAATCATCTGATGACACAGTATTATTCTATGTAGTCATTGATAGTTTTCATACCGGATATTATAAATCTAATGTGGTGGCATTGTAGATTATGTGATGGAGGTAATCACCTGCTTTTATTGAAATCATGCAGGCAGAAAACACTGATAGAATATTAATATGGGGGGGGTTACATTTAGTTTGGTTTTATTTTTAAAGACCATGTTCATTGCATGCGAATAACTTCATCAGTGCTCTGATCTCCTCCCTTAGATCACACAAGGTGGATCTCGGCACAGTGCACAAACTCCTTGACGAGGATTCCAATCTGTGTATACAGGAATCACACATTCTGTAAATATTTTTGTGGTGGGTAGGTTTCCTAATTTTTAAATTTTGCCAGGGCAGCGACCATATGGCATACTCTTTAAGATTTCCAATGGCTGAGGGATTTTCACGTGCGCAACTTGCACACGAGACCTTATCCGAGAAGGCAAGACATCTGATCTCATTACCCAGGAAATCGGGGGGGAGGGGGGGGGGTATGACATCATATGAACCACTGGTTCTGAAAAAAATTTCCATCAATATATACTGAAGCACATTAAAAATGCACCACCTGTATAATCCAGGAACAGAGTGTGAAATGTAAATATAAGTGTTTACAAGTTTACATATTTGGAATCTTTATTCATTTTCCTATGAATCCATGCTGGTCATTAATTTGTACATTTGATTGTATGAAATTCATTGCATTCTGTGCAGGCAAGGGAGAAAACCAAAAATGCAACCAATTAAAAAAATTCATTCACACTATCCTCAGTATCTGGTATGTCCACCGTGTGCTTGCAAACAAGCTTGGCAGCGGCTCCGCATGGAACGCACAAGTCTCTGAAGGAAATTCCGGGGAATCAAGTCCCATTCACGTGTAAGAGCAGCTTCAAACTGTTGCAGATTAGCTGGAGAACCTTGCCTGTAGACTCTGCGTCCAAGCTCGTCCCACAGATGTTTATAGGGGACATGTCTGGTGATAGGGCAGGCCAATCAATCGTCACAATGTTCTGCTGCTGTAGATATTGCTGCGTAATGCATGCGGTGTGTGCACGTGCGTTATCCTGCTGGAGAAGCTGCAAGTCTGGATAATTTGTGAACGCAGGAGCAACCAATGCATCCAGAACCTTATCTCGATATGTCACAGCATTAACATTTCCACGGAAGACGTGAAGAGGCAAGCGATGGTGAAAACTGAATCCTCCCCAAATGTGAATACTGCCACCTCCAAATCGGTTGTGCTGACGAACACAGCAATCTGCAAAGCGCTCTCCACACCATCGCCAAATCCGCATACGTCCATCAGCAAAGGATATGTTGAATCTGCTCTCGTCTGTGAATAGGACAGCATTCCACTGCAGTCTAGTCCACTGACATGTTGCTCTGCCCATTGCAGGCGCTGCTGACGATGTCTGTGAGTCAAGTTTGGCCCAACATAAGGTCGTCTTGCAGTAAGGCCTGTATCTCTGAGTCGTCGTATGAATGTCATTCGAGAGACTTGCCCACGTCTACCCACTATTGCTCTTGCTGTTTGACTTGCTGGGAGAGAACGATTCCTTAGGTGACTCAGCACAATATGACGATCTTGCGCAGGGGTAGTAACTCGTGGTTGGCCACTCCAAAGTCTATCCCGGGCACTGCCAGTGGTTCCATAATGTTCATTGAGACGTACAATAGTGCTGTGGTGGCAATTCATCCTTCTGGCAATGGCCCGCGAGCTCATTCCGGTCTCCAACATACCAATGGCTTGTTGGCGGTCGTTTTCAGATAGTCGTGGCATTTCAAGCACATGTACTGGGTGTTTTGTCTCAACGGCCTTTTTATACCGAGTATACTGCCACAATGCGTACACATTTTCAGGGTCATAGATGTTGGGAATCGTGTTGCACGTGTAACTTTCATTGTTTTCATGTAGTCTGTACACAAACCCGTGGGTTGAATCATGCACTTTCCATTCCAGCAGCCATTCGCTCTCTACCTCATGACAAACACGGGGAAAATCCATTCCCACACTTTTTTTTTTCAAGCTTCTCGGCATCAGTATATATAATAGTGGTGCGTTTTTAATGTGCTTCAGTGTATATTCCCTCAGTGAACTCAGTACCTTTAGAATTAGGAAGATGTCATACCTCTTAGTCACTCGACCCTCAGAGTTACAATTCATTTTAAGTTACAGTAAAACAATGATTCACTGTTTTTTTATGACAGCCTATAAAACTGGCTTTGCTGAAATGCTGTATAATGCTTCATGTTGATGAAATTTCCTTCCCATTGTAGGAAAACAAATACATAGCAGTGTTGATAAAAAAGTAATTTTTTTTTTTTTTTTTTTTAACATGACAAACAGAGAAAGGAACAAAGAGAAACAAGTTTTGAGGTGGAGCAAGTTCATGTGTATCCAATCAGAAGGCAGAGAAATGTCAGGTGCATGACCATTGTTGTTCCTGATGATGATGATTATCTCTGTAAGTTTGTACTTGTATAGTAAAATTTACCATGCTGAGCTACAGTAAAAATTTGGAGGAAGGGATTAATGCAACCCGTAAAGAAAAGAATATTTTGCTCACTGACAGTTACAATGTATAAATGGATAATAAGTAATGTTTGTTACCGTATTGGCCCGAATGTAGTACAACCTCGGAGACATAATACGACCCTAAAGTTTTGAAGGTGTTCTTCATGAAAAATAAAAGGTCTAATATACCTCGAGATAAAAACTTAACATATTTGACACAGTTTTCTTTTAATGCAAAAGTTAAGTGATAAATTACCCAAATTATTATTATTTCTTAAATATCAGTAACACAGCACAGATTCTATACCAACTAATACTGACCTACTGAGACCTTCATTGGCTGTTTTATTTTTCTGATTTTTTAAAAACAGTTCTCTGTGTTTTGAGTTACGTATTTCAAGGTTAAACTTGTTGAGAGAACATTTTTGCTTTTATCATTGTAATTTTTTTTTCCATCTTATGTTAAATTTACTTAACAGCTGAGAATTTACTTACTTCATTTCTCTATCTATTGTGCCATACTCTGTGAACATGCTTCCTACACTACTTTAACTTGATTAGCCAAAGTATTCTTTACATGGGTGTTGAGTGGGCTTGGATTTCTGCTGAGTTTCATTACTTCTGTTTTTTGACATGCTGCTCTTCATGCTGTACCTTTCACATGTTTTATGTTTGTGCGCCTGAGTTTTTTTTAATATTCTGTTTAGTAGCCTCTTGTCAGTAATGACAGCTTATCAACTTTTCCAGATTGTGAGGAGTGTAACCGGGAATATGATGGAGACTGCACTGTGCATGGTGCTCTTCTTTGTGTTGATGATGCCGAGGTAATATATTCTTAACTCTTAGTATACAAGCTGCCTTTCATGACTACCATTACAGATTTTGCAATAAATAATTTATTTATAAAGATAACATAAGTGTTATATATCAAAATGTGAAGAAATGAAACCCCTACATCATGCACGTAACTAAATTGATCAGTGGTTTGAAACATGCATTTAGCTATAAATTTTCGCTATTGACGGGGATCGATCATCGGCCTCTCAGAAGGCCGCTCGTATACTAAGAGTTAAAGTTACAACTTCTCAGAGAACTGTCTGGTCAAGTTATCACAGAGGAAACTTGATAATGGACACACAAAGATAACCTCGTGACCTCTGAATAATGAATGTTTGAAAAACCAAAGAGGATATTTCAGTAAATCTTCTAGGGCTTCGTTGTTTTGTTTGTTTAGTCTGTCTTTACAATTTATTGAGCAAGAGGTATATGATAATGGAGAAAGAGGACAGGTCATTCCTAGCTTCCTGCTGAGGGCAAGCTTCAATGGTGGCTACATAGGGAACAATACGGGAAATTAATGAATGAAATGGCCTTATGAAGAACTACATTTTAAAAAAGTGCTTAACAACATAAAAGAGCACATGAAAAGATCTGGGCAGAAATTTCAAGGAACTTATAAATAGACCAGACATCCATCCCACCAGCGCAGGAGTTGTAAGCTAACTGTGAAGAATCAAATAAGGAAAAATAAAGAAAGCTATAACCCTTCTAAGAGATGGAGAAATCTGCTGTACCCAGGAGTATTCAGCAGAAGCCATAAAGCAGACATTAACACAGATACATTATGCAGATTACTTGGTAAAATATATGCTAGGGTATATATTAGTAGTATTATAAAAGTAGGAAATGTTGTCAAAGAAAGGAGAATTGCAAGAGTGCATAAATTACGAGGGAATGATGTTACTAATGAAGTATTAGACAGGATAATCCTTCAGAGATTGAAAGAGGCAAAAGATAGACGAGAGAAGAACAAGCAGGCTATTGACAAAACGTATCCTGTATCTACCAAATTGCCACACTGTAAGTAATAGTTAAACAGAGCTTGGAATTGAACTCGCCACTTTCCATCAGATTTGTGGACTACAAAAAAGGCATTTGGTGGTCTGGACAGAGCCACTTTGGAAACCGATGAAGCATAAAGGAATTTTCCTTAGCTCATTCTGCCCAACTTGGTGTGTGGCGCGCCAGATAGGACTTCTGTGCCGACTAGGACATACCATGCGCCAAGGTGATATATGTCGAATTTGAAAGGAAAGTTATAAAATACCTGGCTACTAGCCAGTTTTTAAATCATTTCATTACATCCGGCACATGTTTGTGAGCGAAAAAAAAATTTGTGAAGCTAAAATTGTGTGTTTTATATCCATTTCTAATCCTTTGTTTACAAACAAAATGAAGCGAGATTCTTCTTCTAAACACCGGCTATCAGCTGAGCAAGCACGAGTGCTTATTTCTCAGTGGACAGAAGATAATTCTAGCAACAGTGATTTAGAAGTTAGGTTTAGTGATTCCGATGAAGACGTTGTAAAGACTTTGTGTCAGAATATGAGGTATTTATGAAAGTGATTATCAATTTAGGATGGTCATAAGCAGCTCTAAAACAAAATCCATGGTGATATCACGAGAAGAAAGAAAACATCAGATTAAGTTGGGAGAACAGGTCCTGGAGCAGGTCGACCACTTTAAATATCTCGGAGCTATTATAGACCGAAAGGGAGGCATCAAAGAAGACAGCAGCTGGGAGACTTTTTCAGGCCATAAATCGTGGATTCCTCAGCAAGAAAGAGGTTGGTAAGAAAACGAAGATGGCTGTATACCGCTCCACCTATGTCCCAGTTTTGACATATGGATGCGAGTCGTGGGCAATGACTACAACCCACAAAAGCCAGATCCAAACCTCAGAAATGAGGTATCTGAGGAAAGTGGTTGAAGTAACAAGAAGAGACATGGTCCGCAACCAGACGATACGTCAAGGCCTGAAATCCCATCTGCTGCAGACCCAAATAGAACAGTCCCAACTAAGATGGTTTGGCCATGTCTGCAGAATGGGAGAAGATCGGCTACCACGACAAGCATGGGAAACAAAGAGCCAGGGATCCAGACCTCCAGGACGACCCAGAGTTCGCTGGGAGGACAACATTAGACAATCTTTGAAGGACCGAGGACTAGAATGGAACCAGGCCAGGAAGAAGACAGCTGATAGAATGGTCTGGCGCTCTCTCTTCCAAACCTCTACACCTCACGGTAGAAGGGGAACAACTAAGTAAGTAAGTAAGATTATCAATTTAAAGAAGTCTGAGGTCATGACGCTCAATGTGAGCAACCCTGAGCCCATATCAGTAAGGAATCAGCAACTGGTACAGACAGATACCTTCACATACCTAGGAAGCATAGTAACACCAGACGGTGGGGCAGGCAAAGACATCAACATCAGAATGAATAAGGCAAGAACAGCCTTCTTTAGCCTAAATAACATCTGGAAGTCCTCCCAATACAGCACAAGCACAAAATTAAGATTATACCAGAGTTGCGTGCTTTCTGTGCTTCTCTATGGTGCGGAATGCTGGAGAGTCACAGAGAAGGAAATGTCAAAATTGTCCTCTTTTCACACAACATGCCTAAGAAAAATTCACCGAATCTTTTGGCCGAATACCATCACCAACCAAGATCTGCTTACTCTTAGCAAGCAAGAGGACATGCACACCATCATAGCTGGCAGACGCTGGAGCTGGGTTGGTCATGTCCTCAGAAGAGACCCCGATGCCATCACAAGAACAGCTATGCTTTGGACCCCTGAAGGAAAGCGAAAGAGAGGCCGACCAAAGACAACTTGGCGGAGGACTGTGGAGGCTGAGATGCAAAGAATGAACCAGAGTTGGGGCACTGTACGAAGGATGGCCACCGGCCGTGCAAAGTGGAATCAGTTTGTTGTTGCCCTACAAGACGCCACTAGGCGTGATGGCCACTGACTGCTTTGACGGTCGGTGGTTAAGGATCGAAGAAGAAGAAGAAGATGAAAGTGATTATTCTGACGGCAACGTCGATCATCTGTTTGAACAGGCATCAGATAGGGCTGGTATAAAAAGAGCTCAACTTTCAGTCACTAAAGGAAAAAGAAGGTGTAAAAACCACATTCTGACCAACAGTAAAGCTACGAGAACTGCCACAAGTCCAGAGGCAGGTGCATCCTCACAAGATGTCCCAGAGTGGTTAGAAATTGCTGAGGGCATGACGCAAAATGCATTTCGATTTTGTCCAAAGAGAACACCAGGTGTGACTGAGGGGCTTGACCTGTCAACCCCATTGAAATGTTTCAATGTTTTGTTTACAGATGAGGTTAAAGATTTCATGTGCCAGTGCATCAATGATTATGCCAGACTCAAATGTATTCAAAATAACCCTGCGAAACAATATTCATTGTATTCTCGGTGGACCGAAGTCACACGCCATGAACTTGATAAGTTTATTGCTGTCCTAATAAATATTGGGATTCAGAAAAGACCATGCATTTGCGACTACTGGTCTACATCTGCAGAATTTTATACTCCTTGGTTTCATCAGATGTTTTCAAGAAGTAGATTTGAAGCATTATATCATACAATGCTTCATGCCTCTGATGAAAACTCACAAGGAAAAGAAAAGATTGAACCTTTTATGAACATGTAGTTGCAAAAATTTCAGAGTGCCTTTTACCCATTCCAAAATCTCAGTTTGGATGAAATGGTAATAGGGTGTAAAGGCAGATGGCAATATAAGCAGTATAATCCAAGTAAACCAAGCAAATATCACATAAAAGTCTTTGGTTTATGTGATTCAGCAACTGGATATGTGGTGAACATGTTCACATATTTTGGTTCTGATACTTCATATGATCCTGAAGTGGATGCAAACAGTGGGCAAGCTGTCAAGATTTTTCAAACCCTATGTCAAAATTTGAATCTGTATAAGCAACACGGTCATATTTTCCGCGCTCAATCTAGGATAAATGGTCCAAAAATAATAGCCAATCAGAACGCTCCTTCTCTAGTGTCTATAAATGAACCTTGTTGTGTTGAACAGAAAGGACCTATTCTGTGTAAATTTTGTGAAGGAGTTATTTTATTTCTTAAAGAATAGCGATATAGACAAGGAAATAACTAACTATTATAACATCTGATATATTACTTAATGCTTAGGTATGAAGACGGCCTCAATAAAGTAATTGATTATAAGAGAAAAATTAGTTTTAGTGATATCTCTAAATCAGGGTGGTTCCCGATTTAATTACTTAAAAATTGCAAAGATTAAAATGCCATGTAATAACTAAACAATAAAGATATAAAAAGGTAGAGATAAATTAGCAGTTTAATTATCACTTTGGATAATAAGTGAGATATAAAATATTTAAACTTAGTCAAATTATACGAGCGGGGCTGAAAAGCGTTTAAAGTAAAATTCTTTAAAATACTTTTAGACTGTGCTCCGATTGGCCGGACACAGCTCTATATATAGAACGGGGTCTTACGAATTTCCGCCACTAAATTTGAAACTTACACCAAGCTGCATGAATCTAGCACACGGTAACTGCAAAGTCTTTTGCCATTCTGACCTGAAAGCAGATCTAGATTCGTTTGAAGGCCTGTTCAGCTTGTGTGTATTATTGCCTGATGGTAAGAAAGATATATATATACAAGTATTTGTATATTGTTAATAATTAGCCTGTGTATACCTGCTTATGTTTTCGGTGATATGTAGAAGTGAAACCACAGGACATGTGTTGTGCCATACTGGCCTACTTGTAAACGTGTGTAGTTTTAAAAGACGACAGGCCAGAAATGGAAACAGTATAAGATATTTGCAAATTATGACACAAGTGCGAATGTAAGTCTGTTAGGGTATTTGAATGAGTATTTTCTTCTGGAATTACACATTGTTCTAGCACATAAGATAGGAGTACAGGAATTGTTGGCATGAAGTAATCAAATTGTCACTTACTATTGTGTACTTAACCAAATCATTGTATGGAAGACAATCATGGGATAAGGACTCTATCATAGAATAAGTACAGAAAAAGAATAATCACATGGAACTGGCTGTAGGAAAAATGAGTTATATGTCCTGTGCACACTGTTAGCACAATAACTGAAAGAGGGTAAGATGTGGTTGTGTGAGTGAACTGATGCAGAAACCTACATGGAATGCGGTTATCCTTTAATTCCAGGTTCTGTCTTAATATTATGAAGCAATCACCAGCCATTGTTGAGGAAGTCTTTGGGTGACTAGGGTTCTACCTAAAACAAGAGCTACGCCCTGCTTCCAAGCCTGGAGCTACCGGTTGGGTGGTTGATAGTTGTGAGGGAAATTCTACGTCGAAAGTTAAGTGGAATTTACATTCCACTGCACAGCTACTCCAGATACTCACCACAGTTAAAACTTTACAACTACTAATACCCTTAAATGATGAAGTCAAGGACCATATATAATATAGTGAATCCAAAGGTCCAGGGACCGTGAATATAACATCAAGATAAACAAAAAGTGAAATTAGTTAAGTCCTTTGAACAGTATTCCTTATGGAAGAGATTTTCCAGTTTATTTATTTTGATTTGTAAATATTAATTCTTTGCTTTTGAGTATTCCTGCCCGGAAAAAATATTACGGTGCAGGACAAATAAATTGTAAATAATTTCATTCAGTCTTGCTTGATAAATTTATTAAAGTTTAAGTTCTGTATTGGAATTTATTACATATTATAATTTAAATTACCCCTAGATAACTAGTCATTAATACAACAGATACTCATAAATCAATGTGGGATCTAGAGAGGTAGCAGATAGATCTTCAGTACCCCACACTATCATCATACTTGAAGATTTACATAGCTTGACCCCACTATTGATGTCGATACACCCTTGCTCTTTTCAGAGAAGGGGGTATTTCTTATAAGACCAGTCTCTTATCTGGCACTATCCTGGTATCATCTGATACATCTATTTGTACAGGATATCTTTAAGTCATACATTAGAACCTCTCACTACACCCTAATACAGCCTTTGGGTACAGGACACCATTTATTTGCTGATAGGTATTACACCACAAGAGAACTCATTGACTTCTTAGTGGAGAAGAAGCAATACTACACTTGTACTCTGAACATTATCCGGAGAAATTTTCCATTACAGCTGAAGACTGCGCCTTAGTTATCTGGAATACAGATGGTATATGACACAAACAAGCACAGTGTTGTGTACAGCATTTAGAGACAAAAAGGCCAAGAAATTGGTTTTCCCTGTATCTTCTCAGGCCAAAGTGGAGACCATAACGACACGGAAGCACATTGTCAAACCAAAAATGATAGATGAATACAATTCAATGAATGGGTGTGATCTCCTGGATCAAAAAGTTGGTTATTATGGTATGCACAACAGAAAATCTGTTAAATTGTGGAAAAAAATTTTCTTCTGGCTGCTTGAAATAGTGCAGGTGAATGCTTCAGTTTTATACTGTTTTCATCGAGATGAAAAGCAATCACTGCTGCAGTTCAAAAGAAATCTGCTTCACCAACTAACTGAAGCTTCTGCTGTTTTGAGTCCACTTAGTGTCCAAGAAAATGCAGCTACTAATATTGTTAGATCCCAAGTTGCCTCAACTTCAGAGTACCAGTGTGAAACAAGGCATCTTGTGTGTTATGCAAAAAGAGATAAGAACTGTGTCCACTGCAGCACACCTGCTTGTCGTCAGCGCTCTCATTATTATTGCACTGGATGCCTAGACCAGCCACATCTACACCCACAATGTTTTTATGACTACCAAACAGCATTTGAATAGCGGCAAATTCTTCTGGGAAATGTAAAATAGAATTTGCTTGGTGTAAATAATATTAGTCATAGTTGTTTGGTTTTTTCAGAAATATGTGGTGTAGGAAACATTTTTTATAAATTATATATTTGAAGTGATTGTGGTAAAATGTGTTGTGTTTCAAAATGGATGTGCACTGATATTCTGAGATTTTTCTGCTATGGATTAAACTGGAGCTGACATATGTAAGTACACAGTTTTATTTATCTTTTTTTCCAGTTATTTTTGATCAGGTCTACACTTCACATAACATGACAGACATTTTTCCTACATCAAATAATTATTTACAGCATTTCACAAGATTCTTCAGTCAATTTCCCACATGTTTATTTATAACATCAACACCTAGTTAAATAAAATGTGTATCTACTACCTGTTTTTAAAATATAACCTGAAGAGAAAAAATGCACACATTTTGAGTGGTTGTGTTTACAAACATATGTGGTTTTGAGAAAAAAATCATAAAATTTACATCTATGAAGTGATAGTGATAAAAGTTTCTAGATATGTTTCAAACTAAATATGCACTGATATTCTTAATATTTTATTGCTGTACATTAATTGGGAGCTGAAATATTTAAGTTTAAGTATACAATTTTATTTAATTTTTTAAACACTTTTTTAATCAAGTCTACACTTCACAAGACATAACACACACTTATTCATATCAGTTAATTATATGAAGCAATTCATAAGATTCTCCACAATTTCACACTTTTAAATGTATAACGTGTACCTACTGAACTTATGTATTTGTCCACTGTCTGTTTTTAAAACTTCACCTGTCTGAAAAAATTGCATCCATTTTGGGGCCTGGGTAAAACCCAAAAACAGCCTGGGAGAGAATGAGTTAAAGTTCATTAGCTGAAAAAGATAGCAAGAGCATATTATTCTTCATGAATGACAACAAACAGAGCCCTTTGAAATAAAAACTGGAGTGTGGCAGGGATGCCTCTTGTGACCATTTGTATTCTTGCTGGCTGTAGGCATCAACCAACTAAAATGGAACTCATTTGGGCTCTGACACAATGGCTTCGTGATCTATATTTTCCTGATGACCTGGCTCTTCTGTCTCATAACCTTAAACTAATGCAAGACAAATTGTGAACACTTGATGAGAGGTTACAGCAATTTGATCTGAAAATATACAGAGAAATGACAGATTATGAGAATAGGTGTGGAAGATGGTAGCCAAATTGGACTTTGAGATACATCCTTCTAAGGCTTATACATATACCAGCTTTGGACCATACAGAGGACAATAGATGGAAGTAATTGAAGAAGTTGCTAATAAGTGAGGTTATAAATAATTAATCTACAGTAACTCAGGAAACTAGTAAATGTATTTGATAGATTTATTTTGTCTAGTTATATTTATAACATTATTCCTTGCATTGACACATCTCAGGTACCATTAAATTTCCAAAATGGTCATGAAGGTTACTGCAGAAGAACTTTGCCAGAAAGACTAACCATCGATAAATCCAGGATACCAAATGCTGGACTAGGTGTTTTTGCTCTAAAGGACTTCCCTGCTCGTACCAGATTTGGACCATATAAAGGAACGAAGGAAACAAAAGAAGAATTTGCCTACAGCTCAGGTTATAGCTGGGAGGTGAGCAGTTGTAACCATTATCATTACTTCACTTTCACATCTGTATGTGTGGTCAGAAACATTTGATAAAATATATTTCTTCATTATAAAGGGACCACTATGTGTGATACTGGTAGATGTAATTTAAGGGTTCATAAACTTGTGAATTTAAGTGTTCATAAGCTTGTGAATTAAACTTGTAAATTTAAGTGTTCATAAACTTATGAATTTAAGTATTCATAAACTTGTGAATTTAAGTATTAATAAACTGCACCATATCCTTTATGTATACTGTTCAAAAAAAGAAGCGCATAGCTACTGAAGGCACACACATAGCCATAATTTTGACATTCAATTACTTTTTTAATTTAATGAGCTAATTGTTCAAATTGCACACAAGAATACCTTAGGGTTCAACCAATCAATTGACAGTTTTGCATCTGGGTCACGAGAGTTTTTTGGCGTACGGGCTTTCCCGTTAGTATGGTGTGTGGCCTCCTCTTGCAACGATCAGCGACTGGCATCTCCTGGGCATGGATGCGATCAGACGTCTGATGTGGGCCTGTGGGATGGCTACCCACGCTTCCTGGAGTGCCTGGAACAGATCACGACGATTGGCTGGAGCAACGTCTCGGCGACAAACACGTCTATGCAGCTCATCCCACAGGTGCTCAATCGGACTCATGTCTGGAGACAGGGATGGCCATGGAAGGGTGAAAATGTTGTTGGCAGTAAGGAACTGCATGGTCAACCGTGCACAATGGGGTCTGGCATTGTCCTGTTGAAACACAGACCTTTGGGCAGCCAAAAGTGGAAGGACATGGGGTCGAAGAATTTCATTGACGTATCGTTGCGCATTCAAGCCTCCTTCAATGTGCACAAATTGACTCCTTCCGTTGTAACTGATCATTCCCCATACCATTGCACCTCCACCACCGTGTGGCGGAGCTTCGTCAACGCAATTTTGGGCAAAACGTTCATTTCGCCTGCAGTAGACCCTACGCCGTCTATCATGACGCTGCAACAAAAAAGAAAGATTCGTCACTAAACCAGACACGTCTCCATTGATTGTCAGCTGCCCAGGGATGATGCTGGTTGGCCCAAAGAAGTCGATTTTGGCGATGGCGGCGCGTAAGGACAGGTCCTCAGTGAGGTCGTTGTGCCCAAAGTCCAGCGTCATGCAGTCTATTCCAGACAGTTTGATCAGACACATGACGTCCTGCAGGCTATGACTGGACAGTTGAGGAAACTGTTGTAAACCTGTCTCTGAGGTGACGAAGCCGAATAAAGCGATCCTCCGCTGCTGTTGTCACTCTGGGTCGTCCACTGTGATGCCGGTCTTCAACTGAGCCAGTGTCTTGGAACCGGTGCCAAAGTCGACTGATGGTACTCTGATGCACGTTTAGATGCCTGGCAACCTGACTTTGACTTTCGCCTGCATGCAGTCGGCCAATAGCAATGTTCCTTAAATTTATCGATAGAGACGCCGTAAATGTCTGCTTGAAAATGAACTGAATTTTTTGTGTGTAGCGTTATCCTGTTATAGTGTTTCAGTTGCGTAGTCAGTGAATAGTGTTCACCCCAAATTTTGTTCCTTTCACATGCGCGCAAATGAGCTGTGGTCAAAAATTGCGTGATAAACACTATTGACCACTGCGTTGTAATGATTACAAAAACGAACGCAATTCAGGTCAACACGTGCATTTGACACTGTAAAGAACATTTGAGGCTGGTTTTTATATACCCTAGCACCAAATTTTACTTACAATTTCATAAAAATGCGCCCTCGGATAGCTATGCGTTTTTTTTTTTTGAACAATATATTATGAGGAAGGGCTTTATTATTTCTTTAATGAAATCTGGACACGATCATTTTTACAGCAGCCTCCTCATTTATTGACATATTATACTAAATTCATCACTGCTACTCTGAGTTGTAAAGTACCCAGACCAAATATTGAGTCCACCATAGTAATGTGACCTTTGTCGACAGATTTGGAAGGATGGCAAAACCTCTCATTTTATTGATGGCAGAGACCCTAGTAGGTCCAACTGGATGAGGTTTGTGAACTGTGCCAGGCATGAAGAAGAGCAGTGTGTGACAGCCTACCAGTATAAAGGAGAAGTTTATTATAGATCTCACAAGCATATTGCCGCTGGAACAGAGATACTGGTGAGTATGCAGTGTTTATATGTGAATGCAGTAAAAAAAAAACAGTACCTTGCATGAGTCTTGGCAACCTTTTGGATTGAGAATAGTACTTACTTACTTAGTCGTTCCCCTTCTAATGTGAGGTGTAGAGGTTTGGAAGAGAGAGCGCCAGACTATCCTATCGGCTGTCTTCCTCCTGGCCTGGTTCCATTCTAGTCCTCGATCCTTCAAAGATTGTCTAATGTTGTCCTCCCAGCGGACTCTGGGTCGTCCTCGGGGTCTGGATCCTTGGCTCTTTGTTTCCCATGCTTGTCGTGGTATCCGATCTTCTCCCATTCTGCAGACATGGCCAAACCATCTTAATTGGGACTGTTCTACTTGGGTCTGCAGGGGGTAGGATTTAAGGCCTTGACGTATCGTCTGGTTGCGTACCATGTCTCTTCTAGTTATTTCAACCACCTTCCTCAGATATCTCATTTCTGAGGTTTGGATCTGGCTTTTATGGGTTGTAGTCATTGCCCATGACTCGCATCCATATGTCAAGACTGGGACATAGGTGGAGCGGTATACAGCCATCTTCGTTTTCTTACCAACCTCTCTCTTGCTGAGGAATCCTCGATTTATGGCCTGAAAAAGTCTCCCAGCTGCTGCTTTTCGAGTGGCCAACTCTTCTTTGATGCGAGAATAGTGGCCATCTTTAATATATAATCTATTAAAGCAGTTTGGCCATGAGAGAAAAGGAAGAAAGCTAGTGAGCATTGGAACATTTTGAAGAAAGTACCAAGAAGGCCTAATGCTGGCTGTACAGTAACCATAATTGGCATTGATCTCTAAGACAGTACTGCAGCATCAAATTTGGAGTTGTGATCGATAATCAAAAATAACTTTAAAGATAAATGGCATAAGAAACATCTGCATACCAATACTGCAGAATTGTACTACACATCACCAAGAAGAGATCAAGTAATAACTCTCAGACTAAGAACCAGCCATTGCAGACTCAAATACCATCTGTTCATATTCTTCTTCTTCTTCTTGCGATCGCATCTTTGATGTTTACACTGTCAGACGAGTTCTCATGATGAATTCGACTGTTGTTTGAAGTTCCTCTTTAGCTCCATATAGCTTTGAGTTTAGTGTTGAGTCATTGGGCCAGTATATCTTTCTTAACTGGTCATACAGAGGACAATCCTGTAGAACATGCTCAGCAGTTTGTTCGTTTAATCCACATGTGCACAGTGGTGAAGCAGACAATCGTAGCTTGTGCATGTGTTTATTCAGTTTTTTATGCCCTGTCCTGAGGCGAAAAATAGTTATCTGTCCCTGCCGGTCGAGAGTGTGATAGTCGTCTTTGGGTTGGTTCTGTTCTCTTCTGATAGTCTGGATAGCTCTCTTTTTCTCAAAGTATGTGACTTCATTATCTTCTTGTTCACATTCTCCTCCCTTTTTTGCAAGTTTATCTGCCTTTTCATTTCCGGGTACACCACAATGAGATGGTACCCACTGAAGTATGGTTCTCTTTTTGGCAGCTACCTTGTTTAGTTCATTTCTCAGATGCGGGAGTTTACCACCCTTGAGAGCTTGCAGGACAGACAGTGCATCTGTGAGGATGACTACCTGGTGGCAGTCAGAGTTGGTGTTATAAATCATATTTGCAGCTTGCTCTAGAGCTTGAACCTCAGCTGTATAGTTGGAACAGAATTTACCAGTGGGAATGTGCCTAGTCTCATAGTGGTTGTCAGGATATGAGATAAAGATACCGGCACCTCCATTCCTAACAGCATTAGTTGCTGATCCATCTGTATAGGCATGTATCCATGATTGATCGGGATAGCTTTCTTGGATCATACTCAATGTAGCAGTTCGTTTTTGCAGATCATTATACTCACATCCACTTGTGAGACCACTGACTGATGTATTAATTTGGAGGGCACTGCTGGCCTGCTCCCATGGTACAGGGTATAGGGTGGGCTTCAGTGGTGTTGTCTTCATGGATAGGTCTTCTTGATGCTGTCTTATAAGTCTTTTTCCCCGATGCACAAAGCTGCTACGCTTTAGACGTCCCAATGCCAGATCATCTAGTCTTGCCTTCATTGGGTGCATTGGCATACTGTTGTACTTTTCCATCTGGATCATGGTTTTTGTGTCTCTTCTATGGGACAATGTCTGTAATCCAGCAACCTTCTGCATCTCTGTTATTGGTGTAGTTTTCATGGCTCCTGTAATGAGCCTGAGAGCTTGATTTTGCACCTTGTCCAAAGACTGCAGATGTGAGTTAGCAGCTGATGACCATGCTGCTGAGCTAAACTCTAAGTGTGGTCTTATTACTCCATTATAAATCTTCTTTAGATTTCGTTCATTTGCTCCCCAGTTGGTACCTGCTAATTTTCTGAGTATGCCTAGTCGTCTTCGGGCCTTTCCTTCTGCATTTTCAATATGCTTATTCCATGTAAGCCTTTGGTCAAATGTCACCCCAAGATAGGTGGGGTAGCTTTCTTCCTTGATCACGGTTGTCCCTAGGTGTATGTTAGCTGATTTGTCCTTGGGGGCGAGGGAGAACAGTGTTGTGGAGGTTTTGTCTGTGTTTATTGTGATAAGCCATTTCTCTGCCCATGACACTAGCATGTCTGCTGCCCGCTGCATTCTATAATTTGCTGTGGTGACATTTTCATCAGCGCACCAGAGTACTAGGTCATCTGCATATAAGGCAGCTTTAACTCCTGCAGGGAGATCTTTCACCAGGTCATTGATGTAAACAAGGAAGAGTGTTGGGGAAATTACTCCTCCTTGAGGTACCCCCTGATGGAGCAACACTTTTCTGCTCTGCAGACCGTCAAGAGTGACTCTAGTTCTCCTGTTATGCAAGTATGACTGGATCCATTTCATCATGTTGCCTTGGATTCCACTTCTCCTAAGTTTTGCAATGAGGCCATCTTTCCACACCTTGTCAAAGGCCTGCTTGAAGTCGACCCAGATCGTTAGGACCTTTTTCTTCTCCTGGAAGGCATCTTCTATTGCTTGAGACAAGTAAGTAACTTGGTCTTCTATACTGTAGCATTCTCTAAATCCAGCTTGTTCCGGCACCAGGATCTGCTCAGACTCTAAATACCATTTCAATCTGTGGTTGACTATTCGCTCCATAGTCTTCCCAACACAGCTTGTGAGACTGATTGGCCGGTAACTTGCAGCCTCGGTCTTACATTTCCCTTTCTTTAGTATGGGTATTGTGATGGCTTCTCTCCATACTTGGGGTACCGTTCCTTTCAACCAGCTGTGGTTGAATATCTCAAGCAGTTTTGTCTTTGCTGCTGAGCTCAGATTTACTAGCATTTCGTTGCTGATTTTGTCTGGGCCGGGTGACTTTTGAAACTTAAGCTTGGAAATAGCCTTCTGTAGTTCTCCTAGTGTGATGGGTTCCCTCATTGGGGCAGGAGTATCTGTCTGTCCCATGGTTGCCAGTATTTCTTTTCTTATCTCTCTCTGATGGTCTATGTTAATGGGTAAGTTGCTTTCTGAACTGTATCTTCTAGCAAACAAGTCTGCAGCTTGTTTTCCTCTGAAAAGTTTGCCACCTTCATCCAATGTGATAGTCTGCCTAGGTGAGGAACGCTCTTCATTTAGAGACTTGACTAATCTCCAAAGTTTCCTGCCGTCTTTCTCAAGGTTCAGCGATGCCGTTTTAGTTCTCCAGCTTTTCCGTTTTTCTTCTAGCTTTGTTCTCTGAAACTCTGCTACAGCCTTTTTCCATTTGTTGTGAGTTTCAAGTGAAGGCTGAGACTCTGCGTCCTTTCTAGCCCTGTCCATAGCTTCCTGACGTTCTTGGAGTGTGCTGGACCAGTATGGTATGTAGTTACGCCGGCATCCTTTGGGAATGGTTTCTTTTGCAGCTTGTAGTATGCATCTGTTGAAGTCTTTTACCACTTCATTAATGTCTCTGTTCTGTACCTTGAGGGTAGACAGCAGCGTGTTCACCTGATGCCTGAATAAACCCCAGTTGGCTTTTTTGTAGTTCCATCTTGTAATGGCTGGGCCTGTACTGAGAGTTGCACTCTGGACAGTAAGAAAGATTGGGCGATGGTCGCTTCCCCCTAGTTGGTCTCCTACTTCTCTACTAATAGATCCAGCTATATCTGGTGTGGAGAAGGCAAGATCTGGTGTTGAAGTTGTGTGCCATCCTCTGGAGTAGAAGGTAGGAGTATCTGTGGCATTATTGACTAGGATTAGGGAGTGATCATCTTGCCAAGTTTCAACCTCTTCACCTCTGTGATCCAGATGGTTATAGCCCCAGCTCTGGGAGTGGCTATTAAAGTCTCCAACTGCTATAAAGTTGGTGGCTGGTACCTGTATAGAGCTGAGACTCAGGGGTTTGTTGTTCGGACAGTAATAGTTCAGGAGTTCTATTTCCATCTTGTCTACCTTTAGCTGCAACAGCTGATATTCTGCTCCATCCATGAAGGTTTTCCTTTCGTGTGCAGGAATGTTATTCCTTACAAGAGTAAGTACTCCTCCTTTTCGTCTATCTTGTCTGTCGGATCTGAAGCATTGATATCCCCTTATTTTAAAGGTTTGATCTGCTTTCAAGTGAGTCTCTTGGATACAGCAAACACTGACTTGCTTCTCATACAAGATGTTTTCCAGCTCTGTCTTTTTGCTGTATCCAGCCTGCTTGCTGTTCACTCCCTCTGCATTCCAGTGCATCATGACAAGTGGCACTCTGGGTTTCTCTTTTTCTGTTTTGTTTTGGTCAGTAGTTCTCCTCCGCCGTCTGCTGACTCCACAAGACAGTCTAGAGGGTCCTCCAGTAGCTGAGGGTGGGCTCTGTCGAGGCTCAGAGCCCGGCACTGCACCTGCCTGGTGGAGCTCCACAGGCGAGCACCAGTACGAGATTTATTTGACGGTGTACTCATCCATAAAAAAAAAGCGAGTTGCGTGATACTGTGGTTTCCGGTGCGCCTTCTGGCCCAGTATCTACGACTTTAGCACCTGTTCAACGGGAGAGTGGGCTCATCCCTAATCTGTTTATGTTCCCAGTAGTAGACTATTCGCAAGCAGCCTGGGGGTGTCACTGCTCTGCGCGGACCTTGTTTACCGAGGCGGCGTCCGAGCTCGTATGGTGAAAATATGGTTGCGTTATCTTCAAAATAGACCTGTCTTTCCCGTGGCTTTTCTGCCATCCTGCAACTTTGAGTTAGGGAGTTCTGAGCTCCAGTCTCTTTCCCAGGCATTTTATCCTGGCCTGGCACGCATACAGAGGACCCCACTTCTGGTTCTAAGTTAGCAGTTGGGGATAGGTGGGGTAGCACACTGTGCATTCCCCGTCATCCAGGGGGCTCTCCAACTATGCAGAGCTTGCACAATGCTGTGCTCTGGTTCTGGGCTCTCCCAAGGAATCCTCACGTCCTGCACAGAGCCACTTCCAGATACCCACCACCTGCCAACCCTCCATTGTAGAAATCTCCTGCATGCGGCCATCCAGTCAAGAGCCAGTATTAAGTCTGGTGCCCAAGTGATCCCCCCAAGCTCAGTGTGCAATGCTGGGTTCTCATCATGCTGCAACACAGGGGGGATTGTGATGCTCAGCCATCTCTCTCAACTCTGCACCGATAAGTGACATCGGGGACTTAACTGTGCCTCAGTACTGGGAGGCCCCGTTTCCGGGTACACCACACACAGCCAATTGAGGCAACGGTCGCCGTGGGCGTGTCTTCAGTGGGGAAGTTGTGGAGTCTTCCTGTCCATGTTCTTGCACATCCTAACACTGCCCGCAAGACATTGGAGGTTTGGAGAGTAGCCTTCTGCTTTTTTGAGCCGGGGTGGGCTCCCCAGGCAAGTCTCGATGGGGATCGGGACGTGTCCACGCGCCAGTGGGCCCAGCATTGGCCGCATCTGATGGAGGACTTGCTCTGCCAGGTTTGAGTTAGTAAATTCCAACTTTGTCATCTTCATGGCATTGTGATGCTGGGGTGCCTGTGGATTTCCTACCGCCCCGGGTAGGAGCCAGAAGTGTACTGTGCCAGCTCTGGGGGAGATAAAGGGGGTGTTTCTGCATCTCCTTGTGATACGTAGCCAAGGTAGGGCTCACAGTGCTCTTTCCCCGCCACCAAATTGCCTGCTGGTTACGCCGAGTTCTCCGAGGCTCTAGGCATGTGACCAAGAGTTGAAGACAATAGGATCGTCACGTCCTGAGTCTCTGTGCCTGTACGATGGGTTCCGATCTTCAGGGAGCAGTCCACACTCGTTCCCACTCCCAAGACTTGTTCAGTATCCATCCGGCTCCTTCCCACCCACAGAGGGCGTGTACGGTGTAGTGCACCGGTTTTATTATCGAGGTTTGCTCCTCTAGATCCGTTGTGTTTAGCCTGAGGATTCGCATCCTCAGTTACCAGGACTACCTCGAGGAGGGTGTGGCTCTTCACCACGCACAACGATCTTGGGGTATGAGAGGTTTTGCTAGGCCAAGAGACTAACACCGCAATGGTCGCTCCTTTCATGAACAAGAATTCACTAGGCCTAGGGTGAAGCAAGGGGGGAAACCCACAACACCAACACATCATACCCCCTGTCTGTAAAAGACTTTGCCCCCTGTTCATATTGAAAATCAAACAGACAAATATGTGGGGAAGACAAACAAAAAGTAGAACATGTCTTCACAAGATCAGCAGAATGGCCTTCTGCAACCCAGTTGAGGGAAAAATTGTATGGTGACAAGTGAAGCTGGAGGTGGACTGCAAACTTTATTGGATAGATGTGGTTACTTGAGAATGAATGAAGAAGAAAAGGAAGACTTATCTAATTGAGGAACCTTCTCTGATTATCAGATTACTATTTTTCTGCAAGGCTGTATGTAGAGTTTCCTATGACAGATAGTTTGACATATTGTTTGTTGTTTCAGGTTTACTATGGTGACAGTTATGCTAAAGATCTGGGCATTCGGGTCCAAGAGTTTGGGAGCATGGACAGAGATGTGCAAGGAAAGAAGGATGTAGAGCAGCCTGAGAGGAACAGTGAAAATAACAGTAAGTTTATGATGGTTTAGGAATAGGATATTGGTAGTAGAATAGCTACGTACCATGCTTAGTTAATATGTTAAATTACCATAGTAGATACAGAACATAAATGGCACCAGATAGTGCAGAGATAGAATGATATAGCAGACTTGGTTAACCTGTTAAATTACCATAGTAGATGTAGATCATTATTGACAACATATAGAGTAGAGATCATATCTTGGCAGTAATATAGATAAAGTTGGAGGGACAGACAGCGATATCAAAATAAGAATACAAAAAGCAAGAGGAGCTTTCATTGCATTGGGAAATATATGGAGATCAAGAGAAATAGGATCCAACACGAAAATAAGAATCTTCAACTCAAATGTGAAGTCAGTCCTATTGTATGGCTCGGAGACATGGAGAACAACAAAGACAACAACCAAAAAGCTACAGACTTTCATAAATGGGTGCTTGCGTAGAATAGAGGGATTAAAATGGTATGACAAGGTTACCAATGTGGAACTGATGACAAGAACTGGACAAGTGCCAGTGGAACAAGAGATGAGAAGAAGACGATGGCGATGGATAGGACACACACTGAGGAAACCTGTTGATAGCATTACAAGGCAGTCCTTGTTCTGGAACCCCCAGGGCAAGAGAGGCAGAGGAAGACCAAGAAGTACATGGAGAAGAGAGTTGGAAACAGAGGTGAAAATGATGAGGAGAACATGGAAAGAACTTGAGATGATGGCACGTGACAGGAGGACTTGGCATGTGTTTGTTGAAGGCCTATGCTCCTTTGGGAGTGGAGGGTTATGAATGAATGAATGAATAGAGTAGAGATAGAATGCTGTAGTAGACTTAGTTAACGTGTTAAATTACCATCGTAGATATAGAGCATAAATGGCAACAGGTAGCGCAGAGATAGAATGATATAGGAGACTCATTCTAACCCACGAGCTGTTTGATTCGCCAAACTGGCCTTTACTTTTACCAGTTGCCGCATCCTGCGCCAGCGTGATACGAGGGAAGGTCAAAAAGTAATGCCTCCTATTTTTTATGAATATAAATACTGCATCGGTGTGCAATTTGTAAATTTAGCAGGATTCCTCAAACACTCTTCTGCACTGAATAGCATTACCAACCTGTTTCAGTAACAGGTGGCACCACTGTAACAGTTTAAAAATGGCTGCCAAAGACGTTCGGTTAAAACAACGTTATGTCATAGAATTCCTCAATGCTGAACACGAGACCCCCAATTCGCATCCACAAACGTTTGAAGAATGTTTATGGAGATTCAACAGTAGATGTTAGCACTGTCCGACGTTGGGTACATCGTTGTGACGAAGCTGAAGTAGGTCAATCCTCAATGGCTGACGCAAAGCGGACTGGCCGTCCGTCTACTGCAGTGATTCCACACAACATTCATCGAGTTGATGGCATCATTTGTGGTGACCGTGGGGTAACACTGGATGAACTTTCTTCCATGTTGTCCATTAGTAAAGGCAGTGTCCAGAACATCATTAAAGACCTGGGTTATTCAAAAGTTTGTGCATGGTGAGTACCCAGAATGTTGACAGACAGACATAAAGAAACAAGGAAAACCATAGCCATCAACCTCCTGCACCGTTATGAAACTGAAGGAGAAGAGTTTTTATCGAATATTGTGACAGGTGATGAGACTTGGGTTCATTTTTTTGAACCAGAATCCAAGAGGCAGTCAATGGAATGGCATCACACAACATCGCAGACAAGAAAGAAGTTCAAAAGTTCACCATCTGTAGGGAAAGTTATGGCCTCCGTGTTTTGGGATGAAAAGGGTGTGATTCTTCTCGACTTCTTGGAACAGGGAAACACGGTGAATGCAGACCGTTACATTGAAACTTTGAAGAAACTTAGAGGTCGTCTTCGGCGACTTTGCCCATTAAAAGATCAGAGAACTGCACTACTGTTGCACGATAATGCAACGCCACACACCGCTAAACGCACCATTGATGCGATTGCAGAATTTGGCTGGACATTATTACCACATCCCTCTTGCAGTCCCGATCTTGCACCTTCTGACTTCCATCTGTTTGGACCACTGAAAGAAGATCTTCGCGGACATCACTTTGAGGACACCGAGACCCTTAAACGCGCCGTACGCCAGTGGTTTAGGAAAAAGGACACAAATTTTTACCGTGCTGGGATACATGTCCTTGTGAGAAGATGGACAAAAACTGTAACAAATAACGGAGACTATATTGAGAAATAAATTTTTGAAGTTCAGACTTGGGGCTACATTTCAATGTGAATTTTATCTGTTTTTGTGCCTATTGAATGAAATTAAAAATTACGAGGCATTACTTTTTGACCATCCCTCGTATATGTCGCATTTGAGTGGACAATTAGAAAATATCTGACAACAAGCCAGTTTAAAATCATATCATTACATCCAGCACATGTGTGTGAACGTTTGTGAGTGAAAAAACATAATTCTGAAGCTGAAAATTGTGTGCTTTACATCCGTTGCAAGAGTTGCTATAGATCTAGCCACAGGTCTGTGGTACGCCCGCTTTATAAGATTCCGAAATTGAACAAAAAATTAGAAAATAAGTGGCCATAGAGTGTTCATATCATGTAAACACTTCATGTGGATAACATATTTCTAACTGGTAGCGAAATGATTATATTGGTGCTTAGTTTTTGCATACTTTTATCAATTAATGACGTCATGAGGTTGTTTGTTTACATGTAGCGTAGTCACATAACACTCAAACTATTAACGGATCAACCTCAATATATAATTTCTAAATTAATTTTATCGATAGCGATAATAACCTATTTATGATTCCGAAAAGGACGTTGAACAAATATGATATTTTTAAGTAAATAAATTTGCATGGGACAGGAATGTGTAAGTGAGATTCCAGTTCAGCAATATGTGACTTCACACACAAAAAATTATATAAATTAGAATGTTCATTTGTTTTTTATCAAACTTCTTGAATTAGTTGTCAAGTGGATATACTTATCAATTCCCGGTGTTGTGGTGGGTTTTGATGTTAAGAAGGTTGGTGTGTAGTAAAGTTGTACTTGAGTGAGGTCAAGCTGTGAAGGTCCCTGAGGTAAACAATTTATAGCTGTGTTTCAGAGAACCTTTCTGCTACCACCCTATGATCTCACTCAAAGTTATATTTTTGGACTAGCATGATTGAGAGCTACGTCTAGGGTAATGTAAGAGTGATGGTATAGGAACTCAATACAAAAACATACACATACAGATATTAAATGCGATGATCAACTCAACCAACTCCAGTTGTAAATTTTATAGTTTAGAATTTCTTTTTTTCTCAACTTTGTTTGTCCTGAACCTAAAATTGTTTTGGTCAGGACTACAACTCAAATTGAATCAAATTAGATAGATATATATATATATTTACATAAACAGGACAATATGTCCAAAGCACATTGTTAAGATGTTCAATTAGTGTTACTTAATCTATGTTGAATAACTGGTACGTGGAGACAGGTTGGGGATTTTCATCATCCCAATGTTCTTTTTATATCTAGGATTGTCTATTATATTAGTTGGGTGGAACAGTTTCTTTATTATACAGGAGATTTTCTAACAGTCTTTGATGAATTCTCCCAGGCCAGATCTTAACACTTATCTGGACCCTGGAATCAGAACAATTGTAGTAGATTCGGCCACAAGCCACAGTCTCCTCTGGTCTTGAAATACTTTGATACTGCACATGTACCAGAGACTCTTCAAAATCGTGCAGAAATTCTCACTCAGAAAATTACTAGCACCAGACAAGTGCCAGCAGAACCCCTGTAAATGCAAGTTATGTTTCTGTCTTAACATCTACTCTGACCAACCTAGCTTCTCCACTCTAGTTTGATGGAACAATTTGTACCAGTTTTCTTTTCTTTTCCCTAATGGCTGCTACGCCTCTGCCATTTCCACTGATCTTTTTCCATAGAATATGATAGGTGTTATGATTCATGATGACACCTACATGTTCTTTTGTATCTACCTCTCTGGTAGCTTATTATATAATGGATAACCTATAGGCCCTGCCTGAGTCTGCTGGGGACCTATGTACTTACTAGTCGTGATGAATTTGCATCTAGCAGTATCTCACACTCCAATTTATTTTAAATGAAAGATAAATAATATTCTTCTTACCACAAATTTCAATGAAATACACAAGTAATACGTTGACTGACAATAGGAATAGTTTTTAGTTCACTTCTGCCTCTGTCCAGACTGCTGAGATATTGAATGTACACAGCACTGCTGTTCTCAACGCATCTTGCTTCTACAACTATTTTGATCAAATGGCGTCTAAGCCTTCTAAGTTTAAACGCAGCTTACCAAAGCTGGCCAATGACTATGCATATCTTGCAAAACAAAAATTCAAACTTCTTTTCCGATACTCTGCTAATATATTTCTTTTTTGAGGCTAGCCAATACTCTTGTTCCTAACTCCCTCCTACTACCAATCAAATCAAAGGCTTCCTCCTATCCTCATTTCCCCCAAAACGCGAGAGAAATGTTATCTTTAGTTTAAAAAAATAAGCAGATATGTTTGTTAGTCCGTCTCTTACGATATGGTTTTATGGCATTATCTAAGTTATTTATTGTACATTTTCGTAATTGAAAACAGATTATTGCTCAGAAAACTACCGGACACCAAACTAACTAAGTTTTATTTTCATATCTCTATTATTAAGAAATTTCATATTTTTATATTTTTTACATGTTAGTCATTCATATAATTTCATTTCAGTAATCCGCCATATTTCCTTCTTTTGTATCGTGTTCAAACTGAAACTACTAGCCCGTGACGCCAGAATGAGTGCTAACTTACAAATTTTCCACTGTCTGTGTGTGTATACATGTTCCACAGCGTGGTGCAAAGACTGCTTTTGGTGTCGCCTTTTTAACTTTGCCAATGCAATATTGTCCGTTCGCGTCAAATTGTGATGCAAAAACTGCATGCAGATGGCAAATCTTCTGTCGCTCCGTTTTTCCTTCTCGTGTTTTCTTCTGTCCGTCTAGAGCAAAATACACGGCGCTTGGTTACAGCAAGGCACACTTTTCTGTCTTTCCTCCATGATCACCCCTTTCCTAAATGCATAAGCGTCGGGGCAAAATGTTATTAATAGTTTTCTAAGGACAGTAGAAAACGGTAGCATTTCCCCTGCAATACAGTCGGCTAATATTCAGCACGCCTTATGGTGTAGGTTAGAAGACGCGTTACAACTTTCCTATTTTTATGTATACATTATTTTGACTATAAAATTCTTACAAATTTATCGGTGTATCAGGGATTTACGACAGGTGTTTTATTACCAAAATAATTAAGTAGAACTGAACTATTTATAATTCATTTTTTGTTTTGATTTTTAATTGTTTCTACACTTCACAAGACATAACAAACAATTATAACATCACATAAGAACTCAACATTATTTCGCAACATTCTGCAGCCAATTTCTTAAAGTTTAATGCATAATATATATGTACGTACTAAATTAATACATATGTCTACTGCCTGTTTTTAAAACAACACTTGTAGAAAATAAAATGTCTGCATTTTGGGTCCTGGGTAAAACCGAAAAACTGCCTGGGTTAGAATGAGTTAACGTGTTAAATTACCATAGTAGATATAGTACATAAATGGCAACAGAAAGTGCAGAGATAGAATGATATAGTAGACTTAGTTAACGTGTTAAATTACCATTGTAGATATAGAGCAGTGTTTCCCAAACTTTTTTGGGTCATCGCCCCCTTGGCTCCCAGGGCATGTCCCCAGCGCCTAACCTGCAATTCCCCACAGTACATAAAAGAGTGAAAAATAAGAGCAACTGTTAATACTTCTTCTCTTCTTCCGTCCTTAGCCACCAACCGACGAAGCAGTCCGTGGCCAGTACGCCTAGTGGCGTCTTAGGGCAACAACAAATTGATCAATCTATCGCTTCCACCACGCCTATGGCGTCTTTGTGGGACAACAACAGACCAAACAATCTATCGTTGTTTCCGTAATCAGAGTAACTAGCAAGCAGGTGATCAGCCCACTGTGCGAAGTTTTTACGGGACGGGGTAAACAGCCCCATGCCCAACCCTCCTTAGTCGCTTTTTACGACATGCATGGTAGGGTGCAGTGTTACTATTCTTTGCTCCCCTTTCGGGCCCCGGTAACACACGGGTGAACTGTTAATACAGTAACAACTAATTGCTCAATTTATCACATTCTAAAATAAAGCTACAGATACGCTTATTTATTAACTTAATTTAAAAAGAAAAACTTAATACTTAATGCAGTAAAACAAACAGCGGTATGCGAAAGTAAATTAGTAACAAACTTACTTCATTTTTAACTTCAGTGAGATGGATGTGCCTGGTGTAGTGATATCAGCTTCTCAACATCAGGCTGAAAGTTACTTAGAAGGAGTCTCAGATCCCCACGTTCAGTAATATGCAGTCTGTTTCTCTGCTTCGAAAGAAGTTTGACAACCACGCTGAAACCACGCTCTACTAAATACGATTTTGGAAAGGCAATACAGATTATCTTAACCTTTCCCCACACTGCAGGATAGCGTTCAGAGACTTCTTTCTGCAACCAAAAATCTTGATATGATTTTTTAAACATTGGCTTAACTCAACGTCATTTTGTAGCGATATCAGTTCCTCTTCCACCCTTCCTTGTTCCTCACTGCACGTGTCCAGGAATGGACTTATTATCCAGTCTGGAATCGTGATGAAAAGAAGATCCTGAAACCTCTGAGACATGTCCTTATGCAGCATATCTAGGTGTGCACAATATACTTGAAGATTATCCTCTGGTATTTTGTCTTTCTCTTCCAACTCTAAGAGGCTGGGAAATTGGATTAACTCGCGACGGCCAATATTAGGAATGAATAGCGTTAATTTGGCCAGAAACGTGGAGATGACAGTTTTGAGTTTTGTAATATCATTTCCTTGCAGTTGTAGATTTATTTCGTTAAACTTTGTGAATAAATCTGACAAATATGCAATGTCATACCTGATATTTGTTAGTTCTGTACTGAGCGAAACATGCGAGTCTTTGAAGAATTCTACCACAGTTTCAAAAACAGCATAAAAGCGTCTCAGACAATTTCCTTTTGAGAGCCACCTGATTTCTGTGTGCATCAGCAAACGTTCATACTGTTCATCATTCTCAGTACAAAGCTCTCGAAATAGTCGAGAATTGTGAGCATGGGACTTAATTGTGTTAATCGCTGTGATACCAGTTTTTAATGATTTGTGAAGCCGATCACTTAGATTTTTTTGCGACAAGATGTTGTCTGTGAATTACACAGTGTATTGTAAATATACCAGGTACAGCTTCTTTTAAGAAAGCGGTAAACCCGCAGTAACAACCTATCATTGATGGTTGCCCATCTGTTGCACAAGCAAGAATGTTAGTAAGCGGAATATCCTTCTCTTTGAAAAATTTCTCTACTGCATGAAATATTGACTCTCCTTTTGTATCAGTTATTAGTTGCTTAGCAAATAACGACTCTTGAACAAAACTTTCATCTTTTATGAAGCGAACATAGGCAAGAAGCAAAGATTCGATGCCCGGCAAAGTTGACTCATCCAACTGCAATGAAAATTCTGTTGTTCTAAGTATCTTGCACAATGTATTTTCAACATTCTCAGCCATTTCATCTATTCTTCTTTCAACAGAGGTGTTGCTGAGCGGAATAGCTTTAATTATTTGTTCAGGTGACTTATGAATAACTGTACTCACAAACTCCCTTATAGCTGGCAAAATCAAATTTTCTGCGATTGTGGGAGACTTTCCAGATTTAGCTATCAGCAATGAAATTTTGTATGAAGCTCGCAAACCATCACAGCTTTGTTGTGAAGTGTTGAAAACATGTCACGGACAGTTTTACGTTTCCGAAAGTTTTCACGAAGTGACTGAAAATATGTCAAACTTTTATCTGTTTTATCAGGGTGAATGTTTTTCAAATGTTCAAGTAGTCTGGAAGGTTTCATCGCCTCATTTGAAAAGGCCCTCTCACATAATAGACACATTGGCAGTTGTTGGTTATTTAGTGCTGGAATATATCAATATTTCAGATAGTCCACATTGTATTGTCTGCACTTCTTGTTGGTTTGTTCTGCTTTTGCCATATTTCTTCTGAATTCTGGAACAAAGAATTGATTTTACAGTTTTGCAAATAGAAAAATGTTCTTCGAGTGAACAACAAAAACTGATTTAAAAATGGCTTTACAAAAATGTTGACACAGATGTTCTTACCAGTTTACTCTTCTATTTTATAAAGTTTCTTAACCACAGCCAAAAATAAATTAGAAAAAAACAACAATCAGAGAAAAAAACACAATTAGCAACAGCCACACCAACACTGAAGTAACCCAGTAATCATTTCATAAAGTATAATAATAGTTATTTAATATGAACAAAATATAAAATAACGCACTATATTGATAGGTCTTCAGATTTAAAAATTGGGAGCCAGTGGCCTAACTAGAAAGTGTGGAGATCCCGGTAACAAATCAAAAGGATGTACGTGTAATATAAAGAATTGAACAGCAATATTCAATATACGGCAAATCTGTATCAAAATGTATCTGCTTAATTGGGAGCTGCGCTGGTGTAATGGTTACCACATTGCGCTGGCGATTACGTGTTCAAGGTTCAAGCCCGGGCGTCGGCATTTGAAGCAGTGTCATCGACCGGGATTTTGACTGAATAACCTGAACGGCTCCTGAGATAAACCTTCTGTGGATGAGAAAGAGCTAAGCTCCTGACCGGGTTGGAAGGAAAGTCAACAGGTTCCCCAGTCTCGCAGTGACATGTCATTGGGCCGAAGGGCTGAAAGCCGAAGTGCCGCTGGTTAAGAAAAAAAAAATCTGCTTAATTAATAATTAATGTTAATAAAACTGATGCTAGCTCTGTGCAAACAAACAAAAAATATAAGTATGAAAACTTACCTTATCAATAGGATGAAATTGTTTGATACCCGGTACATGCTTATTTGAAACCACTGTTCACAAGAAAAGCTGAGAAAGTTTGTTGGTTTTGCTCATAGCCAGTGCAAAGTTGAAATAAACGGGAAACGTACATTACGACAGTCGATTTATGAAAGTCTGAATGTAATGTAGGAAAGCCGGTTCAGAGGTTCAAAGGCTGATTTCTACTGCCAAGTACCGTTAAAAACTTGCTCCCTTGAACCTTTTCTCTGATTTATTACCAATCTGCGAATATCTAGTTACCACTAGCTACCGCAAATACTGAGACAATACATTTCGCAACAAAGCAAAGTTGGTACTTTCTGAATCACCAGCAGGTTTCTAATTTCATCCATGTCATCGGCACGGATCATTTTTCTTTCTTCAGGAGGGAACGAATGGACAATAGGTGTATTGTTAACCTTCTTTCCTAGCAGTTCCCGATTACCGTTTATGGTCAGCGATGGTGTCCTAAGCTCAGAATAACTCGCATAGACTAAACTATGCCTTGCTTAATGATCCTAGTAATACAACCATCCACATCGTCCCTGCTTCACTGATGTTGTCTCTCAAATTTGCAATTCCTTTATCCCCCGCACGTACTGAATTTAGCTTGACAAATCATTAACCCCCCTTACTACTAAACGCCCACTGTTTACTACTGAACGCCCCCCTCTGGCCCATTTTTTTCGTAGCACCCCCTTGGATCCTTCCAAAGCCCCCAGGGGGCGGTACCGCCCACTTTGGGAACCACTGATATAGAGCATAAATGGCAATGGATAGTGCAGAGATAGAATGATATAGTAGACTTAGTTAACGCTTTAAATTACCATTGTAGATGTGGGGCATAAATGGCAAAAGATATAATGATATAGTAGAATTGGTTAACCTGTTAAATTACCATTGTAGATATAGATCATAAATGACAACAGATAGTGCAGAGAAAGAATGATATAGTAGACTTAGTAAACCTATTAAATTATCGTAGTATTGTTATTGTTAATCAGAATCGACGTCATTGCACTCCGGGCAAACCCATAGGTGCTCATTCTCCCTCAGCAAATGTTGAAGGGTATAAATGCTAATTGTTCCTGTTGCGCACTGGTTGTATACACTCCGGATGCGTCCTCTCATACGTCCATCCCTGCTGGTCTTACGTTAGATGCCAAATTCCAGCAGTCTTAGCCTTGATGATTCATCAATTGGAGTGTCATTCTCTAATAGATGAACATGAATTGCCCTCAGTATTTCTTCCTTATCTATGTCCAATACACCTTCTATGGGTGCTCTAGAACCTAGTCTGTCAGCTCTTTCATTGCCACGTACCCCTGCATGACCAGGGCAGTAGATCCATATCAGTTCTTGAAGATTCGATGCTTCTATAGAGGTTTTCCATTCATGTCGGAGCCAACCATTTTGGACCTTTCGAAGCATGGATTGTGAGTCTGATACAATAACTGCCTTTATTAATAAAGTCTCAGACAGCCATCTTAAGGCAGCAGTAACTTCCTCTACCTCCATTCTCATACTGGAGGTTGTTATCATCATCTTCTTCTTCGTTCATCCTGAAAAAAGGACGTTGGTTGCGTTGTGTCCGTTTACAGTGAAGCTACGATATTTGCGCCTTTCGGCCGACACATCCAACTTCAGCACTGCATTTTTGGGACCGCGTTAACATTCCCTCTTCGATCCCTACTCACTCAGTCAGACTGATGTGATGCAGCCTGTTTCCTGGACCACCACATGGAAGTGGAGTAGGGTCTTGGTTAGCTCTGGTTCGCTGACCCTGACGCAAGCAGTCTAGCTATGGGTCGCCAACTGCATTTCTCACTTTTGGCGCGTCTTAGGTCCCGGTTGTTATCATCTAAGCCCCGCTATGTTCAGCGACGGTTCTGCCCTGCACTCTCTACCAAGGCTGATGATGACTTACTGGTAGTTCATCCAGCTGTCATCTGACTTACTCCACTCTTCTCCCTTGAATATATTTTCAACTGGCATCACCTGTCTAATAGTCTCCTCTGCCTGCGCCACCCATGACATCCCCCTCTTAATCTTGCTCCTTTGATGTCAGCTATGTTCCCATGCAGGGGATGCCTTTTGTCTATGGTTACTCGCTTATACATCAAGCTGCTTGATGTGCTGATATGGTACACCATCAGGACTCGGAGCAGTGTTTCTACTTGTTTTTAAAGTATGCATAACGTCCTAGTCAGATATGAGGTCAAAATATATCTCGCCTCTGATGCAATTTTCCAGTATACGATTCTTAATCTTGTGACGGGCAGCTTTATCACCTTTATCTGTCTGAGTGATATACCGACTGAGTAATGCATGTCCTTTTTCTTCATCTGTCTTCAGGCTTATTCCCGCGGAGCTCAGAAAATTAGGTATGGGTTGGCTTATATTGTTCCTATTCATTCGTCGATGTAAGGACCAGAATTTCTGTAAGGTCTTTTCCGTGTCCACCTGTGTCACAAAGGCCTCCCACACTTGGTCCTTGGCTTCCCTTGCGACGCTTTTGAACCTATTGATGGCTTTATGTTTTTTCTCCTTCTCTTCAACCCCTCCATTCATTATTCATTGTATTTCTCTTTCATTCTTTCCTCTATTCTTTCATCGCTCTTTCCTTTTCTATTCTTGCTTTTTCTACATCCTCATTCCACCAGGGTGGTTGGGTGAAAGGTGTTCTAGCTGTCTTTTTTCTGGCATTTTGACGCAATATATGTAGAGGACTATTGCAGTCATGTGAGCCTGCAGGGTACTTAAAAGTGTGTTTAGGCTTTCTTTGTCTGGTTGCCTTCCCCTTGGCAATGAGGACTATACAAGGTAGATGATCACTTTCCTGTGCTTCAAGTACATTCCAGCATGCAAGGGTTGCAGCAGCATTAGAAGTCAATGCCAGATCTATGACGCCGTTGGTGTCCCCAGGTTTAGTTGTCAGTCTTGTCGGGCGTCCATCATTCAAGATGGTTAAGTTTGTGTTCAGTAATGCCTGACTCAAGGCCATACCCTGTCAATTCTCCGTGATGTTACCCCACTCCTTAGACCTAGCATTGAAATCACCAGCAATTAAACACCTAATGTTAGGTTCATCGGACCATAGTAGATATAGAGCATAAATTGCAACAGATAGTGCAGAGATAGAAGGATATAGTAGACTTAAGTAACATGTTAAATTACTATAGTAGATATAGAGCATAAATTGCAACAGATAGTGCAGAGATAGAATGATATAGTAGACTTACTTAACCTGTTAAATTACTATTACTCAGTATCTTTTAGCTTCCTGTGAAGTATAGGCCCTCAACAAAAACAACACACTAAGCCTTCCTGTCCTGTGCCATCCATTCAAGATCTTTTCATGTCCTTTTATATATCTATTTCATGTCTGTCCAGTTCTCTTCACCATGTGGTTTTTTTTTTTTTGGTCTGCCTTTATTTCTTTTCTTCTGGGGGCTTCCAGGACAAGGAGTGTCTTGTAGTGCTATCACCAGGTTTTTAAAAAATGTGTGTTCTATCCAGCGTCACATCTTCTCAGCTTTTATATTATTTGTGTTTGTCTAGTTCTTTCCATCAGTTTCCAGCCAGAGATTGTATTATAGCATTTAAATGCGTCTATACTTCTTTCTCCTTGTCACTGCTAACGGAGCATGGAACTCAGTATTATAGTATTGTTACACCATCTTTTCGTTGAAACCCATATTGTTACATTGTCCTTTTACATTGAACTTGTTGAATAATAAAGAATGGGTTTATTTTACTATTCCGTCTGCAATTTACTTGATATCAAAAGTTGTTCCTAATCGAGCAATAGTGCTGATCGGTGTTGTTCGCGAATGGGAGTATTCTGACCAATTCAGTTGAAGTGAAGCGACAACGATGCATGTCTTTTAGAGTCCAAACGGATACATATTTATTACGACATAAAAGTTCATTGAGTTCATAGCATCCATAAATTTATACATTCAATTCAATTCGTACTGTCCAATCTCGTTTCCTATATTAACTCCTCTATCGTCAAAAGGTCTGACTGTTTGCACGTGATGCCGTATGTCGGTCATCCGGTAGCGAACAGCCATAGATTTGGTGACGTAAATATTCTGGCAATTAATTTATAATACTCCCTGCATTACTTCTGAAACAAAGACTACACATCTGTGGTAAAGTGGGATGTTATAAATATCTATAGGGGACTTAGTGTACTGGCTGAGATCAGCTGTGAAGGTATCTGTATCTAATAAGTGTGGTGTATTACAGATGACCTTACTTGCTACCACATTTAAACCTCAGTCAGAATTACTCTGGAATATTGTGATGACTACGTTGAATGTCTAGGGTTATGAAAGTGATGAAGTGTATGTTCACAACAACCAACAGACAGATAAACAATTTAGTTTAATCCACAACTCTTTACAACACTGTGACACTCACATACATGGAACACTCTATAAGACTATCTTAAATGAGTCAAGCGTTAAAGTTTAAAAATATATGTATTAATTTCTTTCAATAATAGATATCCTGATTCAACTACAAAGTGAACCAGGAATCACAATCAAATGTAATTACAAGTTGTATGTACACTATTTATAGATATGATCTTTGTATTGACATATATTAGTATTATTATCACAATGTGTGTGTCAGGTGTGATGTAGTACTATGAGGTAATACTGGATTTTTCAAGCTAGGTGGTTGTTTATCATCATGACTTCAGGTGTCTGTTTCTGGTGGAAATAGTATTGGAAAAGTTCACAGTTCCTGTCATTGGAAACAATTACTTGTCCCTCTTTAATTAATATACTGTCACTTTTAGAGGGGGGGTACATAAGATTGAGCTGCTCTGGCCACGAGATCTTATCTTCTGTGAGGGCGGCAGGAAACAGTCTCTTCTGCTCGCTTGCTTCACCGTATTCTTGAGGACCGACACTGGTCGCTATCTGGACCAAGGAGTATGCTATCAGCCTCTGGATTCAGCAAAACTCAGACCAGGTGCTGCTTTAATAGTTTAGGACCACGGTCCCTGAAACAAGAAGGTTGTACCTCCCTTCAGAACTAATTTATAATCTATTTCCACACTGAAACACAATACATAACAAACACAGAGTTCAGCTCTGTAGTCCAACTGCTAGCTTCATCTGAAACAATTTACACCAGTATTCCTCTCCCTAATGGTTACAACGCCTCTGCAATTCCAGCATTATTTTTTTCTATTCAATAAGATAGGTGTCAGAGTACTATTTGGCAATCCCATGCAGTTTCACTCCTCTTCAACATGTTTTGGTAATGGTGGAGCAATCTCTAGGTTTTGCCTCCTGTGTATTATTGAACCACACACAAACAGACATACATTATCAATTCACATTCAGTTTTCATCAAAAAGATATCAAATGTCTAGCTTACCACAATTCATGGAAATAATAAACAAATACGTTGACTGGCGATGAATTATGGCACAATTCCGATCTGCCTCTGTCCCAGGCTTTTATTTAGAAAAATATGAGCTGGATCTCAACGCACTTGCTATTCAATAAGTTTATTTTCAAAATGTGGCACTGAACTGACGCTCCTAATTGACTATATCAAATGGTCTAGCCAATGGGGCCATGTTTACAAAAGCATTTGAAAAAAATGTACCCTTCCTACCATCTCCCTTAACAACCAAAAATAGTATTTGCATTCGACTAATCATGTTTCGCCTTACATATTATTCTAGCCAATCAAATAGGATTTAACATGTTGGCCTATTTCCCGTAAAATGGTGGTTTTAAAACATGCCACTGAGCAAATATGATCGGGTGCTGTCTGACACCCTCACTATTTTATTTTGGCCATAATTTGTTAATTCCTAGACTATTTGCGTAACACTTAACATATTCTTTGTCAGCAAGTCCTAAGGAACCCAAATATATAAATTTAATGGAGCTAAGTGGCTGCGTTCAAAATATGTATTTTCTAGGATAGTCGTGTATTTGTTTTTTTATTTTTATGTTTAGAACCGCCACCTGTCCTGCCTTTTCGACTGTTCTGTCAGACTAATGTCAGGATTTCAGACGTAAAACAGTATTGAGTCATGTTTCCTAATAAGCATTAACCAGGTTTTTTAAAACTTTACCGTGTATTGGTAGTGTTTTTTTTTGTCACTGTCTATTTGAAAAAAAATTAGTGCTTCATGCCTTTCGCTTGGGGGTGGCATTATTTTATATCGCGCGACTGCGTGTTAGTGTTGCATGCGTTCCTCAGTACCTCTCTCTCTCTCTCTATCCTAAGTCCATCTGTCTTTTCGTTTATGTTAACGTAGTGTATAAAATGACATGAATGGAATATTGAATCTAGGTCATTACGCAGTGTGTCTATCTCAAGGTTTTCTAAGAAAGATAGTACTAGTTTTATTTGTAGAACGCGTGTATTGATGCAGTAGTCTTTACGATCAAACGCGAAAGCGTTACAATTATGCAGACGAAGTAGAAAAAGGGGATTTTTGGTTCAGCCATTATGGCGTTATACAACGGATGCGCTATTGGAAAAGCACTGGTCTTTAACCATTCTTCTTTCCTTTTATTGTATTAATTCGTTAGGCTTTACATTTACTTTTTAATTTATATATGTGGATTTAGAATGTTTCACGACAAATTCTCCCCACTTAAAACAGACGTTATATGTCAGTCTATAATTCTATATACACATAGAGAAATTTATTATTATTCCTGGGGCTTACGGTGATTCTCATCACACGGATGGCGGCTTAAAAAATCCGCTCCCAGATTAGTTTTCCCAGAAATATACTCTATGCTGAATTCAAATGGCTGCAAAAGTAAGGACCATCTGAGTAACCTCGAATTTTCATGCCTAGCCTGCGCTAGAAACGACAAGGGTTTGTGATCCATTTGCAACTTGAATGCCTTCCCATACAGATAAATATTGAATTTCTTGATTGCCCATATTACTGCAAGACATTCTTTTTCGCTAGTTGAGTAATTCGTTTCAGCTTTATTCAACTTTCTGCTAGCATATGCCACTGGGGTCAATTCCCCATCTAGTGCATCTGATTTCTGTAACAGGGTCGCACCTAACCCGATATTACTGGCATCCGTTCTTGACTTAAGTCAGGTAATTTCAAAATAGGTTTGCTTGTGAGCTTTTCTTTCAATTCCTGGTATGCCAATTCACATTGTGCTGTCCATGTAATTCGATCTGGATTTCCTTTGCATGTCAAGTCAGTTAATGGTGCACATATGGAATTAAAGTTCTTGATATACCTATGTCCCAGTCTTGACATATGGATGCGAGTCATGGGCAATGACTACAACCCATAAAAGCCAGATCCAAACCTCAGAAATGAGGTATCTGAGGAAAGTGGTTGAAGTAACAAGAAGAGACATGGTCCGCAACCAGACGATCCGTCAAGGCCTAAAATCCCATCCGCTGCAGACCCAAATAGAACAGTCCCAACTAAGATGGTTTGGCCATGTCTGCAGAATGGGAGAAGATCGGCTACCACGACAAGGATGGGAAACAAAGAGCCAGGGATCCAGACCTCCAGGACGACCCAGAGTCCGCTGGGAGGACAACATTAGACAATCTTTGAAGGACCGAGGACTAGAATGGAACCAGGCCAGGAAGAAGACAGCTGATAGAATGGTCTGGCGCTCTCTCTTCCAAACCTCTACACCTCACGGTAGAAGGGGAACGACTAAGTAAGTAAGTAAGTAAGTAAGATATACTTTTGGTAGAAACCACATAATGAGACAAAGGATCTCACGTCTTTCTTGGTTTGTGGCCTCTGGGCTTTCTTTAGTTTCTCTAAATTCTTGGGGTCAGGGTTCATGTTTCCCTGATGGACTGTGTGTCCCAAGAATTCTAATTCTTTACATCCAACGCAACATTTAGTTGGTCGGGCTGTTAAATTCGCTTCTCTAAGTCGATTAAACAGCATGTTCAGAGAGTCAACATGTTCCTCAAATGTTTCTGTTGCTATAAGGATATCATCCATGAAATTTGTGATGCATGGGTTATTCAGAGGATCCAACAGTTTTCTCATCATTCTAGAGAAGACACTAGGCGCATTCTTCAGTCCAAATGGCAATCTGTTAAACTCATAGTGCCCCTCTGAGGTACTAAAAGCTAGGTACGGTCTAACCTCAGGCTTTACTGGAATCTGATAGTATCCTTTACTCAGATCCACTTTTGAGAAATATTTAGCTTTATTTAGCCTGGCAAACAACTGATTTGTATCCGGCAATGGATCCACCTGACCTTCTGTAATAGCATTCAGTCTCCTGTAGTCTATACAGAGTCTATGTTCTCCAGAGGGTTTCCTTAAGAGTACCACACTGGAACTATACGAAGATTCACTGTGTGAAATTATTCCCTCCTTCAACAAATAGTCTATCTCTTCCTTCAAGGCTTTCTCCTTAGCAAAAGGAATCAAATAGGGTTTCATACAGACAGGTGTGGGGTCTATCAGTTTCATATCATATTCCAATAAGTTTGTATGCCCCGGTCGGTCTGTTAACACCTCTGTATGATCATCTAGAACCTGTTGCACTCTCTTCTTCTGATCTTTCGTTAAATGTGTACTGATTTTCACCTGTGCCGCTGTCTCACAGGGATGTAATGGATATTCAAATGATGAAAGTGGTTCCTTTTTCATCTCCATAGCAATGGACAAGGTCAACAAGTGTGTCTCTTCCTGATTTTCTCTTTCCAAATATTTCTTCAGGAGGTTCATATTCTTATCTATCTTATAATTGGTTCTAGACACCTTCTCTAGAACTGTATATGGACCTTGCCATTCAATTTGTAATTTATTCTGACTACCAGGTAGAAGAAGCAGTACCTTCTCTCCCACAGCCAAATCTCTGTCTTTAGCTTTCCTGTTGTAATAGGCAGCATGTTTTTTCCTGGCTTGTCTCAAATTTTCATTGGCAAGTTTCCAGCCAGTTTTTAAACGAGTGGTCAGCTCATTCACATATTGGTATGAGGATGTAATATTTTCCTCTGCCTTGTCATCAGTCCACGTTCTTAGCAGAGCTTCAAGTGGACCTTTTATTGGCCTTCCAAATAATAATGTTGCCGGGGCCATGCCGGTTGAACTATGGGGTACCTCCCGATAAGCAAAGAGGGCGGCGTGAAGATACTGATCCCATGTATCTGGTTTTTCGTGTGCCAACTTTCTCAGGATCGACATCAACGTGCCATTAAATCTTTCCACTTGGCCATTTCCTTGAGGATGGTACACACTAAAATGGAAGTGTTTGGCCTGAAAGATCCTGAAAACTTCTTCTGTTAGTTTCCCCCTGAACTGAGACCCATTATCAGTCAAGATTTGATTGGGAAAGCCTAACCTTGTGAAAATTGTGAGTAATGCCTCTGCCACATGTTTAGAGTCAATGGATGACAGGGCTACCGCCTCTCCCCACATGGAACAAGTGTCCACCAGAGTCAGAATGTAGCTGTTCCTTCTCTTGGTTCGAGTGAGAGGTCCCACAATGTCCACGGCAACTCTCTCAAAGGGTGTTCCCACTATGGGCATTTCCCCCAGAGTTGCTGGTGCAGTCCAATGCTTAGGTGCTCTTCGTTGGCACTCTTGACAGGATTTTACATATCTTTTGATATCTTCAGTTATCCCTGGCCAGAAATAGTGACAAGCTATACGCTGTCCTGTTGCGCTGATCCCCATATGACCACTGAAGGGAATCGCATGCCCTAGTTCCAACACTTTAGTCCTATATGAAGTGGGAAGGACCAGCTGTCCGAGACCATTGGATTCAGATCCAGCCTTCCTATAAATCAGCTTGTTCTTCATATAAAATTCTCCCTTGCCTTGAGGTGTATGAGATTTGGGCAATTTCTTGAAACACGGCTTGAGTGTTTTGTCCTCCACCTGTGCCTTCCTCATCTCATCCGGATGAGTATTTATTGGATTATCCTCCTCCTTTTTAGACTGTGATCTGGTCTGCACCGTTGCCAATATCACAGGTCTCTTGGGATTCCCCAAGAAGACATATCTACACCCCAATATCAGAGGGTAGATTGGCTCATTTATCACTGCTGCTTTTATGATTCCTTCCACATATCGCGTTTTCACATTTATCCGGGCGACGGGAAGTGTCATGGTAGCTACATCCTTGGTTGCAGTTTGAATCTCCACTGTTTCTGTGGTGTATTGATCTGCCTGCACCAGGTGAGAACTCACAACGGAATCATAATCTAGACCTGTATCATATAAGCACCTTATGGTGACTCCATTACAGATGACATCTTCACACACTGGGGGGTGGTATGGTTCCTGTAGTTCCGCAGGTTTGACCTTTTTTCCCTTCTTTCCAGATGTCATAGCAGCACAATGAGGAGGTTTCCTTCTACAATGGTCAGTGTCATGATTGTTCATCTTACAATTTTTACACCACCTCCTTCCTTGGTTGAAAGATTTTCTTTCATCAAATTTCCTTTCATCGAATTGTGGGGTTTTATTTTTATTGTCATACCGTGGCCTATCAAACTGGTGCTTCCCTTTGTTCTGATCTCTAGGATCAAATTTATTAAAGTTCTGTGGTGCCTTAAAATTATCCACCTGTTTCTTTTTATTACCTGATACCTCTGCCTGAGCTGCTTGATACCTTTCAGCGACATTCAATAACTCACCCAGTCTCTCTGCACCTTGTTCCATGAGAAACTTTCTCAGGTCTGGAGCCATGGACTCTCTTAATTGTTCTATAAGGATCATTTCCTTAAGATCTTGGGTTTTCCCCAGAGAAGTCCATTTCTCCAAGTATGTCTCTAACCGTGCAGAGAACTGGTGATAGGTTTCACCTGACAGTAGTTTAGCATTCCTAAATTTTTTTCTATAAAATTCACCATTCTTTTCATATCTTAACAAAAAAGCCTGCTTTAGCATGTCATAATTTTCTTGATCACCTCTGCTCATTTTGGCAAAAACTTCATAAGCTGCACCACGAAGCCCTTGAGATAACTTTAAGCTCCACCTTTCTCTCTCTAACCCATACGTGGTAGCTAATAGTTCATATCTATTTAGATAGCTCTCAATATCATCGTCTTTCTCAACAAAATGATCTAAATGAAAGTTCATAGCTGAGGTTGAGGCTCCCTGACTAGCCGCAGCATCGGAGGCAAAGGGACTGGCACCATTTTCAGGAGCATGGCCTTGAAATTCCAACACCCTTAGTCGTAACTCATGTTCCCTTTGTAATCTCTTCTCCTCCTTTTCTGCTTCTCTCTCTGCAGTCTGTCTTCGTTCTTCTGCTTCCCTTTCTGCAGCCTGTCTCTTTTCTTCTCTCTCTGCCTCCAATTTCTTCTCTTCATACTGGAGCCTTTTAATCTCTGCCTCCAATGCTTTAGCCTCTTTGTCAGCCTCAATCTGCAACCTCTTAATTTCTTTTTCAGCTTCTAACTTTCTTTCAGACTCTTTTTCTAATCTTTCAGATTCTAATTTTCTTTCTGCTTCAAATTTTCTTTCTGCTTCAAATTTTCTTTCTTCACGTGTGTCATAAAATTAACCATGATACAACGTCAAAATATCTCCAATGATACAACGTAGGGATAAAAACTAATGCGTAAGCTACTAGAATACATGATCGCCCACGCCGCGGGTCATCCCCCGCCATGGAAATTAAATTGTTAGACGTGAAGGCAAAACGTTACCCTTGGAACGGGATGAGAACGGAGATCAAAAGGGAAAAAATATGACTGAACGCGTGCTTGAAACTAGCAAGGCTAAAAGACGCAATTGGTGGGGAAAGGAGGAAAAGTCACGTCCCCAAGTTGACACAAGGTAAAGAAATCGACAAAAGGGACCTTAGCTATTATACGCAACAGTCATTTCTTGGACGCTTTTGCGATAACTTAGTCCGTTTATTTGAATTCAGCGGCAAACGCAGTATAGAAGATGCTAGAAATATTTCCAAAAACAAAATAACCTTGAAAAGTAACTTTTTCTTAATAATGATGTTAGGAATATAAAACCTAGCTGGCCGGATGGCCCATCTTGAGCAGTGAAATAATATGCTTTCATTTATACAGACGGATAGATAATAAGAAAGATATTGACAAAAGACTGTGTTGTTCATATCAGCGAGCGTCTGCATTGAAACAAAAAATGTCCCTAATTTTCAAAAACTGTAGCCTTGAGACTCAAGTGCTAAAATCTAGTTGGAATGAAAGAGACGGGATGGGATGGTGAATTGTGGCTAAAAATAACTTTAAAGGCAAAATTGTGTAGGGGAAGGCAGAGTTGGTTCAAAAAACAAGTGTGTTTTTTTGTGAAACGCAAGTAGAGACAGACGGACCAACAGACAATAATGCATACTTGACTGAGGTATGACTGAAATGACTTTTTGGTAGGAGGTTTGAATTTGAAAAGGAAAAAAGGCGGTGATTGGCCATAGATGAATATATTATCGGCGCTCAGACGCGCATTTTTGCCATTCGTTATAAGTTGTCCTAGTAGACACAGTGAATTATTTAGTGGTGTAATTCCCAGAAGCTAATTGAAATATTTAGAGGGACGCCATACTAAAGGCAGCAGCTCAGCTGAGTTTTGCTAGCAATTAACTGTGTTCTATATTCATAATTCTGGTAAGACTGAAAGTATTTCTTTGTATATTTAATATTTGTTTAATGTTTCGAGTGATTTGATACTTCATATTCATAACCCTCCACTCCCAAAGGAGCATAGGCCTTCAACAAACACATGCCAAGTCCTCCTGTCCCGTGCCATCATCTCAAGTTCTTTCCATGTTTTCCTCATCATTTTCACCTCTGTTTCCAACTCTCTTCTCCATGTACTTCTTGGTCTTCCTCTGCCTCTCTTGCCCTGGGGGTTCCAGAACAAGGACTGCCTTGTAATGCTATCAACAGGTTTCCTCAGTGTGTGTCCTATCCATCGCCATCGTCTTCTTCTCATCTCTTGTTCCACCGGCACTTGTCTAGTTCTTGTCATCAGTTCCACGTTGGTAACCTTGTCATACCATTTCAATCCCTCTATTCTACGCAAGCACCCATTTATGAACGTCTGTAGCTTTTTGGTTGTTGTCTTTGTTGTTCTCCATGTCTCCGAGCCATACAATAGGACTGACTTCACATTTGAGTTGAAGATTCTTATTTTCGTGTTGGATCCTATTTCTCTTGATCTCCATATATTTCCCAATGCAATGAAAGCTCCTCTTGCCTTTTGTATTCTTATTTTGATATCGCTGTCTGTCCCTCCAACTTTGTCTATATTACTGCCAAGATATGTGTATGATTCTACATCTTGAATAGGTGTTTCTTCAAGTTCAACCCTGTTATCATTACCTGCATTTATTCTCATTATTTTTGTCTTTTCCCTGTGTATTTTCAGACCCAATTGCTGTGACCTCTCATCGAGTGTTTTCAATTTGTCCTGCATCTGATTACGGTTATGGGACAGAAGAGCCAAGTCATCAGCAAAATCCAGATCATCCAACTGCTTAGTCAGAGTCCACTGGATTCCATTTCTGTTGTGTGTTGTCGATGATCTCATAACCCAATCTATTGCCAGCAAGAAAAGAAATGGAGACAAGAGGCATCCCCGTCGCACTCCCGCCCCCATCCCAAACGGCTCCGCAAGCCGCCCCCCATGAAGAACCCCGCACGCCATGTCCCCACACGCTCTCTTTATCAAATCAATGATCTCCAGGGGAACTCCACAATGCCCCACCAACCTCCAAAGTGACTCTCTGCCCACACCGCCAAATGCCCCCTCGCAGTCCACAAATCCGATGCACAGTGGCGAACCCCATTCCAGACCCCGTTCAATCACCATTCCCAAAGTGGCCACCCGGTCCGCACATGATCCGCCCTGTCGAAATCCCGCCCGCCCATCTCCCAGCCCCCCGTCCATGGACTCTTCCAATCTCTCAAGGACAATCCTGTTCAACACCCCTCCCGGCACTGACAGCAACACCATTCCTCCACAATTTGTGCACTCCCGCAACCCCCCCTTCCCCCCTCAGGCAACCCAACCAGACACCCCCCTCCACCCCGCCGGCATCCCCTCCCCCTCCCAGACCCCACCAAGCAATCCATATAACATCTCTGCAGCCGCGTCGACATCCGCCCCGATGGCCCCCGCCGGAATGCCACCAGGTCCAGACGCCCCTCCCTCCCCCAGAAGCCCCATGGCCCTCTCCACCTCTTCCCCCGCCGGTCTCCCACCGCCAATCCGCAGCTCCTCCTCCGCTGGCCGGACGCCCGGCGGGCCCCGCGGAGCCGGTCCACCGAGAAGGTCCCCAAAACACCCCGTCCACCTCCTCATCCGCCCCCGCACACTGCCGAGCAGCCTCCCACTCCTGTCCCTCACGAGGCAACCCGCCTGCCTGCACCTCCCCGCCAGCCTCTCCGTGCTGCCACACAGCTCTCCCACACTTCCCTCGGCCGCAGCATCCCCGCCTCCCCCGCCAACCTCCCAACACACCCCCTCCCGTCTCTCTCGACACCTCTCCCCACCTCCCCGTCCGCCTCTGTGCACACCTCCCGAGCCCCGGCCCCGGAGCCTCCAGCCTTGCCCGCGCCCAACTCCGCCCTCTTGCCTTCTCCGTCCCCTATCCCACTGATGGTCTCTGCTGCCACCCATGCCCCCCGTTGTCCTTCCCCCTTCCCCAGCACCTCCCCACACGTCTCCTTCCACACTGTTTCGACCCGCTGCCAATAGTCCTCTGCACCCCCCACATCCCCCAGTCGCTGGAGCACCTGGAACCTGTTGGACACCGCGACCGCAAACCTGCCTCCTGTCTCTCGATTTCCCAGCTGTCCTACACCAAACTGTTGTCTACAATTTTGCATTGTTGCATATCTCTTGAGTTTCATTTTTACTTTGGCTATCAGAAGATGGTGATCTGATGCCACATCTGCTCCTCTATATACCTTTACATCCTGCAATGATGATCTAAACTTCTTGTTTATGCATATATGATCAATCTGATTTTCTGTTCTATGGTCTGGTGATATCCATGTTGCCTTGTGTATTCTCTTATGTGGAAACATGCTTCCTCCTATAGCCAGTTGATATGAAGCACAGAAGTTTGCGATTAGCTCTCCATTTTCATTCATTACTCCTAGCCCATGTTTTCCCATGACTTCTTCAAATCCAGTGTTGACTGTACCTATCTTTGCATTCATGTCACCCATCAAAATTGTGATGTCTCTTCTTTTTACTTTATCCATAATTTCCTGTAGTTTAGTATAAAATGCTTTTTTCACAGACTCTTCTTTGTCATTAGTTGGTGCATAACATTGGATGACATTTACATGAATTTTTTTTTAGCTGTTTTAAAAGAAGCTGTTATTATTCTGGGTCCAACAGCTTCCCATTCAATTAGTGCTTTCTGTGCTTCTTTAGATAGCATAAGAGCTACCCCTTCACTGTGGTGTGAACTTTCGTCTTCATGTCCTGAGGACAGCACCAATTCACCTGTGATGAGTTTCTTCCTGTCTACCCCCTTCCACTTTGTTTCACACATTCCCAGAACCTCGATTTTGTATTCCCTCATTTCTGCTGCTACTTGCGCCACTTTCCCTTGTTCGTTTAATGTCCGAACATTCCAGGTGCCAAATCTGGAAGTTCTCCTAGAAGAAAGAAGGTTAGTCAGCAACACAGACTCCTTTCGGCTTTCTCTGTGTTGCATCATACGCCTCCCCGCGAGAGGACCTTCCCCTGTCTTGGATGGCTGTGTTTTATTTTCTTTATTTGACTTGTCCATATTTGTTGAAGTTTTTTGTGGTTTAAATTTTTTTACAGGATGGTGTAACCGGCCCCATGCCCAACCCTCCTTAGTCGCTTTTTACGACATGCTTGGTAGGGGACAGTGTTACTATTCTTTGCTCCCCTTTCGGGCCCCGGTAACACACGGGTGTGATTTGATACTGCCATATCAAAATCTATCCCTTACAACAAGTAAGGATTCGCTCTAGACCCCCCGCCCCAGTTCAGGGTCTAGAGACAAATAAAATACATAAACTCCAGCAAGGATTATGAAAGACAGATCAAGTGTTGAGATCAGTGGAACATATCACCTATCCTATTCTATGGCAGGAAGCTAATGAACATATTTCAGAATATGTAGTCTGGGAGAACTTATCCTATGTGAAACCAATTGGTAAGATGTGTTGTATGGTCAAAGAGATCTGACCCGTCTATGTGGTGTTGTTGTTGTGTGTGGTGTTGTGTCCAGAAATGGTTTAGAGGATGGAATTCTGACACATGACCAATACTTTATTGCAGAACTGTGAGTTTTTTATTTGGCACCAATGTGGTGTCAAATGAGGTGTTGAATATTACAAGAGTGGACCCGTGCAGTTTATATTTTGGCAGAGCAGCCTGATATTGCCCCCAAGCACGGAGAGGTGGGGCCACCTGATCCCAGCACCAGATTACTCATTCAAGATACGTGAGCGTCTGGACTGCTGAATACTCACCAACTTAAATTCTAACACCAATTATAATATCAATAAATGGACAATGTGTAGTCGCCATAGACAGGGAGTGATGAGGTCACCCCAACAGCACATCCATTAAACATTCTCCCAGAAAAATTACAACTATAAACAGTAGTAATATTAACTAGTATTGTAAAATCCATATGTACACTCCTTTCATTTATTATGCCATATATTCATGCATTTCATTAATAATTGCAAAACCTTTCATATGTTCTGACCAAAATAAAACCTTGGTTCAGAACAAATAAACCTAAAGAAAATTTATTATCAAAAATTTTACACAGCTTGAGTTAGTTCAGTGTGTCATAACATTTTACTAATATTATTAGACTTATTAAATATCTGTGTGTGTGTATGTAAACTACCACAACACATTACATATCATACCCTAGAATTTTAACGTAGCCACATTCATTAAAAAAAAAAAAAGATAGGTGTGAGGTCGTAGTGGTAGCAAGAAGGGCCTTCTGAAAATTCACAGCTACATTTATCTCAGGAGCCTTCACAGCTGACCTCATGCATCACATTAAGTAATATCACAATCATACAATACCATCTAATCCACTACAACGTTCAATATATTTGTCACATTCAGTAGTGACATAAGCAATCATAACTTGCCCGTCCATTCCTAACTGTTTAGCAGTCTGCACAGCAGCAGATCGAAATTTGGCCAGGTCCGCCATTTTCTAACAGGTAAATGTATAAAATATTTAGCCAAACAATTTTATCTATGTCTAATTAACTAAGGACAACCACAAGCACTGAGAGCTCAACCTTATTTTTCCACCCAAGAATACCTTTTTAATTTTTATTATTTCCAGAAGTGAATTACTCCCAATATATATGCTAGGGGAAGGTTCAATATCCCGGGAGAGAGACCCCAATATATGTGGTAAAGTGGGATGTTATAAATATCTATAGGGGACTTAGTGTACTGGCTGAGATCAGCTGTGAAGGTATCTGTATCTAATAAGTGTGGTGTATTACAGATGACCTTACTTGCTACCACATTTAAACCTCAGTCAGAATTATTCTGGAATATTGTGATGACTACGTTGAATGTCTAGGGTTATGAAAGTGATGAAGTGTATGTTCACAACAACCAACAGACAGATAAACAATTTAGTTTAATCCACAACTATTTACAACACTGTGACACTCACATACATGGAACACTCTATAAGACTATCTTAAATGAGTCAAGCGTTAAAGTTTAAAAATATATGTATTAATTTCTTTCAATTTTTTTTTTTTTTTTTCGTACGCCCGCTAATACTCGAGGCGAAATCTCAGGTTATTATTTATGTCTAACCTGACATTGATTTTACGTGAGTATCCCTTTATTTCTTGTACAGAGACAGTTGTCCCTCGCCATTCAGGCAAATACTCGCCGATTTCGGAGGTACCCATTGCAGCTGGGTCGGCTCAGGAGCCGCCAGTCCCTGGTCGACGACACTCCTTCAAATGTCCTCGCCAGGTCTCGAGTTAATCCAGTCCAAATCCCGGTCGACGAAAAATCCTCAAATGCCGTCGCCCGGGTTTAATCCTGTATCACCCTGTCGCCAGAGCGGTGTTGTAACCACTACGCTAGCGCGGCTCCCAATTTCTTTCAATAATAGATATCCTGATTCAACTACAAAGTGAACCAGGAATCACAATCAAATGTAATTACAAGTTGTATGTACACTATTTATAGATATGATCTTTGTATTGACATATATTAGTATTATTATCACAATGTGTGTGTCAGGTGTGATGTAGTACTATGAGGTAATACTGGATTTTTCAAGCTAGGTGGTTGTTTATCATCATGACTTCAGGTGTCTGTTTCTGGTGGAAATAGTATTGGAAAAGTTCACAGTTCCTGTCATTGGAAACAATTACTTGTCCCTCTTTAATTAATATACTGTCACTTTTAGAGGGGGGGTACATAAGATTGAGCTGCTCTGACCACGAGATCTTATCTTCTGTGAGGGCGGCAGGAAACAGTCTCTTCTGCTCGCTTGCTTCACCGTATTCTTGAGGACCGACACTGGTCGCTATCTGGACCAAGGAGTATGCTATCAGCCTCTGGATTCAGCAAAACTCAGACCAGGTGCTGCTTTAATAGTTTAGGACCACGGTCCCTGAAACAAGAAGGTTGTACCTCCCTTCAGAACTAATTTATAATCTATTTCCACACTGAAACACAATACATAACAAACACAGAGTTCAGCTCTGTAGTCCAACTGCTAGCTTCATCTGAAACAATTTACACCAGTATTCCTCTCCCTAATGGTTACAACGCCTCTGCAATTCCAGCATTATTTTCTTCTATTCAATAAGATAGGTGTCAGAGTACTATTTGGCAATCCCATGCAGTTTCACTCCTCTTCAACATGTTTTGGTAATGGTGGAGCAATCTCTAGGTTTTGCCTCCTGTGTATTACTGAACCACACACAAACAGACATACATTATCAATTCACATTCAATTTTCATCAAAAAGATATCAAATGTCTAGCTTACCACAATTCATGGAAATAATAAACAAATACGTTGACTGGCGATGAATTATGGCACAATTCCGATCTGCCTTTGTCCCAGGCTTTTATTTAGAAAAATATGAGCTGGATCTCAACGCACTTGCTATTCAATAAGTTTATTTTCAAAATGTGGCACTGAACTGACGCTCCTAATTGACTATATCAAATGGTCTAGCCAATGGGGCCATGTTTACAAAAGCATTTGAAAAAAATGTACCCTTCCTACCATCTCCCTTAACAACCAAAAATAGTATTTGCATTCGACTAATCATGTCTCGCCTTACATATTATTCTAGCCAATCAAATAGGATTTAACATGTTGGCCTATTTCCCGTAAAATGGTGGTTTTAAAACATGCCACTGAGCAAATATGATCGGGTGCTGTCTGACACCCTCACTATTTTATTTTGGCCATAATTTGTTAATTCCTAGACTATTTGCGTAACACTTAACATATTCTTTGTCAGCAAGTCCTAAGGAACCCAAATATATAAATTTAATGGAGCTAAGTGGCTGCGTTCAAAATATGTATTTTCTAGGATAGTTGTGTATTTGTTTTTTTAATTTTATGTTTAGAACCGCCACCTGTCCTGCCTTTTCGACTGTTCTGTCAGACTAATGTCAGGATTTCAGACGTAAAACAGTATTGAGTCATGTTTCCTAATAAGCATTAACCAGGTTTTTTAAAACCTTACCGTGTATTGGTAGTGTTTTTTTTTTGTCACTGTCTATTTGAAAAAAAATTAGTGCTTCATGCCTTTCGCTTGGGGGTGGCATTATTTTATATCGCGCGACTGCGTGTTAGTGTTGCATGCGTTCCTCAGTACCTCTCTCTCTCTCTCTATCCTAAGTCCATCTGTCTTTTCGTTTATGTTAACGTAGTGTATAAAATGACATGAATGGAATATTGAATCTAGGTCATTACGCAGTGTGTCTATCTCAAGGTTTTCTAAGAAAGATAGTACTAGTTTTATTTGTAGAACGCGTGTATTGATGCAGTAGTCTTTACGATCAAACGCGAAAGCGTTACAATTATGCAGACGAAGTAGAAAAAGGGGATTTTTGGTTCAGCCATTATGGCGTTATACAACGGATGCGCTATTGGAAAAGCACTGGTCTTTAACCATTCTTCTTTCCTTTTATTGTATTAATTCGTTAGGCTTTACATTTACTTTTTAATTTATATATGTGGATTTAGAATGTTTCACGACAACATCAAAATGGGATGACTTGAACCTGCATCCATACATAAGAAAAGCCGACCCTTTGGCTTATAGTTAATGAGAACCTCTGCACGGTACATCTCGGGAGCAAAGCATAACGCGTCCGACTTGGACAAAGTTCAGACTATGAAGGTCCTATAAAGATCGTTACCATGCGGTAGCTTAACAACTCATCACGTCATGTCTAACCATAGACAGCCTTACAAATTCGCGTTCAATAAATTATCTTTAAGCGCAAATCATCTTAAATTTATAGCATCCCAATATATTAACGCATAACTTTAAAGTGCTCACAATTGTAGTGGCCAACATTAAACATGTCGTAACATTCCCCTGACTGACCGGGGTTAAAAAAATCTATTCTATAGATTTTTTTTACTAATAACTCGATTAATTATAAAAAATTAAAAATTTACGACATACGGCCCACGATGTTTTGAATAAAACAGTGTCGAAGGTCATCGTCAATATCTTAAATGTCACATAATACATGGAAATAATACTAAGTTAACAAAAAGGAATGTCAACAGTCAAGAAAGGAAAGTGAACTATTATCTAATTAACTAAATGTGTGTTAACTAACTTAAGATGTGGTGAATTAAACAAAGTCCTAAGATATAACTAATTAAATATAGTTAAGTAATTAATGTAATCAAGTATGAATGTCATGTGTGTAGAATGTTATAGAATTAAATCTAATTAATTAAACTAATAAAGTATTGTAATAAAGTTAACCAAGACAAAGAAAACATTAAGAACAAATGAGAAAGTATACCTGAAAAAAAAGAAATGAAAGGAAGTAGTAAGGAATCACATTAATAGAGTAAATTAAGTAATATGTATCAAGAAACTTACATATAAAATATTTATCTAATTTAAAACTAAATTAAATTAATCTACCCACTAATAAAAAATTATACATATCATTTTATAAAACATAGGTGTTAAGTTAAAATTAATGAAAATATACATAATATTTAATAGTTACCTAATTATAGTACTTATGTTACTTATTTGTGTAATAATATTCCCTTTCAAACTTTCTATTTTTATTTAATCGCATAGAAGTATTGAGAACAGAAGTGTCAATCATGATAAGTAATCTGTTATTAGTTCCTATCTGTATCCAATGTACAGTATAATGTGCCATCTGGAAAAGTTTATTAAGCTGAAGTTGATCATGAGTGTTCAAACGAAAATGCAGAAGTGTACGTATCAATCCATCCATTCATAAGTTTGAGCGCATATTGATTGTAAACCGCATCACTACGAGTGATAGACATATGGACACTAACCAAAGCCCACAATCATGCAATTGAAAGATCAACGAAATTGACATATATTTGAAAACTCCATGCGAATGCTTGAGAGGTAATTTAGTACATTGTCCATATCACGAACGTTTCTTGTCATGAAACTGATTAGAGATCATTACTTTAATCCAACTCTTTCGTCGAAGTATAGGCAGTGCGTAACGACTGGCTTGAATTGTGCCGTGATTTGAACATCAGATTCGATTTTTGTAATTGACAATTGATAGCATAAGTACAGTATGTACCGTGAATATAAATTGATGTCCGTACATGTCCAAATGTCTGTAGACAACCAATTTTCGTTCATCAATGTTCAGCATCATATTGTGTAAGATTGATTCGTTAAACTTGTTGAAATACTTGAATGTTCAACCAGTAGATTGTATCAATGTCACTTGAGGCACAAATAGTGATAGTATTACAAGGTATGAACATTCTGGAACTCTTGATATCTTCAGAGTCCTAGACACAAGAAGTAGTACGTTCGTGCAGCAATGTGTGTCAATCGTATCAACACTTTGCATCAGGTGTCGATGATGGGTGACGAGAGAACGTTTCAGCCGTAAAATTCTCCAACTCTTGAATTGCTTCAAATGTAAACTTGATGTTGAACACGACTTGCGTCCAAACCAAAATTGCCTGCATCTGATGATGAACAGTAAATTTGTGTAAAATGTTTACCTCAAGATAGGTTTATTAAAAATTTCATTAATATTTCATGCGGTGGTAGAATTATCAGTCCACCTTATATTGACAAACATGCCTTTCCACTAAAGAGTAGACAATATACTAACTCATGCTGCATTGGCTGAGCATAAGTCCAACAATCAACGTAGTTACTGTCTATCTTAGGCATGGTAAAATAACGTAAAGACAAAAAAAAAAAAACTAAGTGTTATAGTAGATAATACAACAAAAGTGTTCTCTACAAGAAAAGCCTACACTAACTAAGCCATGTAAGAATAGATTACTAGGAAAGAAAAGAAATGATGACTGACTATGCTGAGTCATCACAGAATGTGACCGAAATTGTACGTGTAAAGTATTATCTATGTGAAATAGAATCAGGTACTAATTGTAACCTGAGAGAATGGTGATGGAAATACACACCATTGTCACGCTCGACAACCATACGAGCATCCCTATTGTTACAGAATGTCACTACAGCTTCTCTATACCTGATATCGGTAGATGGCAATATAAGCACAAACTTAATGTCTGCCATGTAATGAAAAAAATTACCAAGTGACTGCCATGTAGTTCCTAGTGGCAGATTGCTTACTAACACAGTGCGAGAATATGCACTTTTCCCAATATAGGTAGTCTTATTGTCACCAAACTGAACAAGGGTAATGTGTAACCTTAGTTTGTTGAGGTAAATTGTAATTTATGTTATTCATGCATGCAGGATTCTTTCTATATAATGGATCATACTGTTGGACCCGAGTATGATAACTCCCACCATGCAGAGGTGTAGGTATAAAGCATGTCGTAGACGACCGCTTGTTAGGCAAAGTGAAAACCTTGCCGACTGACTTATTGGTCTTATTTTTACCATCTAAGTTCATTCTAACCCCAACACCATTACTCTTATTAGGAACATCTTTTCCCTTTTTTCCAACTTCAACAGTTTTCTTAAGATCAGTTTCAATCTGATCATGTCGCCAAGATTTGTTCCCTGAATGGGCAGTATTATTCTGTCGAGGGAAGGTGTACTTGCCTCGAAATGATATATTTACTTCTTTGGGTTGTGCTGACCTGATCATAGCACATGAAGCACCCTTGGTACGTCGTACAATAGGTTTATCAGACCTGTTGTTTAATAATATTTTCTTGCTCGGTACGACATCTAGTAGACCAACTCTTTTTCTCAATCTACTAATCTCAGCATCCTTGAATGAAATACCATGAATCTGCCTTTTATTTATTTTATCAAGGTTTACAATCTTATTTCTCTCCTCCATGAGTGATTTCTCAAGGTTAGAAACCTTATTACTAGTCAATCTTTCCTTTTGAACTTGAAGGCAGTTGAGTTCTTGATTTGCAAGTTCAAGTGCTGCTACATATTTTTCACACTCCATACATTTCAATCCTTCATTATTAAATTCACCCATTACCCCCACTGGTAATTCTGGTATTTGAACTGAAGGATGTGATAATATTCTTTTATCCATAGGAAATTCTTTTATTATATTATTCTCATCAAATAATACACTCCCTTTCGCCCCTTCTAACATCTCAACCTTTGCATTAATTTTCTTCTGTTGACACAACTGTGTATATTGATACTTATCATAATAAACAGATCCAACATGAACAACATCAGTCATAATCAAATCACATTGAACAGACTGGTCTGTACATTTTCGACTCAGGTTATGCACTTGTATATCAACTTTTGATTTCAAAAGTGAAACTTCAGATTTTAGCTCCTGAATCTGAGCCATATGTGTACAAAAATCTGCCCTTAAAGCATTATCAACCTTATCTAACTCAACATCAACACTTTTTTCTTTATTTAATAAAGTATCAGAAGCTTTGAAAACATTTGCCTTAATACAAGCAATCTTATCATCTAAACCATTACCATGTTTTCCAAGTTTCTTTTTACATGCTGCAATGTTTTCATGAAGTTCTTGAATCACAGAGTTCAAAGTATTATTCTTTATCAAGGTAGTCTCTAACGACTCCTTAGAATTTTCCAGTTCCACTTGTAATGATGTGAGGTTTGCATTAGTAACCTTGGCCTGCAAATTCAGAGCCCTTACCCTCTCGTTTAAATTCTTCCTTGTCTTCAAGGGCCTCCGACATCTCATCAATTTTGCTTTCCTCAGCAATATCGTATAAAAAATTCACCCTTCTCTGCTCACTTCATTTGTTGTCCTTCATTTATTTATCATGATCATTGTCGTAGAGTATAGCGTTACGTATGTTATTTACTATATAAATATGTTGTACATGGACGTATCGTTCCACAAAAGTACGAAACACTCCCCCTAGTAAATTTGCTAGATCCCTAGCCATTATCACACGTGGAACAGAATGAAAATTAAAATCCACAAACTCCGCCAAATCTGATGCCGTACGACATAAGAAACGGTCCAATACAAAATCTTCAAGGTATGGGCCTTGCAAACCATCATCCTTACCCTCTTGGAGAAGATCCTCCAGAGCAGACATTATGTCTAACATAGACGTTTTATCTAATTCTATAACATCAACAATTTTTTCTTCAACAAGTAACTTGTTTTGAACATCCACTTGTTCCTCCAAGAACTTATTTAAGTCATTAAGATGCTTTTTATTCTCCAAATCTCGTATCTTCTTCTGTACATCCACTAAATCCGGTTGCATTTTCTTCTCCTCTAATGCAACCATACTTTTCTTTTCTTCTAATTCCTCAATATGCCTTACCTCAACTTCCAATTCTTCCTCACTAACAAGTAAAGAATCAACTGCATTCAGTTTAGTTGAAAGTTCATCAATTTGTTGTTGCATTTTCTTTTCTAGTTCAGAATATCTATTTTTTTCTGTCACGAATAATGATTCTAAGTCAGTTACTCTGTCATTAGTTAAACAATCATCACTCAAGGTTGATACAGTATCAGTATTGTAAGATTCTATTTTCCCTTCTTCATTTTTTGATTTCAAACTGATACGTTCAGAAATCAAATTGTTATAATCTGCCTTCAGCTTTTCATATCTTGATTTCAATTCCTCAAACAATGTTTTACATGTCTCATTACCTCTCTGAGATTCAATCATAAGTTTCTCATTATCTTCCCGTAGTAGTTTTAATTCAAGTGTGGAAGAGTTAACCTTAATCGTTTGGTCATCTATAGTTCGTTTCAATAAACTCACTTCATCCTCTAATTCTTTATTCTGTCTAAGAGAAAATTCATAACATTTCTTATTATCCGCTATCAACAGTGTCACCTGGTTGTTCAGTATAACATTTTTATTACCATCTACTTCTTCTCATACTCCACATTTAACCGCTGCAGCTCATCAGTAAGAGCTTTCTCTTTACAGTGATGTTCTGTCTTAATATGACCATCATGTACCTTGTCGTCAAGTATAGCCTGATGTACGTTCTTTAATATATGATCATGTTTAACATTAATGTGGCGACCCAAAAATATACGAAGTGTCATAAGCAGTAAATCTGCTAAATCCGTAGCCATTATGATATGAGGAACGGAATGAAAATTATCATCAGCGAAATGCCTTAGATCTGATGACGCCTGCACCAGGAAACAGTCCATCACATATTGTTCAAGTGCTGGGCCTTGCAATCTATTATAGTCCCTACCTTTCTCAAATAAATACTCCAACACAGACATCATGTCCTCAGGATTCATATCAAAATCTATAGTGACTCACTCACTTAGTCATCTATTTATAAGCCTAATGGCTAATGTGGTACTGTGACTCACCAAGTCAACCAGTTACCTATAAATTGCTTTACAAATACCTTGTAAGCCCAAAAATTATTATGTTACCGATATTTTATAATATTATGCCTTAATCCTGCTAAACCACTAGGGGTTACATGACCTACTAGTGTAAGATGCTGAAAATAATTCAGGCATGCAATATTTTCACTTAAATAACTATGGGTCTTATCCTCCCATTATTATATCATTTTTTTTATTATTATTTATAATATTAGGCCATAATCATCATAAACAACTAGTAGTTACGTGAACTTCTAGTGCCAAGTGCTGAAATTGTTTCAGTCATCTGATATATTGTCATGAGATACATGACGTGTATACATGTGTGTGTGGGTAGAGAATGGTGTAACCTGTTAGAGTGTATTATTATTGAAGTATACAAGCTTGTAATGTTACATTTAAAAGTAAACTGTTTAGAAGCACGTAGCATGGTTGAAGAATACTCAGGGGCGTTCATGTGTGAATTGAGGTTTACGGGCACATGAGAAAAGCGTGCGGAGTGAATGTAGTTAGCATACTTATCAGAGAAGATTACTGAGATGTTAGGAGAGTCTGTGGCCATCCGTCGTGGGAGATGGTCGGTGTTGTCTAGAGTATGTGAATAGTGTCTGTGATTTGGATTATGATTATATTGAATGTGACGCGATGATGTTCCGCGTAAGGTGTATTTACAAGGCCTTTATATATTGTTATTTACCAGCGCGTTGTGTTCTGTCCCGCGCTTGGAAGTGGATGGATTAAAAGGCACATCGTTTTCCCGTGTCAGAAGGAGGTCTATGGTAAGACCATTATATGTTATTGTTTGAAGGCGCATTGTTTGCTTTCCCGCGCCAATAGGAGGTCTACGTTATAAGACCCTGGCTGTTCCAGTGTTTGGAAGCCTAATAGGAGCTTTGATAGAAAGCTTGTGTGTATCGACACTATAAGCGCGTTGTGGTTTTCCCGCGCTGTGAAGTTCTGGAGGAACTTGGATGCCTGGTGATTAGACCAGAGATAGAGATATATGTGCGAGGAGTGAATGCCGCACTTACATTGAATGCAGTTGCTACCAGTACGTTAGGATGACTGTACTACATTTTCTAATGATGCAAGTATGTTGTACTATTGTTACTGATGTCCAGGACTATGCCGTCAATATTATATGTATGGAACTGTGACCCAGACTTCTGTCAGGTTATTTATTTGTGTACATGCTGTCGTAAGTGTCAGGCAAATTAAACTTTATAAATTAAACTTTCAAATTATATGCCAAATGTTATACAGTGGGATGCTTGCGGAATCTATCTCGTGACATCTATTTGAGAGCTCGTTATACTGGGGAACAAGTTCCGTGACATATATGTATAAATATTATATTCTTATTATTATAGTATTATATTATCATATTATTAATATTAATGAAGAAGTAAAACGTATCATCATCATCAGTTGCCATCTCCACAACGAAGGTTGGCTGTAATGGATCTCCAACGTCTTCTGTCTCTTGTCTTGGTGGTGCATGTAGTGGTATTGATGGTATTGTATGATGGTGATAGTACTAAGTGTGATGCATGAGGTCAGCTGTGAAGGCTCCTGAGATAAATGTAGCTGTGAATTTTCAGAAGGCCCTTCTTGCTACCACTACGACCTCACACCTATCTTTTTTTCTAATGAATGTGGCTACGTTAAAATTCTAGGGTATGATATGTAATGTGTTGTGGTAGTTTGCATACACACACACAGATATTTAATAAGTCTAATAATATTAATAAAATGTTATAACACACTGAACTAACTCAAGTTGTGTAAAATTTTGATAGAAAAATTTTCTTTAAATTTATTTGTTCTGAACCAAGGTTTTATTTTGGTCAGAACATATGAAAGGTTTTGCAATTATTAATGAAATGCATGAATATATGGCATAATAAATGAAAAGAGTGTACATATGTATGTTACAATACTAGTTAATATTACTACTGTTTATAGTTGTAATCTATATGGGAGAACGATTTATGGATGTGCTGTTGGGGTGGCCTCATCACTCCCTGTCTATGGTTACTAACATGGTCCATTTATTGATGGAAATATAATTGGTGTGTTAGGAAATGAGTTTGTGAATCTCCAGCAGGCCAGACGCTCACGTATCTGGAATGAGTAGTTCTGGTGCTGGAATATGGTGGCCCCACCTCTCCGTGCTTGGGGGCAATATCAGGCTGCTCTGCCAAAATATAAACTGCACGGGTCCACTCTTGTAATATTCAACATCACATTTGACACCACCTTGGTGCCAAATAAAAACTCACAGTTCTGCAATAAAGTATTGGTCATGTGTCAGAATTCCATCCTCTAAACCATTTCTGGACACAACACCACACACAACAACAACACCACATAGACGGGTCAGATCTCTTTGACCAAACAACACATCTTACCAAGTTGGTTTTACATAGGATAAGTTCTCCCAGACTACATATTCTGAAATATGTTCATTAGCTTCCTGCCATAGAATAGGATAGGTGATATGTTCCACTGATCTCAACACTTGATCTGTCTTTCATAATCCTTGCTGGAGTTTATGTATTTTATTTGTCTCTAGACCCTGAACTGGGGCGGGGGGTCTAGAGCGAATCCTTACTTGTTGTAAGGGATAGATTTTGATATGGCAGTATCAAATCACTCGAAACATTAAACAAATATTAAAATATACAAAGAAATAATTTCAGTCTTACCAGAATTATGAATATAGAACACAGTTAATTGCTAGCAAAACTCAGCTGAGCTGCTGCCTTTAGTATGGCGTCCCTCTAAATATTTCAATTAGCTTCTGGGAATTACACCACTAAATAATTCACTGTGTCTACTAGGACAACTTATGACGAATGGCAAAAATGCGCGTCTGAGCGCCGATAATATATTCATCTATGGCCAATCACCGCCTTTTTCTTTTCAAATTCAAACCTCCTACCAAAAGTCATTTCAGTCATACCTCAGTCAAGTATGCCTTATTGTCTGTTGGTCCGTCCGTCTCTACTTGCGTTTCACAAAAAAAAAAACACTTTTGAACCAACTCCGCCTTCCCCTACACAATTTTGCCTTTAAAGTTATTTTTAGCCACAGTTCACCATCCCATCCCGTCTCTTTCATTCCAACTAGATTTTAGCACTTGAGTCTCAAGGCTGCAGTTTTTTGAAAATTAGGGACATTTTTGTTTCAATGCAGACGCTCGCTGATATGAACAACACAGTCTTTTGTCAATATCTTTCTTATTATCTATCCGTCTGTATAAATGAAAGCATATTATTTCACTGCTCAAGATGGGCCATCCGGCCAGCTAGGTTTTATATTCCTAACATCATTATTAAGAAAAAGTTAATTTTCAAGGTTAGTTGGTTTTTCGAAATATTTCTAGCATCTTCTATACTACGTTTGCCGCTGAATTCAAATAAACGGACTAAGTTATCGCAAAAGCGTCCAAGAAATGACTGTTGCGTATAATAGCTAAGGTCCCTTTTGTTGATTTCTTTACCTTGTGTCAACTTGGGGGACGTGACTTTTTCCTCCTTTCCCCACCAATTGCGTCTTTTAGCCTTGCTAGTTTCAAGCACGCGTTCTGTCATATTTTTTCCCTTTTGATCTCCGTTCTCATCCCGTTCCAAGGGTAATGTTTTGCCTTCACGTCTAACAATTTAATTTCCATGGCGGGTGATGACCCACGGCGTGGGCGATCATGTATTCTAGTAGCTTACGCATTAGTTTTTATCCCTACGTTGTATCATTGGAGATATTTTAACGTTGTATCATGGTTAATTTTATGACAGTGCACTCTGATACTCTTTCCTGTCCATCTTTTGATGTTGTCTTCCCACTTATAGCGCTGTCTTCCCCTTGCACGTTTGCCTTTCACTTTCCCTTCTGTTATGGTCTTCTGAAAGGTGTTATGCCTTTTTATGTGGCCAAAGTATTTTAGCTGCCGAACTTTGACCTCCCTCATTAGTTCTCTTTTCATACCTAGATTTTCTAGGACCTCCTTATTTGTTTTCATCTCTTTCCATGAGCTACGCCCCATTCTTCTATATATGCACATTTCAAGAGCCTCAATTCTTTCTTCCAAATGCTTATTCATCGTCCATGTTTCTGCACCATACAGAAATGCAGAATATATATAACACTTTATGATTCTCAGTTTTAATTTGTGAGATAACTGTTTGGATGTCAGTATATGTTTCATGTTGTTGAATGTAGCTTTGGCCATTCCTATTCTCTTCTTGATTTCTGTTTCACATCTGCCATCTTCTGTTATTATATGACCAAGATATACGTAGCTCTTGACTTGTTCTAGGATTTTCCCATTTACGCTTATCTTTAATGTGGGTTTATCGTCTGTTTTGCTAATTATCATAGTTTTTGTTTTCTCAGTATTAATGTCGAGTCCATATTCATGACTTATACTGTTCACTTGCTTCACTAGTTCTTGTAACTCCTGTTCGCTTTCAGCTAACAACACGGTATCATCTGCATATCTAAGGTTGTTTATTGACCTTCCACTGATGTTCAGTCCTGGTATTTCCTGTATCTGTTTGAAAATTTTTTCGGTGTATAAATTAAATAGGCAGGGGGACAGCACACAACCTTGTCTGACACCTCTTTTTATGTCTATGTATGGTGAATAATTCCTTCCCGATCTTACTGTGGCAGTTTGCTCCCAATAAAGGTTACTGAGTATTCTTATATCCTTTCCATCAATACCTATGTCCTCGAGGCATTCAATTATTTTCTCATGATGGACTCTGTCAAAAGCCTTCTTATAGTCAATGAAGCACATATACATACTTTTTTGGACCTCTGTATATTTTTCTGCTAATATTCTTAGGCAAAATATTGCCTCTCTTGTTCCACTGTTCCGTCTAAAACCAAACTGTTCTTCTTGGATTTCGCTGTCTACTTTACTTTTTATTCTTTCCTGTATGATTTTGAGCAGTATCTTAATTGCATGACTCATCAGGCTGATTGTTCTGAAGTCTGAACATTCTGTTGCATTTGGTTTTTTGGGCAATGTTATGAAAACTGATGTCTTCATGTCGTGTGGTATATATCCTGTATTGTATATATTGTTGCACATTTCTGTGATTGTATCTATACCAAAGCTCTCCAGAGCTTCTCATTTCAATTTTTATGTTATCCATGCCTGCTGATTTTCCTTTTTGTATCATATGAATGGCATTCTCTACTTCTGATCTGAGAATGTTTGGGCCTTCATTAGAATCTGGTGATGGTTTTTTACCTCTGTTGTCCTCGAATAGTTCTTTTACGTATTCTGCCCATCTGTTTGATATGTCTTTCTCATCAAGTAATATTACACCATTTTTGTTCTTGATACAGCTTCCTCCTTGTGCAAACCGCGACCGATTTGATAATTTCTTTATTTCTTCATGCATATCTCTTGTCAAACGTATACAGTAAACAAAAAAAATGTACAATTACAATTTTACACCACAATTTCGATTTACCAACATTAAAATGATATTAAGTACTGAATAAAATTACGGAAGTGACAAAGTATACTGAAATCAAAAGTAGGTCAGACCACAGAGAGAAATCTAAAAAATTTTCACAAAACATGGACTCTCTACATATGACGTCACAATTTTACGGGTAGAACTGAAAGATAGTTAGATTAGAGTAACATTATAGATAACAAACAACTGGCAAAACTAAGTAAAATAAAACTGAGGACAATAATAATACACCATGCATATACATATACATATGCATATACATCAGAGCTTCTACAAGTCTTGCAGAAATTATGTGAGGACAGCAAACCATAAGTCAGAAGAGTTCAGGACCACCACTGGTGTAAGACAAGGTGATATCCTATCACCTTACCTCTTCATACTCCTTATGGACGATGTCATCAAGGCATGTAAGGAGAGAACAAGAAAGTATTCAGTGGGGTACTGGAAGATAAGACAGGTCTATATTTCGGAGCTGGCATTTGCTGATGATGTTGCCCTGATTGCTAAATCAGAGGCACATCTCCAATCCAACCTGCAAGTCTGGAAGGAAGAGCTGGAGAAGAGAGGGATGGTCATAAGCAGCTCTAAAACAAAATCCATGGTGATATCACGAGAAGAAAGAAAACATCAGATTAAGTTGGGAGAACAGGTCCTGGAGCAGGTCGACCACTTTAAATATCTCGGAGCTATCATAGACCGAAAGGGAGGCATCAAAGAAGAGTTGGCCACTCGAAAAGCAGCGGCTGGGAGACTTTTTCAGGCCATAAATCATTAATTCCTCAGCAAGAAAGAGGTTGGTAAGAAAACGATAATGGCTGTATACCGCTCCACCTATGTCCCAGTCTTGACATATGGATGCGAGTCGTGGGCAATGACTACAACCCACAAAAGCCAGATCCAAACCTCAGAAATGAGGTATCTGAGGAAAGTGGTTGAAGTAACAAGAAGAGACATGGTCCGCAACCAGACGATCCGTCAAGGCCTAAAATCCCATCCGCTGCAGACCCAAATAGAACAGTCCCAACTAAGATGGTTTGGTCATGTCTGCAGAATGGGAGAAGATCGGCTACCACGACAAGGATGGGAAACAAAGAGCCAGGGATCCAGACCTCCAGGACGACCCAGAGTCCGCTGGGAGGACAACATTAGACAATCTTTGAAGGACCGAGGACTAGAATGGAACCAGGCCAGGAAGAAGACAGCTGATAGAATAGTCTGGCGCTCTCTCTTCCAAACCTCTACACCTCACGGTAGAAGGGGAACGACTAAGTAAGTAAGTAAGCATATACATAACTTCACAGCTAAACAGATAATGTTGACTAAATTCGAGAATGAAAAAAGTATGTCATGAACATTTTTTTCAATGGATTTTTCGTAGGTCGAAAATAGTCAAACAGTTCCCTATAGAACGATTCTGGATTCTGCGGTCAGCGAAGCGACATTGCAGACATATCCAGAATTCCCACCTACCGCCCACAAATGTAGACAACAACAAAACGTATTCATATGATAAACATGTAACATATAAGTAGTTATGTAGATAGGCATGACTGAAAAATACAAATGGAATAAAATTTGCATAAAAACCAGAAATGGTACTTATCTGTCGCAGAGCAACATAATCTCCGAACAGTGCCTGCATGCGCCAACAGAGACAAACAGCTGTCTGGAACGATAGTTCAAGCTTTGATAGTACTGTTTTTCTTGATCAATTGAGTCCATTAGATCTTGACGCCTTTTGGGATTTAACTTTTGACACACGTTTGTGACGGCCACGACATTTTGCTTGACAAGGTTATGACATCAGTTTGACCTCTAGTATACATGCGCAGTGGTTCATATTCTTTTCAAGTCATATGAAGCGTAGGGAAAATGTTAAAAAATTCTTGGCAATGCGAATAGTGGTTCTGGAACACAGTCTTTGATGTCTTGCAGAAAAATTTGTTCCCCACACTGAGGCCACCAATTGTTACACCATCTTTTCGTTGAAACCCATATTGTTACATTGTCCTTTTACATTGAACTTGTTGAATAATAAAGAATGGGTTTATTTTACTATTCCGTCTGCAATTTACTTGATATCAAAAGTTGTTCCTAATCGAGCAATAGTGCTGATTGATGTTGTTCGCGAATGTGAGTATTCTGACCAATTCAGTTGAAGTGAAGCGACAACGATGCATATCTTTTAGAGTCCAAACGGATACATATTTATTACGACATAAAAGTTCATTGAGTTCATAGCATCCATAAATTTATACATTCAATTCAATTCGTACTGTCCTATGTCGTCTCCTATATTAACTTCTCTATCGTCAAAAGGTCTGACTGTTTACACGCGATGCTGTATGTCGGCCATCCGGTAGCAAACAGCCATAGATTTGGCGACGTAAATATTCTGGCAATTAATTTATAATACTCCCTGCATTACTTCTGAAACAAAGACTACACATCAAAATGGGATGACTTGAACCTGCATCCATACATAAGAAAAGCCGACCCTTTGGCTTATAGTTAAGGAGAACCTCTGCACGGTACATCTCGGGAGCAAAGCATAACGCGTCCGACTTGGACAAAGTTCAGACTATGAAGGTCCTATATAGATTGTTACCATGCAGTAGCTTAACAACTCTTCATTTCTAACCATAGACAACCGTACAAATTCGCGCTCGATAAATTATCTTTAAGCGCAAAACATCTTATATTTATAGCATCCCAATATATTAACGCGTAACTTTAAAGTGCTCACAATTGTAGTGGTCAACATTATTAAACGTGTCGTAACAAGTATGACCCTAGGAAGCCTTCAAACATTTGAATAGACTTGCAGCTATGGTTATGGCAGTCACTTCTATACATAGTTAGCCTTTTAAATTGCCATAGTAGATACTTACATACTTAGTTGGTCCTCTACTTCCATGAGGTGTAGAGGTTTGGAAGAGAAAGCGCCATACTATCCCATCATCTGCCTTCTCCTGGCCTGGCTCCACTCCAGTCCTTGGTCCTTCAGAGATTGTCCAATGCCGTCCTGCCATCGGACCCCAGGTTGTCCCATAGGTCTGGATCCCTGTCTCTCAATTTTCCATGCTTATCGTGGCAGACAATCCTCCCCCATTCTGCAGATATGGCACCATAGCAGATATGAAACATGAATCAAGAATAGCGCATGGTGCAGACAGAATAACACACCATACTTAGTTAATCCATTAGTAGATATCAAACATTAATTGTCAACAGTGCATGGTGCAGACAAAATAATGTACCTTACTTAGATAACTTGCTGATTTATTATAGTAGACATAGAATATTAATGACTGATAGCACATAGTGCAGACAGGATGAAAGTATAAAGAGCTGACAATAGTTGTTCTTGTTGCAAAAGAAAGATGAAGAATCAGGACTATTTTTTTCCTGACTTGGACCTTCATCATTGTTAATCTACTAGGAGCATTTTTTGGTAAGATTTCTGTCAAACAGCATGCAAAAGTAGCAGACATTTTATGTTGTCTATCTAGTATACCAGTAGCATATTCTATATTGCTGTAACAGACTTTGTATAATGCTGTCTAGTGAGTAGCAGACATTTTGTGTTGTCTGTCTAGTATAAAGGTAAAGGATCCCGTTACACGCCCATTGAGGCATATTGGGAATATGGTGTTAGGCCCATATCTTCTTGACTGTCGGCACACTAGGGGTGATGTGGTCAGCATCATGCCGGCCGCCTTAACCTTCCCAGAGTTGCTCTGGTACCCACTTGGGGCTGGGCCAACCCAGGAGCCGTTTGTGGCCTAAAAAAATCCCACCTCATCTGGGGATCGAACCATAGACCACTGCGCTAGGAAGCCAGTGGACTAACCACTATGCTACCGCGGCTCCCTCTGTCTAGTATACCAGTAGCATATTCTATATTGCTGTAACAGACATTCTATAATGCTGTCTAGTGTACTAGTAAGAGACATTGTTTTGTTTCTCTGGTGTACTAGTAACATATCCTATATTGCTGTCTGGTGTTTAAGTAACAGACACTCTGTGTTGCTGTTTAGTGTACTAGTAACAGAACTCTACATTCTGTCTTGTGTGCAATAGAAACAGACATTATTATATTGTTGTCAAGTGTACTAGTAGCAGGCACATATTGCTGCCAAGTGTACTAGTAACAGAATGTCCACAAGGCTGTCTAGTTTATTAGTAATAGAAAATCAATATTTATAATCTAGTGAACTAGTAGCAGACGCTTCATATTGCTGTCTAGTGTACTAGTAATTGACCTCCCTTGTTTCTGTCTAGTTTACTAGTAACAGACAAGCCATATTGCTGTCCAGTGTACTAGTAACAGAAGACACTCCATATTGCTGTTTAGTGAACTATAGCACGTTTCACTAGCTTTGCCCAACTTCAAATGTAAATATCTGATTAACCGTCGAACGTATTAATGCCATTTTTTGCATACGATGTTATATTGGGTTAGACCCAACAAATATATACTTTATATCTGTGCATCTTGTCCAGTTCCCATAAACGGATGAAATCCTTTGATCTTTGTCGGCATACTAATTATTGTGTATCGAAGAAAGAAATTTTACCACTTCAGTCACAGATTCTGTGAATTGAATAGGCATAGGCGTGTCTACTATTACAATAATGTGGCCATCACGTTTGCATATGAATACCTGTTGAAGATGACTTCTTAAATGATCTGCATGGGAGATAATCGTGACATTGTTTGTCATTGACATTTAATGCGCTACCCACGGCTGTTTGCCAGCGATCTTTTAGTTATTTCCCCTTATTCCCCGACCGCGCTATTTATAGCTATCGTGTCAGAGGTCACGTGGTAACTTCCTAACTGGAAAAAAAGGTGGCGGATTTTACTTTTGATAGGGCTTAATTAATGTTTTTAGGCTACTTTATTATTATAAATACCGGCTTTAATTTTGCGTAAAGCTAGACTAGAAATGTTAGAGTAAATTTTAGAACAAGAACAAACATTTTATCACAATTAGAACAGAAGATATAATAGTCTGAAATAGTGTAAAATTTACGTTTTTTTTTATATTTTGTTATGGTTTGTTTATAATACAATTTTCACTAAATCGGTCACAATCAACATGCATAACAAATTACAGAAATCAAAAGTAGAAAACCTGCAGAAAATGAATATCAAAGTTTTGTTTTGGTTTCATGCGTCAAACATTAATTATTGAAACATTAAATTGCAAGTCCACATTTATTACCTTAAAATAACACATCCAATTGTCCCCAAAAACATGAGAGCTAACAATTATCTCAATCATACATCACGATGGTCATGTAAAAATAAGTATGGTCATGAGTAAAAAGAAATGTTCAATTTAATAGATAATAGGTGTATTTAAAAAATACATCTATTAAATGATTTCCACACTCTGTTAATTCTGTCAATCTCAAGCAACAACTGCCATAATTTGCTCTAGCCCCAAAATTTCGCTCAATTATCATTCACACTTCCTTTTTTTTTTAGGATGAATCTGTACATTCATAGATGGAGAAATTTGTAACAAATGAGTTTCCATTATAAATGTTAATTGTGAAGTTATATTTTTAATACCTCTGGCGCGTCTTTCAATTTTCAATCTTCTCTGTTTTCTCTCCTGTGCCCACGTAAGACCTACTGTTTCCTTCATGGCTATTGCTAATTCTTTGGATATTCTAACTCTACTTTCAATGCCTGCTTTCCTGCAAATTTCCTGACGTGACGTTTCTGAACAGCGTTGTAGTTCATGTGCCTGCTGCAGTTCTAATGAATCAGTTGATGTTCCAGCAATATGTTTTCTAACAGTGTGAAGCAATTGAGATCGCTTATGTTTGTTGGCGTTCTGGTGACTGATGTTTCTCTTCTATGTTTAATTAGTTTTTATAGTACAATAGGCTGTCCTCTGGTTTTGCATTTTATGATATTACTTTTTGCTGTTTCTAGTTTTTTTTCTAACAATGGATGTGAATAGGGGTTCTTCCTTTTGTGTTAGTGGTTGTGAAGGTGGCTTAGCAAGTAACTGTTGTACTGTGATGTCGCTTTTGAAGACAGGCGAGGTGGATGTACTTGTCGTATGTATAACTGACTTGGTAGGTGTAGATGTGGCAACAAAAACTGGCATGCTAGGGTGAGTAGTGTTATCCACCTCCAAATGAATAATGGTATCGCCTTTAATGTGAGCTGGCACATCAACCTCCAGTTGAACAATATCATCACTAATGTGGGCAGGCACATCAACCTCCTACTGTACAGAGCTATCCTGACTACAGCTAAATGACTGACTAGACATGGAGGGGTCAGAAAGAACATTACAGGGGATAGAGCAACTTTTTGTTTTTAAAACACCAAAAGATGTCTTTGCAACACAATTGCACAGTTGACATTCACTTATAGTTAAATTATGGTTTTAGTCTTTACAGATGTGCTGACTGTTTTCCGATAGTAACTTGGCTGTTTCAAGACACTTCTCATTATGCCTCCTTTTTGAATTTTGTATTCGTAAGTAACACTTCTTACAAAATATAGTCGAATGCTGTGTGGGTTTATCATCTGATACGTTAATTCCAAACACAAAGAACAGATCATTAACGTAATTTAGAACAGTTCAGCGCTTTCTGAATTGAACGTGTTGTTTTGGAAGTTAATGCTCTCTTGCCACAGGCTCTGCACAGTGCACTGGCACAATTCATATGATGCAAAACAGTATGTTCCATTTCGTTGTTATGTAGTATAGTTTACTTGTGTATGTATAAAGATAGAGGAATATTTGGGACTATCAAGTCTAACACCAGGATGTAGAATGCTTTATCTGTGAATGAAAGAAGATATACAAACAGTTACTTAGAATTCTTTGGCAGCCGTCGTGTGCACAGGATTGTCTACCAAAGAACACTAATGGAACAGTCCTTATCTCACACACAATTTAAAAAAAAAAAATTCATATTATAAATACAAGATTAACAAGACTTGAAAGATAGAACAAAGTATGTAGAAGTAATCTATCTATAGATTTACATGTTTTCTGACGCTTATATACGTAGCTAAATATCATTATAAATGAATGAAAATGCAAAAACAGATGGTGCTTTACAAAGTTATTTTGTTACAACCTTATTTAAGATTTGTGAGTATCAGGAATGCGTTTACAGTAATTTAAATGCTATAAAATCTGGTGACAATATGCTTGTTCTTGTAATGCCAAACTCACAAAACTGACTTCCACACATTCTCAAGATATGAAACCAAAAAAAAGGTATGTGGAAATAATCTTTAGCTTCCCTTCGAGAAGTCTTTATAATTATAAACTCAAACGAATGGGCCGATTTTTAGATATTAAATTAATAAAAAGATTACTTATTTTATGAATTTCCTCAAATGATGACGCTGTTTTCAAAAGTCTGTAACTCCGTCAAAACTAATTTCAAACAAATAAAAATGCAATCAAAAATAGAGCAGAGAACAAAGTTATAGTACACAAAAGAATTTTAGCGCTGTGTTTATCCAGAACGAGTGTGTAATGATTTATATTTTACTGATTTTACACACACATCAGCTGATTTTCCCCGCCAAAAACTTAAATAGTCTTTTACGGTGCACACGAAAATTTTATACCCGGTGTCAGAATTCCGGTCACCGAAACTAAAAGAGCGCTCTGGTATAGGGCACAAACAGCCGTGTACCTAACTGGACCTTCATTGATCTAATTATTTCAATAAGTATCACCTCTTTGCGGTTCATAAATATCATAATGGAACGTTCCTCCTCTAATCTGCTTGTAAATAACGGTAAGGTCATCTTTAAAGAAATTAAACTTCATCCGAATCATAATCAGGTGTCTCTGAGAAATTGATAATCAATCTCGGCTGAATGAAGGACAAACCATCATTCTTCCAATATTCCCCTTCCTCTTGTAACACATGGTGCTCACATTTCTTCCAATGATCCCTGGCTTTATTAGAGATGGCGGCTTTTGTAAGTATTTCAACATCTTTTAATTTGAACATTCTATTTTCTGTTGCTACCTGTTCCTTAATTTTAGCCCAGACTAATTCTATTGGGTTTAAGTGCGAATGGTAAGGAGGCAATCTTAAACATCTGTGACCATGTTCATGGATTGCCTTGTCTATGTGAAATATCTTTGTATGCTGTGTCTTTTTTACAATTCCAAGTAATTCAGGCTTCAAGGACATTTTGTTGAATGGAATGTCGTTTTTGGTCAGCCAAATCTTTATTTTATCTTTAGTACTTGATGAATTAGGAACTTTATCTTCTGGTGCCACAACGTTGTGATATGATGCATTGTCCATTGTCAAACACGACGGTCTATCCAAGGAAAGAAGTACATGATTCACAATCCAATCTTGAAATATCTTGCCATTCATCTCTGTATGATAATCCCTTTTATCTGTGGATTTTGAAACAAATGTGAGTTCAGTATTATTTAGAAGCCCATGATGGCTGCTTCCTGCATGTGCAATTATTAGGTGCTGTCCTTTGCTGCTTGATACTAGTCTCTTAGTTGTCCCATCAGATGATTGCCATTCTCGTTCATTACTGTGGTGCGCATTGATCCAAGTTTCATCTAAATACACAAAATCATAACAATCTCTTCTCAATTCTCTGACCTCGCATAAATATTTGCTTCTCATTGCAACTATAGGAGGCTTCTCACAAATAAGGTTTCTACCACCAACATATTTTCTAAAATTGAATCCCAAACTCCTAATAGTCCTCCATAGCATAGATTTGGAAATATCAATGTCATTATTCTTTCTTAACCAAATTTTCAATTTCCTTAAAGTCACTGCCTCATTATTGTGAAAAATATTGCAAATTTCTCTGCGGATCAATTCTCTGTCAAAATTATCCACCACTCTTGGCCTATTTTTCGTATGTAGAACACTGGAATTACACATTTCAGATGTCGCTATCCAGCGGTGCAATGATCGTTTGCTTATCCCCAAGGCATGAATAGTCCTCTTTTGTGGGTTTGAAATAGAATGACATAGTTTTCCTCGAGTAGCTTCATTGCAGAAATACTTAAAAATTCTATTTGTGATTTGCTGTAATGTCATAAAATGTACTCGCAGACTCATTTTTCCTACTTAACCAAACAATACTTTTTGTAGACACGCCACTGATTGACAATGTGTGCGTAACACCGGAAATAAACTGTTTTATGTTCAAGAAGTGCAATTTCACGCAATTTCACACTAAAATCATCCCAATTGCTTGATAAACCAAAAATGTGCAAATGAGGTCGTATAATTTACTGTAGACATTTCAATATGTGTGCGTGTGATGTGTGTTGGCAAGTAGGATTTTATATTATATCGCAAAGAAACGAAAATTGAAACCAATGGCCGCATTTTAATGAAAAATTTAATTCATAGGGTCTATACCATTTCAAATTCACACACAAAATTTCACTTATATGCGTTATATATTCGCTGAGATATAGCATTTTGAAGTTGGGCAAAGCTAGTGAAACGTGCTATAGTAACAGACACTCCATATTGCTGTCCAGTGTACTAGTAACAGAAGACACTCCATATTGCTGCCTAGTGTACTAGTAACAGACACTCCATATTGCTGCCTAGTGAACTACGAGGGTGAGTCAAGTGAAAACCGAAAATATGTTATAACAATAAGAATAATCATGCCATTATATTGTAACTTGCCAATATTGTTGTCCTGGATGTCTCGAGTGTCATGTATGCGCCATCGCGGTGATGATGCATAAGGTGACGTCATAATGACATTTTAAAGATGGCCACCCCGCTAGTGGAATGCACCAAACAGCAGCAGCGTTCTGTTATTCAATTTTTGATCAGCGAAGGGATGAAACCAATAGAAATTCATCGGTGAATGAAGCTCAAGTACGGTGATGCATGTATGTCAAGGTCGCAGTTTAGTAATTGCTCAAACTACTCCAGCAACTCCTTGTCCACTGTAGAGTATCTTGTTTCAGGCAACTTCAGTTTTCATGATATATACATAGTTGGATGAAGTAAATCGTCGTGATATTGAAGCAAACAAGCTCCGATACCGTAATTACTGGCATCTGTACGAAGAAGAAACTTTTTAGAAGCATCTGGTAATCTCAAAATTGGTGGATTTGAAAAGATTGTCAATATCCTGTGAAATGTTTTGTCGCATTCGTCAGTCCATTTTACCTTCAACGGCAGGTCTTTTTTTAACAATGATGACAAGACAGCCATGATGGATGATAAGTTAGGTACAAATCTATCCTAGTATTGGACTAGACCTAATAAACTCCTAACCTGTTTCTTCGTTTGAGGAACCGATATATTTAAAATTTTAGATACTGTACTGGGAACAGATTGAATACATCCAGCCCCAATAATATGTCCCAGGAAGGTTATCTCCTGAAATGCTATTTGTATTTTCGTAGGTTTAGCGGTTAAGTGGTTTTCTCTTAATATTTCCAAAACATATCTAAGCCCCGAAAAATGTTCCTCAGATGACGAACTAAATAAACATATGTCGTCAATGTATGTAATCACGTCTGGTCTTCCTGATAAAATTGTTCGCATCATGCGAATAAAGGTAGCCGGAGCGTTCATAAGCCCAAAAGGCATCACATTTCACTGGTAAAGACCTTGTGGAGTGGAAAACGCTGTGTAATATTTGGCCTTTTCGGTTAGTGGTATCTGCCAATAACCTTTAGTTAGGTCTATCTTTGTGAAAAGTGTTGCATTGGATAGATGAGGAAGTAAGTCATCAAGAATGGGATGTGGTTCGCTGTCAGCTATGGTCTGAGCATTTAGTTTCCTATAGTCAACGCATAAACGAATGTTGTTGTCCTTCTTTCGGACAATGACTAAAGGTGACGAAAATGGTGAGGTACTATTCTCGATAATACCTAAAGACAAATAAGATAATATAAATTTAAATGTAGGTAGATTTAAAGATTTAAGTTTGTAAGGAAGAAAACATTTTTCTTCTTGAAATGGGGATAGACCATCGTATAGAAAATAGACAAGTGAGTCGTCATTGATGTCTGGAAACGAAAGTTGTAAATGTATAGGACGCTTATAGAATTCCTGAGAACTGTCATTAGCAATATTAAAGAGTGCTATCTGAATGTGCTGAATCGTCTCAGAATGCGGCATAATGCGTATGCGTATGTCAGTGGTAGAATGAAACAATATTGTCTCATGTGTAGTGCAATGAGCACCAGACATTGTATTGAAAAGAAATAGGAAAAAGATAATCACTAACATTTTCCTAAGAAAGTGTGTGTATGTAGAAATTGTGAAGTCTCTAACCACGATAGTGGATGTCAAAACAATTGACATTAGTATACCTATGAACATAGGCCATAAATATAAAAAGAAAAATCTGTGTAAGTTAGAAGTCATACCAGATACGTATCTGCGTATCGGTACATCATAAGATGTACGCACAACAGTGTCAACCTTAGTGACAGTGGATGTGCATGTAGTAAAAATGTTACTAATAGCTGGTATCTCACTCATGACATCATCATTATTATCATTAAGTGGGATAGTGTCATCATCCTCATCCATTTCCTGAATGGTGCAGAGACAAAAATTGGAACATGCAGTTCCACATGACTTGAATTTGTTGGCACGCAATCGAGCCATATCAATGACCGAGTCATTAGTGCAATAGTGTCGCCGTTCCCAATCCTCAATTTCCTGTGGAGAGCAATCCTTACTACCGTAGATGCGTCCCAACATAAGGTCTGCAATTGGATTTTTCAACATGCATACCTTAACATTTCCTGAAAAGAAAGGCGTATTAATATGAATTATCGCAGTGGGGTAGTGTTCAATTGTACCACCAAAGGTCATACACCTAACATATTTGTTAGTAGCACAACTTGGATGGATCAGTGACTGCCGGACTCCAATGGTCGTGGATCCGGAATCTCTCAAAACAGAGACGATAGAACCATTTACTATTCCTCTGTTAAATATAAGAGAGCCTGTTCCATCATTAGCTGCAAGACCTACCTCTGGTAGAATGTGTCCGCAATTCAGTACTGTCTCTTTTGCTTTCTGAAAAACAAGATTACAGTCTGGGCAACTATTTGCCACGTTATAATTCATAGCATAACATGTGGACGAAGATTGTATTGGTTTATCATCATGTGGAACCCCTGGGGTCGTAATAGTAGTAAGTGCCGCCCCGATATTGTGATCATAATGTGACAGTCTACGTGACTGAGACTGATGTCTAGAATAGTTATTAAAATTATTTTGTTGTCCCCCGTGGTGACTGTTGTGTCTAGGTCTGAAGCCTTGATTATTCTTAGTCCACCTGTTATCATTGTTATTAGTGTTATAGTTGTATGATCGATTATGGTTTGAATAGTGTTGACCATTGTTGTACCTGAATTGAGGTGACTGATTCCTATTCAACTGTCTACCTCTGTTGACATTCCCATACGTATTATTATTTTTATAATTGTCATTGTGGGCATTATTCCTTCTGTGCGGATAATTCCTATCCATACTATAAGTTCGCGATTTATCCTTACTCTGGAATGCCATATTAGAAGCTACAGGTAGAGGTTCTCTTATTTGTGAGTTAGATATGCTCGCATTAGGATGTGCGGAGCAATAATTTACTGCCATTTCTTCCAGTGCAGTAATGGTAGATGGTTTTCGTTCTTGTATAAAAGAAAAGAACGGTGGACTGATAGAGGATAAAACTTTATCCCTCAGTAACAAATCAACTAATTTGTCATACAATTTGTTAACACCTGCCAGTTCCACCCATCTGTTAAAGATATTGCGTATATTCGCAATAAAACCTGGGAAGTCTTTATTGGACTCAGGTAGAAGCGTTTTAAACCTAAGTCTGCAACCTTCCTCATCTAAATGAAACCTTTTTAACAATAAAGCTTTTATCGAATCATAATCCACTGCTATTGTAGGATCAGCATTCTCTGTTGCATTTAATGGTTCACCATCTAAAAATTCATTTAGTTTAAGTGCCCATGCGTTTTTAGGTAAGTTATTTGTTTTGCATACCTGTTCAAACCGTGCCAGGTATGATGATAGGTCGTCAAGGTTCAATTTAAAATGTGGTAATTTAAAGTTATAATAAATTTTGTTTTGATTGAATGAAGATCCTAATTTGAGAATTATCAGTCTGGCTCGTAGTAGCACTTTGTGCCTGTAATTTTGCTGTTTCCAAATTGATGCGTGCCAATTCTATATCTTGTTGCCTTTTCCTTTCCTCTGATTCTCTTAATCTATTTTCTTTTTCAATTTCTTCTCTTTCCTCTCTAGCTTTTCTTCTTTTTCCTCCCGTTCTGCTTCTTCTTTCTTCAATGCAGCTTTTTTCTCAGCTTCTTTTCTTTCAAGTTCTTCTTGTTCTCTCTTTAATTCGGCCTTACGTTCTGCTTCTTCTGCTTTATATTTAGCAAGTTCAGTCTCTGCATATTCTTGGAGTGCGTCCCCTTTCTTATTAAATTCTTTTCCAATTTTAATAAAATGATCTAAAGTGGACATTTTAATCCAATAATATATCTGTTTAGTCTAAAATTAATATTAAGTCAACAATAAAATCCGTTTATCAGTTATATATGTGTGACTCTATTAGTAGAGGGATGGTCATAAGCAGCTCTAAAACAAAATCCATGGTGATATCACGAGAAGAAAGAAAACATCAGATTAAGTTGGGAGAACAGGTCCTGGAGCAGGTCGACCACTTTAAATATCTCGGAGCTATTATAGACCGAAAGGGAGGCATCAAAGAAGAGTTGGCCACTCGAAAAGCAGCGGCGGGGAGGCTTTTTCAGGCCATAAATCGTGGATTCCTCAGCAAGAAAGAGGTTGGTAAGAAAACGAAGATGGCTGTATACCGCTCCACCTATGTCCCAGTCTTGACATATGGATGCGAGTCGTGGGCAATGTCTACAACCCACAAAAGCCAGATCCAAACCTCAGAAATGAGGTATCTGAGGAAAGTGGTTGAAGTAACAAGAAGAGACATGGTCCGCAACCAGACGATCCGTCAAGGCCTAAAATCCCATCCGCTGCAGACCTAAATAGAACAGTCCCAACTAAGATGGTTTGGCCATGTCTGCAGAATGGGAGAAGATCGGCTACCAAGACAAGCATGGGAAACAAAGAGCCAGGGATCCAGACCTCCAGGACGACCCAGAGTCCGCTGGGAGGACAACATTAGACAATCTTTGAAGGACCGAGGACTAGAATGGAACCAGGCCAGGAAGAAGACAGCTGATAGAATGGTCTGGCGCTCTCTCTTCCAAACCTCTACACCTCACGGTAGAAGGGGAACGACTAAGTAAGTAAGACTCTATTAGTCAAACCACTTATATATATAACGTATGGTTACTCAGTATAACCAATCAACACTATATTATGTTCCTTTACAACTAATTGTAAGTCAACAAGTTATTTTTAGTTAATATTTTATATCACCACCACATATTCTTAAGAAAACACTAATTAGTTATAAACACATTTGTTTATGATACTGAAAATATTTCATGCATCCACTAATCTCACTTATCAATTATGGGCATCTTCCCTCCTTAATATATTAATGTATTATATATTTATTAATTTATGATGCTGAATTTATATCATGCACCTAATATCAATATTTAATAATTATGGGTATTGTCCCTCCAATTATGTTATTTAATCATATATATGTGCCCAGTGAACACTGTAGTACTAGGAAAGTGTACTAATTAATATCTAATATGTCTGTCATATTCAAGACAAACCATAAATTTATAATTATTTATCAATATATATGCTATTATGCCCTAGTCATAATATAGAAATGATAGTGTCTTGGACTACTACTGCAAATTGATGACATCACCTAAGTCATCAAATAATTTAGTAAAAATTAATCAAATTATATTATTATCTTATTAATAACCAAGTTACACAATTATTATTAGCCTATATTATTAATTTATAAAATGAATAAATATAAGACGAACAATAAACCAAACTGTACGAAACATTAGCACGACACAAAATGACAATTTCAGACATAAAATGATTCTATAAACCAAGCAGAAAAAATCGGAAGTACAAGAATAAGGTCAAGGATTGAACTAAATCGAGATTGAACCTACATACACATAAACTGATGACGTAGACATGGACTCATAACGGTTAATACCATATCTATGAAATAAATGATAGAAAGATCAGAATTGACGGGATAGATTACGAACATTACTACAGAAATGAATAAAAATGAACTGAGTACAGCAAAATACACCGGTTATACACAGCACTTCACACCTAACACCAAAGGTCAAATAATTACAAGTGCAAACGAAGTAGCCATCGGCAAAAACTTCAATGGTTTCTTTGCACAATGGAATTATTTAACAGCCCTACAGATCGATCAAAACTGATTCGGTCGCCCTAAAAAAGAGACATAAAACCAGTTTCGATTCGCCTCGCCAACCACCCACTAACATGTACAATACAACATAATACATATGAATACCACAATCAATATTCAACAGTGACTTGCCAAAGACATGCCGGTGAACTGAGCAAAGAGGACTTGACAGCGTAAAGCGAAAACAAGTACTTAGCTTTTAGCCTCGATAAGTTTGTACAGTGCCCGCTTCGCCAACAGACTAAAGAGCTCATATTGCATGATAATGAAGGTTGAATCTAGTTTCCATGGTTGATTGAGCGTTTAGAAATTCTTTTCTTCAAAGACGTTGAGATGCGGCTTCCATTGATACAGATGATTCATACTGTTGTCAAGGACGTGTGACGTCATAGGTGTATACGTAAAAAGTGTCCATTTTCGCTCAAAGGGAATTTTTTTCCTCAACCCGGTATTCTTTGACAATTGGTTCCTTGTAGATTAAAATTCCACGACCACATCTGGCCGCCAGCTGATACGGTTATTACGTCGTGATTCTTTCTTTGTTTGTAGAGAGTGCATGCTTGCTTGTTTTATAATTATTCAATTGAGGGTCAACGTTAAATTGTCTCATTGAGTAATAAATGTCCAAGAAGACATTGGTTCCTTATGAATCTCATTATCATAGTATATACCTTCTTATGGGAAGAGTTCTTCATGCACAATAACAATCAACATTGTCAATCTGACGAACCAACCGTAACGTTATCGATGTGGGTAAGTCTTCGGGTTTGAGTCCAATATTTATTAACAATTTCACATATGAAGACATTTCAAGCAGTTTATAATATTAACATACAGTTCATTAGATTTTACTTGAATACATATTCTTATCCGTCTGTGTCATATCGAATTCATGTCAACAGAACATCATGGCTGTGTACGTGCGCTGCTGTGATCCAGACAGCCAGAAATGAGCACATGAGTCTTGACGAATATAAATCAAACAACTTATCAACTATCCTTCCGTAACTCAGGTTAATCACCAACCTTATAAATTCCTGCTGTATAATATCATCTGGACTGACCCTGAGTCCTTATATCAATTTACATCAATACAGCTATTAGCAAAGCCTAACCTTGGAAGGAGGTAAGACACGTCTTCACGGCTTGACGGACAACGTAACAAGGGTCCGGTATCTAAGTCACGAAGCGTGACCTTATCGACGCTAACACGTCACAATTTGACCGTGTACTTTGCGTTCATTAATCCGTGAAGTATCAACAATCTATATTAATTCTATTGACCTAAAATTGCGCACTGCCAACTATAGCAGACGATATCAATAAAAACACCGTAATAGACACCGTGTGCCTTTTAATTTAATTAGGTGACGGAAAGGATAAGAGATCATACCCTTACGCTTGATAGTATAGGATATTGGTATTTTGGTTAAATGTTTTGTTTTCTTCCTAATACAACGCTTGATCAAAACCAGCGGCTAGTGGTTTTCTATTGTGGTCCTTTCCTCAGTTACTGAAGGAGTAATAGTTGTCGTTTTTTCCTTGGCGTTCGTCCCCAGTACAGGTGTGAACAGGAATTGCCAAGGCGACACACTAACATTTTAACTGTAAATTTGAGTTAACTGGACTTACAAAATACCCAGTTTAGGTAAGGCGTGATTGACGTGGCCACGAATGACAGAGTGAGAGTGAATATCTTCTAGCTACTGAAACTGTTCCATCCTTTATTTTCTTTGCTTAAATACTGTTATTTCCCTGGATAGTTTAGTAGGAATTTTGTTCTTTACTTTTCCTGTCTATTCTATAACCTAGTGTTAATCTTTGACATGTTGGGTTATTAACTTCTTTTGGGATCCTTTTCTCAACAAGAGGGGAGGACACTTATTGGGTTATTTTCCTATATCTGTAAAAATAATTATATTGATTTCTATATGTTTGATGTAAAGTTTAAGTGATAATAAACTAAACAAAACTTTATTTAGTGTGTTGGTCAGACCCATATCCATTTACCATAGTTTTTCACATTTGTGTGTCTTGTCACATAATTGTGTGTGTGTGAGTAGTAAACTTATAATTATACTTATAGGGAGGTTTGACAGACAGTCTTATACTAAAGATAGTCGTATAGATAGGCTGGACTAGAGAAACCACTCATTCCAGAGACAGATCTTCACCTTAATCTTTCTTTCTCATATACCCCCACCTTCTGCTCTACTCAGACAGGACCAAATATCTCTCTAACCTATCTAAAAATGTACGACAAACACACACACACAACTGAACTTACACTGTGCTCTGAATAGTTTTACTGTTCTCAAAATTACGTAGTGGCCTGGGCATTCATAATAAGGCAAATCTACATGGAGACATGGATAATTGAATGCCTCGAAGACATAGGTATTGATGGAAAAGATATAAGAATACTCAGTAACCTTTATTGGGAGCAAACTGCCACAGTAAGATCAGGAAGGAATTATTCACCATACATAGACATAAAAAGAGGTGTCAGACAAGGTTGTGTGCTGTCCCCCTGCCTATTTAATTTATACACCGAAAAAATTTTCAAACAGATACAGGAAATACCAGGACTGAACATCAGTCTTCTTCTTCCGTCCTTAGCCACCGACCGTCAAAGCAGTCAGTGGCCATTACGCCTAGTGGCGTCTTAGGGCAACAGCAGATAGGTTTTCTTTGCCATTGTTTCCCATCACGCCTATTGGCGTCTTTAGGGCAACGGCAAATCAATTGAACATCAGTGGAAGGTCAATAAACAACCTTAGATATGCAGATGATACCGTGTTGTTAGCTGAAAGCGAACAGGAGTTACAAGAACTAGTGAAGCAAGTGAACAGTATAAGTCATGAATATGGACTCGACATTAGTATTGAGAAAACAAAAACTATGATAATTAGCAAAACAGACGATAAACCCACATTAAAGATAAGCGTAAATCGGAAAATCCTGGAACAAGTCAAGAGCTACGTATATCTTGGTCATATAATAACAGAAGATGGCAGATGTGAAACAGAAATCAAGAAGAGAATAGGAATGGCCAAAGCTACATTCAACAACATGAAAAATATACTGACATCCAAACAGTTATTTCACAAATTAAAATTGAGAATCATAAAGTGTTATATATATTCTGCATTTCTGTATGGTGCAGAAACATGGACGATGAATAAGCATTTGGAAGAAAGAATTGAGGCTCTTGAAATGTGGATATTGCTTGTCTTCAAGCAAGCAAGGTCTTTTGATCTGCTCGTTCTCACCGTAGTTTAATTACTTTCTAGCGACCAGTTTACAAGGGGAGTAATAAAAATTTTGTCTCCCTTGGTTCCAAAATTATCTTCACCTTGATCACTGTCTGATCCCATTACAACGATCTTCGATCGCTGGTGTAAAATAATACAGCTCACGTTAGCTAATCGGTCTCTGGTAAACTCTCATCAAAGGGAATAGCGAACAGAAAATTAAATTACGCGCTAAATTAGAAAAAGGGACAGATCTCAGAGTGTATAGGGGGTTTATGTTAAAAACATGCGTAGGTGAAAGCTAGGTAAAAGACAAATGAAGATAAAGAAATAGATATATGAAATCAGTTATCATAATCTGCCACAGCACCTACCCCTCTATCGCTACAGGGACTCTCCTCCATCTGGCAGAACTGGTCCGTTGTGATAAAGTACATTGATACAGCGATAAAATTATTAATTATAAGTATAAAAGTCACAATAATATGAATAGAGCACAGTGGGCTGATCACCTGCTTGCTAGTTACTCTGATTACGGAAACAACGATAGATTGTTTGGTCTGTTGTTGTCCCACAAAGACGCCATAGGCGTGGTGGAAGCGATAGATTGATCAATTTGTTGTTGCACTAAGACGCCACTAGGCGTACTGGCCACGGACTGCTTCGTCGGTTGGTGGCTAAGGACGGAAGAAGAAGAAGAAGAAATGTGGATATATAGAAGAATGGGGCGTATCTCATGGAAAGAGATGAAAACAAATAAGGAGGTCCTAGAAAATCTAGGTATGAAAAGAGAACTAATGAGGGAGGTCAAAGTTCGGCAGCTAAAATACTTTGGCCACATAAAAAGGCATAACGCCTTGCAGAAGACCATAACAGAAGGGAGAGTTGAAGACAAACGTGCAAGGGGAAGACAGCGCTATAAGTGGGAAGATAACATCAAGAGATGGACAGGAAAGAGTCTATCAGAGTGCACCACCAAGACAAGAGACAGAAGACTTTGGAGATCCATTACAGCCAACCTTCGTTGTGGAGATGGCAACTGATGATGATGACATGGAGATATTCACCATGCTCATCTCATCTCAGCCCGTAACCCGTCATGGGTCGTAGGGGTGCCATGGTGGAAGCATCAGCAGACAGGGTCCTCCAATGCTCTCTATCCTCAGCAATGCGTACAAGTGTGGAAAAACTGTGTCCTGCCCATTCTTTGATGTTATCAGCCCAGGATTTTCTCTGCCTTCCTCTTCTCCGTTTACCTTCGACTGTTCCCTGAAGGATCGTTTTCGAAAGGGAGTCATGACGAGTTACATGCCCAAATCAGGCAAGCTTTCGACGTTTCACTATTGACAAAAGTGGTTCTTGGTGGCCTGCATAGGTGTTTATCTTCTCTCTAACATAGACATTTGTTTTGTGCTCTTTATAGCAAATGCGCAAAATTCTTCTATAACATTTATGCTCGAAAGCCTGAATCCTTCGCTACGTATCTGCAGTGAGTGTCCAGCCCTCACACCCATACAAGAGAATAGATAATACAAGTGATTTGTATAATTTGATCTTCACAGGAAAACTGATGTTACTTTTCCAGATCACATTCAACCTTGTCATGGCAGCTCAGGCCATCTCAAGTCTTGTCTTGATTTCTTTAATTGATCTTCCATCACTACATATAGTGGACCCGAGATATTTAAAGGTGTTAACTTCTTCTAACGTTTGCCCATTTAACGTAATGTTGGTCGGAACATGTTTCTTATGGCTATTCACCAATATCTTGCTTTTTTCTATACTAATTTCCATCCCATACGTTCTTGTTACTTTCTCCAGTCTAGAGGTAAGGTCTTGAAGTTCTGATTCTGATCCAGCTATCAGATCAATATCATCAGCAAAACGTAGGTTGCACAGAGGTCGGCCTCCAATCGATATGGTTGATTTATAATCGTAGAGAGCCTCCTGCATAATATGTTCTAGATATATATTAAAGAGCACTGGTGACAGGATACATCCTTGGCGAACTCCTACAGTTGTTTTGAAAAATTCTCCAATGTCGTTGCTTGCAAAAACAGCACTGCTTGCGTCCTTGTATAGTGCTTCAATGATATCTAAGACTGTTACGTGCAGTCTTGGATATCTTACAATATTATACATTGGTATTCTTGTTATGTTCGCAAATATTTTGTAAACAAAATAGTGCTTAAGGGAAAGTCATTATTGAGTTACTTCCCTTGAAAGTTGTGCCGTCTCTTCGATCGAACTCCGCGGGTGAGTCCAGTTTTCTGCGATTTATTCTTCGTTTGGGTAATAATAGATTGTTCTTGCTTCAGAATATCTATGGCCTGAATTTATGTGTATTGTTTGTCTGAGTAGGACGAGTCTGTCTTATATCTGTATATCTTTACATATCTAAGTCGAACTATATGTTCTGTTGTCTCTAGAGAGGTCAAAGGCTATTCGGCGGATGTGTCGCTAGAGTGTGGTGTGATTTGGCTTCGTCCCGATAGGGACTGTGTTTTCTATGTCGGCTTGTCGCCGGGAAAAAGTGATCTCAGTATTGGTGGGGAAAGTGATAGTCGTCTAGACCTATCGTGTATGCTTTACCCCAGTGTTTATTCGTATTGCCAAGGAATGGCATTTTCATATTTCTGATACCAAGGTAATAATAGACACTCTTATGAACTCTCGTACGAAGCCACCATTTTCGATAGGTACGATTTGAATGTCTAAGAGAATATATTTGACTCGATGAAAACGACTTCGATTCCTAGCAGCACTATATCCTGTAGATTGCAGTCAATTGTTCATGATCAAATCTACAGAGCAATGAAATGTTTTATGAATGACTAACTTTAGGACAGATTCATTATCTGTATCCAAACGTGAGTGACAGCTCACGAGTGAAGCCATCTTGGAACCAAAACATGTAGTGACTTTCAAGAAGAGAAAAGGGATGCCCGTATTATCGCTTGTTTAGTCCAGAGATCACTGCTACACATGAGAACCCGTTATTAGCGGTTCAATATTATTATATGGAAAAATATGTGCTGAACATTATGTTGAAGAATCGTCGCTAGACGAGATTAGGTTTAGAAGCCATCTGAAATATTGTTTATAAGCTGACGTGCTCAGTCAGTGAAGTCAGATGATATATATGTATGGGCGATACTGAGGGCTTGGCTACTGACAGTCCTTGATACTATTATTCCACATGAGTGCCCATGTAACATAACATTGCAAGACCAGTTATCCACTGTACCATGATGTATTATGCCAACCTGTGATTTGTCACTATCTGTGCTGTCGAGTGTGTACGTCCAATTAAACTTTAGAAAAGGTACACAGTCGTTGGTGTCGATGACTTCCAGTCATACATGAGTGTGAGAAAAGAACATTTGTCAACACCACGAACCCTTATTAACATTCGCACATTATACACTCAATCCATGTCTACACACCACTGCGTAAGTCAAGTTGACATTCCATACACTACAGTGGAGCAAACAACACCATAGAGATCTTATCAACTGATGATGATGATGATGTCTGCTTCCATCCACTTATATCTATCTTTTGGTGGATATCATTTACGGGAATAAAAAAAACCAACTTTATCAACCTTATCAACTGGTGGACCAGCTTTCTGGGTTTGACCTCGCAGAAGTTCAGAAGTCAACAGAGTACCGATACCAGACCGTTTCCTGTGGCTGATACGACACACTTGCAGTATTGGTTTGCTATTTGTCAACACTTCGTCACGTGACCTGTCAAGTGAATGCAGTATGTAGGTCAGCGTTGTTGACATTTTTACATTAGACATTACAGAGTTTCACAGAACAGTTGGATCAATTCTTGTCAATATCAACAGGAAGACAGTATTAGTGAACTAAGAAGTCCTATTTTCATCGATGGATCTTCTTGTTTTCTGTATATGAACTTTAATATTTAAGGCCAGAATGTTTAATTGAATAAAGTGGCAGTTTGTTTATTTTCATAAAAATAACTTTGCCATTACTGTAAAACTGAGCCTATTTTGCAACACATACTATCATACACATAATTTATATATATTTATGTTTACATGTTATTTGTTTGTATAGTATGTTAGTTTCTATGTCAGCGGGTTGTGTTTAACACTTTGCTGACCAAATTCGACGATAGGCGAATTTCCGGTTGAAACCCTTGCTGACCAGATTCGACGAAAGTCGAATTAGTAACTCCACCAACGCAACAGACAGCCGTATCGATAGTTTTACGAAACAAGCCTCATCCGGGTATTTTTAACATTCCAAAATGGCTGCGCCCATGAATGATATCGTGAATCGCTGTTTATAGCCGAATTTTGAATAAAATTTCATTATTTTTAGTACAAGAGCCCATTCTTTGTTTTCATCATGTGTGATGATGAAAACCAGACTTATAACAGAGATGATTCTGACTCTGGCAGCGAATCTGGGGCCGAAAGTGATATCTCATGGCTAAGTAGAGATGTTTCACTCAATCGAAACGCAACTGATAGCAGCGATAACGAATTTGGATTAGATGAAGGTGATGTAGGTACATCTGAAGCAGGAGATGGGCGTGGCACAAGAGACCACAGCAAGACTGCACATCAAAATAATCTGTGGAGATGGAGAAAGCTTGCTCAAAATGAACTTGTTGAGCTTGACATGCTTCCTTCAGATTGGTGCATGTGGAACAGTAGCTGAGAATAGGAAGCATTTTCCTGAAGCACTGAAGAAAAAGCAACTCAAATTGAAAAAGGCAGATCATCCTGTGTTTTGTGCCACAGAAGATAAAGGCATGTTGGCAGTTACCTGGCATGACACAAAAAGAGTTAATCTTTTATCTACTGTTCACTCCAATGATGTTATGGACAAGACAGTTAGAAAACGAGGAATACCTGAGGGCAGAACAATTCAGAAGCCAGTGCTAGCAGAAAAATACAACAAAAGTATGGGAGGTGTCGACCACTTCGGCCAACTGGGTGCAAGCTATCCCTACCCACACAGATCATATAAATGGTACCTGCCATTATATCATTTCTTAGTTGAAACTGCCCTGGTTAATGGGCACATAACCTACAACACTGCCAACTCTACAAAAAAGATCACAGCAAAGAAGTTCAGGCAGGATGTCAGTCTCGCTCTTATTGAACCTGCTATTCTTCGACGCAATGTGACACCTTCAAAACCACAAGTCACAACAACACGACTTACTGAGCGCCACTTCATTGATAAATATGAAAGGGCAAGGTACAAACCAGACTGTAAAGTGTGTAAGGCTGCAGGGAAAAGAAGCCAGACTGTCATGTACTGCCCAGATTGCAATGTACCTCTATGCACGATACCATTTTTCAAGTTGTACCGCACAGTCGAGGATTATCAACGATCCAGAGAAAGACTCTTGCAGAGACCTACAGCTACAACTTCAACCCCAGTTAATGAAGGAAGCAGCTCAGACTCCAACTAGAGGTAAGTAACCACTCAAAACATTCACAAACACTCATTGTCAGATGCCGCAGACACAGAATACACTCAAAAAAGACAAATACAAAAATTAAATTTTCTTTGCATTTTATTCATAATTTTTGTTAGCCTTTTATGCTGAAATACATAGACTAGTTATCGTTAAATCAGTACATCAATTAAGATTATTTTCTTCATTGCCATCAATATCCCTAACATTTTATTGCACTGACATCGAATAAATTCACTAAACACTGGAAAAATATCATGGTTTTAAAACATCTCCTGAAATTTCTATAAATAGCCACACAAATTCAAGATGGCCGCCATGATCATGTGACCAATTTGCATAAAATATATTTTTATAGATGTAGCAACCATTCATAATGGCGCTCTGAAAATTTCAAAACCCTATGTCTGTTTTTCAATTTTTTATGAATTTAAAAAAAAAAACAGTTATTTTTAAAGAAATCTGCAAACACCCTTGGTAATGGGAGACATTAATGCTCCGGATCGCTGGTCAGCAAAGTGTTAAGGTTGGGCGGCGTCCTCACAACAGAATATCCCACGTCATAGAGGGTCCGTTGTGGGCGTTTTCTATAGGTGCAATTTTCTTGATTGAAAATTTGCTGCGACAACTGTTGCTTTTGTGTTAGCTGTGAAGACTGTAATTATTGTTATTTTTGTAATATTTCTTTGTTCTTTAGTTTTGTTTTGATTTGTTTGTAATTTGTTGGTCTAACCTTTTCTATCTTTCAGTTCTATTCACAATTTATATTCATATATTGTGACGTCATTTGTGTTGTTATTCTTTGCAGATTCAGTGATTATTTTCATTGATTTCCCTATTTGATTTATTTTGATTTCTGCAAACGTTCTTGTATTGTCAGTCCTATTTGTACTTTATGTATTCTGTTGGTTGACATATGTTTTATATAGGTATATTTCATAAGACACAATTGCCTGTGCACTGCACTTGGATTATGGTATAAACCAGTACCTGATTATTATTACTATTATACAAGACCTTATTAAAGGCTTGTGACCCACAGATATTGGGATAGTATACTGATTAATCAAGTCATTAAGAACTTGTGGTATTATTATTATTTCAGGTGATTAGTATTATTGTTAGACATCATGTCTACATTGGAATACTTCATTACACAAGGGAAAGCCCTTGATAAGACTGGTCAACAATTAGAACAATGGGCAGTTGCTCAATATGACAAAGCATTAGCTGCAGAAGAGAGAAGAGCTATGGCAGAAGAGAAAAGATTAGAAAGAGAAGCTGAGGCTGCTGCTGAACAAAAGAAATTGCAGATGCAGGTGGAGGAAAGGAGATTTGAAGCTGAACAAAAAAAATTAGAAAGAGAAGCTGCAGCTGAACAAAAAAAATTAGAAAGAGAAGCTGCTGCGGAACAAAAAAGATTAGACAGTGAAGCTGAACAAAAAAAATTAGAAAGAAGCTGCTGCGGAACAAAAAAGATTAGACAGTGAAGCTGAACAAAAAAGATTAGACAGGGAAGCTGAACAAAAAAGATTAGACAGGGAGGCTGAACAAAAAAGATTAGATGCTGAAGAGAAAAAAGCAATAAGAGAACATGAATTTGAGTTAGAGAAATTGAGATTGACAAGTATGAGTAATGTTAATCAGGCATCTAGTGGTAATGGTAAACCTTCTACTTACAAGGTTAAGGTTCCACCGTTCAATCAGTCCAGTGACGATATTACATTCTGGCTGGATAGATTTGAACGTTCTTGTCGTACACATAATGTGGATAAATCACAATACGCTAATCAATTATCAGAAAACTTGAAAGGTGAATCTTTGACTAGATTATGCCTTGTAGGAGAAGCAGATAAGGATAATTATGATGTCATTAGGGCGGCTTTGATAAAAAAATATCAGCTAAGTGAGGAAGGCTATCGCCTTTTATTTAAAACGATGGTGCCTGAGACGGGTGTAGAATTCTCAGAATTCACTGCAAAGGCACGTCTCACAGTTGATCGTTGGATTGAGCTTTCCAAAACAGAAAAAACGTATGAAGGACTTATGGATTTGTTGCTCAGAGATAAGATTATGTCATGTGTGAACAAACCTTTCCTTGAATTTATACATGAGCGTAAACCCAAATCTCTAAAAGAAATGGAAGAATATTGTTCCCAATATGTCACTGCACACCCCGACGTGACTTTTGGCAACACTAAGATTAAGGAGAGTATGCCAGTTGCTTCAGCAACACCATACAATCCCAATTATTCACACAGATTTCAGGGACCTCAAAACAGATTTGATAAAAAAGGTAACCATAATAGTTATCAAAACCAAGGTAACCAATCATTTCAGGGTTCTTCTTCAAAGAACTGGAGACGAGCTGATAGCTCTCGACACAGGGGTGGTCATAATTATAGGAATTTCCGTAGAGGAAGTAATTATAGAAACTATCAGGGTTATCCGTCTTGGAGTCAACAAGATCATAATTACAGAGATACTCATTATAATGAATATGATAATGGTAACCAAGGGAACTATGACTCAAACCCAAATAGGGGTTACAATAGAGGTAACAATAACTACAGAGGTGATAATAACCGAGGTAGATCTCAAAACAAAAGACATAAACCACATTTTCAGGCAAACTCTGCACAACAAGAGTCCCATGAAGCCTATAAACAGAGTAAAGATAATAATGATGCTAGTAATATGGCATGTGCCGCTTTTGATTTTGGGAGAGCATCTCAGTGCCCCCAATGCAAAACGTTATTTGAGCCAACCACAGTGTCTACTTTAAGCTGTGGCCATCCTCTTCCTGCTCTTCCGGCATCAGTCGCGCATGATGGAAGAGGTTCTCTTGTCTTACATAAGGGTTTAGTGAATAACAATCCAGTCTCTGTGCTATTTGATTCTGGATGCACCACAATTGGTGTTAGGCAGTCACTCGTAGATCCTTCCCGTGCCACTGGACAAGTAGTCAAATGTGTAACATTTGGCGGCACATTAGAGAAATACTCTACTGCTATCATTAGGATTGCTACTCCTTTCTTTACAGGAGATGTACACGCATGTCTTCTTCCGAATCCGATCGCTGACCTCATCATCGGTCGCATTCATGGAGTCAAGAATGCACTCCGCAACAAATTTCCACGTGGGAAAGGCAAAACATGCAGATTGCTAACGCTGTAGTCACTAGAGCTCAGGCTCTTAATATGCCTCAAACTTCATCTACTGAAGATAATGAAGTGCATAACCAAGATAATCCCTTGGTAATTTCTCGTGACTCGTTTATAAAACAGCAAGAAGATGATCCCACTCTGAAGAAATTCTTCATTCTTGCAACTAAAGGTGATCCGAATAAAGACACAAGTCGTAAATCGTGGATTACAAAGAAGAATGGCGTACTTGTACGTATGGTTCAAGACTCCATTACGTCAAGTCATTCTCAAATCCTGGTTCCCAAGAATTTGAGAGTTAAAATTTTGCAGCACGCTCACGACTCTCAGTGTGCTGGACACATGGGTTTTTCCCGTACTAAGTCAAGAGTCCTTGCGGCTTTCTTTTGGCCATTGGTAAACAAGGACATACGGATTTATTGTCGATCTTGTAAAGTATGTCAGGAAGTTAAATCCAAAGGTCCACGGCATGCTGCACCCATTCAGGCGGCGGACATTCCTATTCGGCCGTTCCAAAAAATGGCCATAGACATTATTGGTCCATTTAAGATCAAGTCTGCCAGAGGACATCAGTTTATCTTGACGTGTGTTGATATGTGCACACGTTGGCCAGAGGCTATTCCTCTGAAGAGCATTACTACTGCTGATATTGCAGATGCTCTTTGGCTTATATTTTCTCGTCTGGGGTTCCCCGGAGAGATATTGTCAGACCATGGCACCCAACTAATATCAGATACCATGTCTCAAGTAATGTCTACTCTGCAGATAGATAGATCTTTAAGTAGTATCTACCATCCAATGTCTAATGGTATGGTCGAACGCCTTAATAGAACACTTAAAAACTTACTGGGGAAGATAACTGAGGATCATCCTCAAGACTGGGACAGAGTTTTACCTGCGGCCCTCTTCGCTTACAGAGAGGTACCCAATGAACATACGGGATTTTCTCCCTTTGAACTCGTCTTTGGCGCGCGTCCGCGTGGCCCTATGTCGTTGCTTCACGATCTCATAACATCTGACAATATTGACGATGACACAAAGTCATCCTACGAATATGTCATCGCGTTGAGACAAAAGATTATCGAAGCATGCAAATTAGCAACTTCTTCTTCTGAATTTGCGAAACAGAAGGCAAGGCAATTTGCCAATAAGAAGAGATGCTTACGACAACTTTGTCCTGGTGACAAAGCATTTGTATTACTACCTTGTAGGGAAAACAGATTACTTATTTCTTGGAAAGGTCCGTACGATATAATATCGAAAATTTCCGATGTCGACTATATTGTCGATATTGATGGGAAGCATAAAACCTTCCACATCAATATGCTTACTGAATTCCATGAACGTCCGGATTATTTGCAACCCATTTTCCAAGCAACGGACAATTCTCCAGTACAACATGGTCATTACTCATCACTGTCCGTGATACAGGATGAGGAAACAAGTTTTTCAGATGTAAATCTTCCTCTTCCAATGATCCCACTTCATTCCAGTGAATCATGGAAGAACGTTACTGTCTCTCCTGATTTGTCTCTAGGAGAACAGCGACAAGTTTCAACTATGTTGCAAACATTTCAGGATGTACTCACTGACATCCCTGGACAAACGAATGTCATTCAACATGACATTGTTCTAACTGACCATACTCCTATTAGGGTTAGACCTTATCCTATACCTATACATTTTCAAGCACAGGTCGAGAAAGAGTTGGATGAGATGATAGATTTGAAAATAATCGAACCATCCACCTCTGCATATTCTTCGCCGATGGTTATTGTGCGTAAAAAAGACAATAACATACGTCTTTGCGTTGACTATCGAAAATTGAATCAAGTAACGAAGTTCGATGCCGAACCTATGCCTTTACTGGAAGAGCTACTTACTCGACTCTCCAAATCTCATTTTTTCACTAAACTTGATTTGTCTAAAGGATATTGGCAAGTTCCTTTATCTGAACGCGCCAAACCTCTCACGGCTTTTTCAACACCTAGAGGTTTGTTCCAATGGAATTTTATGCCTTTCGGTCTTATGAACGCACCAGCTACATTCGTACGCATGATGCGCCGAATCCTATCTTATCGGTCAGATGTCATTGCATATCTAGACGACATCTGTCTTTTCAGCGATACTTGGGAAGATCACTATTCAGGGTTAGATGAATTGCTGTCTACTTTGCGTGAGCACAACCTGACAGCGAAACCCTCTAAAGCCTATATTGGTTTTAGCGAAATTTCTTTCCTAGGCCACCGAGTTGGTCATGGTTTCCTAAAGACAGAGGACCATAATACTAGTAAGATACTTAACATCTCAATCCCTAAGACTAAAAAACAGGTGAGAAGTCTGTTAGGTCTTATTCAATTTTATGGCAGATTCATTCAGAATCTATCCTCTATCATGGCACCTCTCTCAACACTTCTAAAGAAAGGTTCGCCTAATGTGGTCCACTGGTCTCAGGAATGCCAATGCTCTCTGGATAAGATTAAAACACTGTTTTCAACACCACCTATTTTAGTGCTACCCACTAAAGATAAGACATTCGTTCTTCGTAGTGACGCTTCATCCACTGGGATTGGAGCGGCACTAATGCAAGAGTACTCTGGAACTCTGCATCCTGTAATGTATATTTCCAGAAAACTTAATGCGGCAGAAAGGAATTATTCGGTTTTAGACCGTGAGCTATTAGCTATGGTTTGGTCGATCCTCAAACTACAGAGATTCCTTCTAGGCGCACATTTCATAGTAGAAACCGACCAAAAAGCTCTTACTGCTATACAGAGTAAGAATTTGAAGAGCTCGAGGTCTACTCGATATGCAATTGCTCTTCAACCTTTTCATTTCTCTGTGCGAGCTATTCGTGGATCAGATAATGTGATGGCAGACATTCTGTCAAGATGCCCACATGATTCCACATAACTATTAGGGCTTAGACTTCTTGATATGTCTAGTTCTATAGTAGTTCCTTTTCTATATCATGATAGATACACATTTGTAATTTAATAATATAATGATTGTATCACTACATAGCGGTTCATTGATGTTTATTCACCGCTGTGCTTTGATGATTTTTTCTTCATAAATCATAAATTTAAGATATCTAATACGAAATGATGATATGAATTTTTTAGGCATTGTGTAATTGCCAGAATTGTATTATACTTTGATGACACCTTCCTGGAAAAATATACTTGTAGAGAAATAATTTCTCTCAGTTTATGAGACACATTCTCACCAGTCGCTCCATAAGTCGACTTAGCCTCATATTAGGCGTTATAGGTATTCCTGATATTTTCATCTGCGCATTATTCATGCGTTGTGAGCCTATTGTACGTTGCTCCTAGATGTATTTCAAAAAAAAAAAAAGTTCCATTTTTTTTTTCCCGGGAGGTGTGGTAAGACTGTTACGTGCAGTCTTTGATATCTTACAATATTATACATTGGTATTCTTGTTATGTTCGCAAATATTTTGTAAACAAAATAGTGCTTAAGGGAAAGTCATTATTGAGTTACTTCCCTTGAAAGTTGTGCCGTCTCTTCGATCGAACTCCGCGGATGAATCCATTTTACTGCGATTTATTCGTTGTTTGGGTAATAATAGATTGTTCTTGCTTCAGAATATCTATGGCCTGAATTTATGTGTATTGTTTGTCTGAGTAGGACGAGTCTGTCTTATATCTGTATATCTTTACATATCTAAGTCGAACTATATGTTCTGTTGTCTCTAGAGAGGTCAAAGGCTATTCGGCGGATGTGTCGCTAGAGTGTGGTGTGATTTGGCTTCGTCCTGATAGGGACTGTGTTTTCTATGTCGGCTTGTCGCCGGGAAAAAGTGATCTCAGTATTTGTGGGGAAAGTGATAGTCGTCTAGACCTATCGTGTATGCTTTACCCCAGTGTTTATTAGTATTGCCAAGGAATGGCAGCATCATATTTCTGATACCAAGGTAATCAAAGATACTCTTATGAACTCTCGTACGAAGCCACCATTTTCGATAGGTACGATTTGAATGTCTAAGAGAATATATTTGACTCGATGAAAACGACTTCGATTCCTAGCAGCACTATATCCTGTAGATTGCAGTCAATTGTTCATGATCAAATCTACAGAGCAATGAAATGTTTTATGAATGACTAACTTTAGGACAGATTCATTATCTGTATCCAAACGTGAGTGACAGCTCACGAGTGAAGCCATCTTGGAACCAAAACATGTAGTGACTTTCAAGAAGAGAAAAGGGATGCCCGTATTATCGCTTGTTTAGTCCAGAGATCACTGCTACACATGAGAACCCGTTATTAGCGGTTCAATATTATTATATGGAAAAATATGTGCTGAACATTATGTTGAAGAATCGTCGCTAGACGAGATTAGGTTTAGAAGCCATCTGAAATATTGTTTATAAGCTGACGTGCTCAGTCAGTGAAGTCAGATGATATATATGTATGGGCGATACTGAGGGCTTGGCTACTGACAGTCCTTGATACTATTATTCCACATGAGTGCCCATGTAACATAACATTGCAAGACCATTTATCCACTGTACCATGATGTATTATGCCAACCTGTGATTTGTCACTATCTGTGCTGTCGAGTGTGTACGTCCAATTAAACTTTAGAAAAGGTACACAGTCGTTGGTGTCGATGACTTCCAGTCATACATGAGTGTGAGAAAAGAACATTTGTCAACACCACGAACCCTTATTAACATTCGCACATTATACACTCAATCCATGTCTACACACCACTGCGTAGGTCAAGTTGACATTCCATACACTACAGTGGAGCAAACAACACCATAGAGATCTTATCAACTGATGATGATGATGATGTCTGCTTCCATCCACTTATAGCTATCTTTTGGTGGATATCATTTACGGGAATAAAAAAAACCAACTTTATCAACCTTATCAATGATGTTGGTATCAAAATTTAATTTTCTCATTACTTGCCATAAGCCTTCATGCCAGACTCGATCGAAGGCTTTTGTGAAATCGATGAAGTTATGGTATAAATCGTGTTGATGTTGGAGATGTTTTTCGATAAGTAATCTAATATTGAAGATTTGTTCTGAGGTACTTCTTTTTGGTCTACCATGCTATGTAAGCAATATACTGTAGGGTAAATAAACATTTTAGCCTAAGGGAATGACAAAATATGTAAATAATTTTTATATTTTATGAAGAAAGTCAAACAGTGAGATGTTTAATTTGTGTTTATTTATAGTTTACTCTTGTCTCCTCTTTCAGGAACATACATTTGCCCCCAGTGCCAACTCTCCTTCTCCCAGCTCTGGTATTGGGAAAGACATATGAAAAGCAGGCATGTTGATAAATATTGGGAACTTAAATATAATGAAATTAATTCAGATATGATGACAGAAGGCAGGGTAAGGGTAGGTGAAATACTACACATGCAGGGAGAGAAGCATGATGCAAATACTGTTACAGACCTCTGTAATGAATCAAAACTGCCAGCAATAAATGCATCAGTCTGTGCCACGGATTGCCTGAGGAAGACAGATACTGTAAATGGAAATGCAGTTTGTAATGGACTGACTTCACAAAATGAGAGTTTTAGTAGTGAGATAAAGAAAGTGTTTTATTCGTCTGAAAAATATGTGGAACTTTGTGGAGCTGATACAAATTATAAAGAAAGTATTAATTCACAATCAAACAAAAAAAGTAATGCAAGAGAGAAACGTTACAGATGTGATGTATGTAATGCAAGATTTTTATGGTTGGGTAGACTAAATGCTCATTTAACAAAGCACACAGGAGAAGGGTATTACAAATGTGACGTTTGTAATGCAAGATTTTCATGGCTTTTTAAACTAAAATATCATTTAATGCGGCACACTGGAGATAAACGCTACAAATGTGATGTTTGTAGTATGAGGTTTCTGCATAACTGTGACCTAAAGGCACACACAGCAAAACATACAGGAGATGGACGTTACAAATGTGATGTTTGTTGTGTTGGGTTTCACTGGGCTGCGGAACTAAAGGAACATAAAAGAAAACATACAGGAGAGAGACCTTACGTATGTGTTATATGTAACGCAAACTTTCGTCGGTTTAGTCATCTAAATGTACACAAAAGAACTCACACTCGAGAGACGCCTTACATTTGTGACATTTGTGGTGTAGCATTTTCTCACTTAGCTTACTTACAAAGACACAAAAGAAGGCATACAGGAGAAAGACCTTACATGTGTGATATTTGCAGTGTAGGGTTTTATGAGAAATGTAAGCTAAAAATACACAAAACAAGGCACACAGGAGAAAAACCTTACATATGTAATGTTTGTGGTGTAACATTTGCTCATGATGGTTCTCTAAGAACTCACAGAAGAAAACATTCAGTAGACAGACCTTACAAGTGTAATGTTTGTAATGCAGGATTTATTTTTAGTTCACATTTAAAGATACATGAGAGAATTCACACAGGAGAAAGTCCTTACAGTTGTAATATTTGTAATGTCGGGTTTGTGAGTAGTTCAAATCTAAAGGCACATGAAAGAAAACATATGGGAGAGAGACCTTACAAGTGTGATGTTTGTCATGTGGGGTATGCTCAGAATAGCTATCTAAAGATGCACCAAAAAGTACATACTGGAGAGAAACCTATTAAGTGTGATGTTTGTAGTATGACTTTTACATTTCCTTCAAGTCTGTACATACACAAAAGAATACATACAGGAGAGAAACCTTACAAGTGTGACGTCTGTAGTGTGGAGTTTTCTCAGATTTGTTCTTTAAGGGTGCACAAAATGAAACATTCAGGAGAGAAACCTTTTAAGTGTGATGTTTGTAGTATGACTTTTGCATTTCCTTCAAGTCTGTACATACACAAAAGAAAACATACAGGAGAGAAACCTTACAAGTGTGACGTCTGTAGTGTGGAGTTTTCTCAGAGTTGTTCTTTAAGGGTGCACAGAATGAAACATTCAGGAGAGAGACCTTACAAGTGTAATGTTTGTAGCAAAGGGTTTACTATGAGGTCACTCCTGAATGTACATGAAAGACAACACACAGGAGAAAATCCTAACAAGTGTGATGTTTGTTGTGTAGTGTTTGCTACTAGTTCATACCTTAAGATACACAAAAGGAAACATACAGGTGAGAGACCCTTTAGGTGTGATATTTGCTATGTAAGGTTTGCTTGGAATATTGACCTAAAAAGACATAGAGTAAAACATACAGGAGAGAAACCTTACATATGTGTTTGCAATTTAGCATTTTCTGAGAAGTGCCAGTTGCAGATTCATGAAAGAAAACACACAGGTGAGAGACCATACTTGTGTGATATTTGTGGTTTAAGGTTTATTCAGAATGAGAGTCTGAAAATGCATAAACAAAAACATACAGGAGAGAAACCTTACAAATGTGATGTTTGTAATTTAGGGTTTTCTCAGAATTGCCAACTACAGGTACATAAAAGGAGACATACAGGCGAGAGACCTTACAAGTGTGACATATGTGGTGTAGGCTTTGCTGAGATTAGTCAGATGAAGAGGCATGTAATAGAACATACAGGTGAGAGACCTTTCAAGTGTGACATTTGTGGTGAAGGGTATGCTAGGAATAACTATCTAAAGAGGCACAGGGTAAAACATACAGGAGAGAAACCTTACAAATGTGATCTTTGTAATTTAGGGTTTGCTCAGAGCTGTCTACTAAAAATGCATATCAGAAAACATACAGGAGAGAGACCTTACATGTGTGACATCTGTGGTGTAAGGTTTACTCAGAGTAGTCACCTACGGAGACATAACAAAAAACATACAGGAGAGAGACCTTATAAATGTGATTTATGTAATTTAGGGTTTACGGATAACTGGATACTGAAGATGCATAACAGAAAACATACAGGAGAGAGACCTTACAAATGTGATCTATGTAATTTAGGGTTTGCTCAGAGCTGTCTACTAAAGATACATATCAGAAAACATACAGGAGAGAGACCTTACATGTGTGACATCTGTGGTGTAAGGTTTACTCAGAGTAGTCACCTACGGAGACATAACATAAAACATACAGGAGAGAGACCTTATAAATGTGATTTATGTAATTTAGGGTTTGCAGATAACTGGATACTGAAGATGCATAACAGAAAACATACAGGAGAGAGACCTTACAAGTGTGATGTTTGCAGTGTAAGTTTTTCTCACATTGGTGGGATAAAGAGACACAAAAGAATACATACACGAGAGAAAAACCTTACAGGTGTGATATTTGCAGTATAAGGTTTGTCCGGAATAGTAGCCTAATCAGACACTGATTAAAACATAGTGAACGACGTGTGATAAATGCAACGTTTGTGAATGTAGGGTTTGCCCAAAATAGTCGTCTAAAGATGCACATAGGAAAAAGACCTTACACATGTGATATTTTTAATGCTGGGTTTGCTACTAGAAGCCATCTGAAGCCTCACAAAAGGTGGCGTACATGAGTGGGACATTGCAAGTGTGATGTTTGTAATGTAGGATGAACTTATAAACATAATGTTTGTTATGTAGGAAGAACATATAAATGTAATGTAGGAAGACCTTATAAATGTGATATTTTTAATACTGGGTTTGCTGCTAGTAGCGATCTGAAGCCTCCCAAAAGACAGCTTACATGAGTTGGACATTGCAAGTGTGATGTGGCATTCACTCTGGTCCTCTAAGATACACAAATGGGAGGAACACCTTAAAATTATTTCAAAGACTTGACCTTCCTCACCATCAAGGATCTCTGAGAACTATTCTTTCCATTACTTCCTTAGGGGCAGTGAATAGTTTATCTTTTATAAATTTAAGAGGACACTTTTGTCCTTCCTCATATTTTTTAAGGTCTTTTAGAATAATTTCTGGTATTCTTGAGCATTTTTTTTCTCTAGCTTCTCTCCAAATTCTTCCCAGGATTTCTGTTTGCTGCTAGCACTTTGTTCTTTGTGTTTGTTCTGAGTGTCACATATTCTCTACATTTCTGTGTTTTTAGCTTCTATTTTTCCATGCCTTTTTTCTTGTCTCTTTTTTTCACTTTAACTTCTTCTATCAACCAAGATGTCCTCTTTCCCTTCTTCCCAAGCAGGATTTTGCCACAAGCTTCTGCTGCAGCTGCTTTTATGACATTCTTGAATTCAAGCCAGAGGGTTTCAGGTCATCTGATCATTCTCCTATATTTCTCTCTGCTGTTGCAATAAACCCTGATACCTGGTCTTAATTACTGGCTGTCTCAGCTTGAAGGTCATCTCTCTTACTTGATTATTTGGTTTATTGCGTGATGGTGGGTAATGTCTAAACCGAGCAACTTTTTCAGTTATATTTAAATTCTGAGGTTCACAAATGCTAACCCACGCTGCTGTTTTAAAAATGGCAAGAAAAAAAAAAATATATATATATATAATGTCCACTGTGCATAGAATGAGCCATTGATTGTTTAGTAATTAGATAATATAATTTACATCATAAGACTAGTTTCTTTTTTTTTCACTGTCTTGTTTTTAAACCACCATTATTTCTTGCAGTTGTATAGTAAACAGTTTTATTCTGATCTAAAACAAAATTTACATTATAAGACTAATTTCTTTTTTTTTTTTTCACTCTCATGTTTTTAAACCACCATTATTTCTTGCAGTTGTAAAGAAAACAGATTTTAACCTACATTGAATGTTAAGAATTTGTTTTTATTAACCAACTATAATTCAGATAAATATATTAATAAATAAATTCAGATAAATATATATATATATGTAAATCTGGTACTATTGTGCCAATATTTTTTGTCATCTGTTCTTGTTATGTTACATTTGTTCAGTTAGATTGTTGGTAATCAGGTTTGTATCCTGCAGAAGTTACCTGTAACGTTTGCTATTTTACTTAAATGTAATTTAAAACAAGTTGTTTTGTATTATGAGCAGTTATTGTTTAGTATTCTTAGCAATTATTATAGTCAGTTTTAAAAGAAAAAACTGAAGCTATTGTTGGTTTTATTGATGATAATTTAACAGAAATATTGTTGTTCTTTCTGAATTTTGTCATTAGCTTTTGTTGAATTAATACACTGTCATAATCTGTCCAGGGACACATATAACAGGTGTAATAAAGGGTTTTAAATTTACATTGCCTGTTTGGATTTTATGTGAACTAACAGTAAACCAGCTGTAGTTTAAATGAACTTTAGTTTTATTTGATTTAATTGATATTGTTTGTTAAAGATATTCACAGTTGGCTGTCAGATTTGTCTATATCACAAGCTATCTATAGTCTTTGTTATTTTCATTGTCACCATCAGTACCATATTCGCTTCCCGTGGAGAATCAATCATCAGTAGGTTCACACCAGGCCTTTATCTCCCATGCCATTGTTATGTTTTCCCCCCATGTCCTGTTTTTTTTGTTTCTGTGTCACTTCTCTTCTGTATATGTTATTGAGCCCACCTCTCTTTCTTTTACTGTGTGGGTTCTAGAACAATGAGTGCCTTGTAATACTATCAGCTGGTTTCCTCAATGTGCGTCCTATCCAGTTCATGACCTTTCAGCTTCTTTCAACAAATACTCATCAAGCCTTCCTGTCCTGTGCTATCCATTCAAGGTCTTTCTATATCTTCTTATCATCTTTGTATCTTTCTCCAGTTCCTTTCTCCATGTTTTTTGTTTGTTTTTATTTGTTCCATCCAACACAACCAACTTCTCCTCACCTCTTGCTGTGACCACACATGCCAACTCTCAGAGATAAAGAATCTATTTAAAAAACATACAAAGACAAAAAGAAACCATGCAATGACTCGTTCCTTGAGGGGAAAAAAAGCATTTGTTTTGCCCATGCATTTGCATAAGTTTTTTGTTTACTGCTTTTTTCTTGTTTATATTGAACACAATTTATAACATTCTTTACATATGATATGATAGAAAACTCAATACAGAGCATTACAACAGGAGGCAATCTGATCATCAGAAGGATTCCCCCGTTGGTCAAGTGTTTATGCCTTTTAATCTCCTTTACACTCGGGGGGTCTATCCGTTTTTCCTGGATGTGTTGATGTGAATGTGCCCAATACAGCACAAGCACAAAATTAAGATTATACCAGAGTTGCGTGCTTTCTGTGCTTCTCTATGGTGCGGAATACTGGAGAGTCACAGAGAAGGAAATGTCAAAATTGTCCTCTTTTCACACAACATGCCTAAGAAAAATTCACCGAATCTTTTGGCCGAATACCATCACCAACCAAGATCTGCTTACTCGTAGCAAGCAAGAGGACATGCATACCATCATAGCTGGCAGACGCTGGAGCTGGGTTGGTCATGTCCTCAGAGAGACCCCGATGCCATCACAAGAACAGCTATGCTTTGGACCCCTGAAGGAAAGCGAAAGAGAGGCCGACCAAAAACAACTTGGCGGAGGACTGTGGAGGCTGAGATGCAAAGAATGAACCAGAGTTGGGGCACTGTACGAAGGATGGCCACCGACCGTGCAAAGTGGAATCAATTTGTTGTTGCCCTACAAGACGCCACTAGGCGTGATGGCCACTGACTGCTTTGACGGTGGTTAAGGATCGAAGAAGAAGACACTCAGGGGGGGACACTAGTCATAACTTTCAAGTGTCAGCCTTCAACAGGAGGCTTTCCAGCCTGCACTGCGAATTGAATCCACTCCAGTTTGGTTGTAACTTTCAACTTCAGTCCTGGTTTTATCCATGCTGCCAGCTGGAGTCAGTTGTGAAAGTAACCATATAGTCCTTGTATATAAATTACTGTAGGGCCTATTAAATTCCATAACCCGTTGTGGTTGCACCACCGCCAACATGATGCCCTTTCCACAGTTTCACCGAGCCTATTAAGCGCCCTTGCACTTGATTGTCCTTTCACACCCAATAGTTTCAGTTGATCACATACTGAGGCAGCCACTAGACTTATTGCACCTACCTCCGCAGCTATGACTTTTGCTGTGAACCCATCGTGTCTCAAGTCCGTGACCAGATCATTAATAGTTGACCAATTTGAACGAGTATGGCTCATCCAATCTGGATTCACCAAAAGTATTCAAAAGAGGTAGTATCTAGATTTAGAGTGTGTTTAGGTTCAGGGTTTCCTACAAAGTCACAAATTTAAACAGGAGTATACAATATCACAAGGCCTACTTCTGTCACTAGATTCACTTTCATCACTGTCAGAGTCTACACCAGGCTTGTATTCAGCATCCACATTTCATTCAGCTGCATCGTCGTCGTCCTCATCAAATACCAAGTCAGCTCTCAAAGCAAAGATTCCACCGCCCGGAAAGCCGTGACTTTAAAAAAAAATTTGTGAAGGATCAAAATATCCGTCAATTCAGAAAAAAAACTTCAGGAAACATAAACTTTACATGCAATAGAAATCCATTTATAACTCAGGTCTTGCTAAATACCAAAATCTAGTTGCTATGTGGCAAAGACAGACAAAGTGTTTAGTGTGCTTTTTCATACATTTTGGACTGGAAGTAGACTGTGCGCTGGCAGTTTTGGGTGAATCAAATTGTAAAGGGTTAATAGTTTGGTGAAACCCTGTATGTATGACTCTACAAATCTGAAAGCTAAAAAACCTGTACAGAATATGGGTAACCTGTACTAGTTGGCATGTATGTGTTGTACTGGTATTTGCATGATTTCTTATCCAGTCTTATCTGACTGTCATTAGTTGCATTTAGTCTCATAATCTCCTTGTGTGTGTGTGCTGATAGTCATATCCAATGCCATGGTCTTGTCCTGACCTACTTTCACTAATACTGGGAAGTATATGAAAATCATTATAAATTAAATCCAACACAAAAATAAGAGTTCTCAGTTTGAATGTCAGTCCTATTGTGTGGCTGTGAAACATGGAGAACAAAGAAAATTACAACCAGACAGATACAGACTTTTGTTAATGGATGCTGGCACATAGTAGAAGAATTGAAATGAAGTGGCAAGGTTACTCATGTGGAACTATGAAAAGAGCCAGACAGTCACCAGTGGAACAAATTGCTGGTATTGGACAGTACATCATGAAAACCAGTAAATAGCATTAACTCTTTGACTCTGCAATTATTTTCCACCCTATGCCATAATTTTAATTAACGACATACTAAAAACAACGCTCTGAGAGTTGTTCCAGGGTCAAAGAGTTAAAAAGGCAGTCCTTGTTCTGGAATCGCTAGGGTCAGAGAAATAAAGGGGGACTAAATTACACAAGGAGAAGAGAACTAGGAAAGGACGTGAAAGATAAAAAGAAGACATGGACAAACCTTGCATGGATGGCACAGAAAAGTAAAGATTGACATGTTTTGGTTGAGGACCAGTGTTCCACAGGGAGTGAAAGTTTTTGATTTGGATGATGTTTTCCTGACTTTGTTTATGAACTTATGTGGTTTTTCTAGTGTCTCATCATTTTCCAAAGTGATTCTGCCTAATTAAATTAATAAGTGGCAGCAGGTAAAAGAAAAATGAATTTTGACAGAAACAATGTGTATTCTAAAACGAAGATGGCTGTATACCGCTCCACCTATGTCCCAGTCTTGATATATGGATGCGAGTCATGGGCAATAACTACAAACCACAAAAGCCAGATCTAAACCTCAGAAATGAGGTATCTGAGGAAGGTGGTTAAAGTAACAAGAAGAAACATGGTCCGCAACCAGAGGATATGTCAAGGCCTAAAATGCCACCCCCTGCAGACCCAAGTAGAACAGTCCCAACTAAGATGAGGGATCCAGACCCCCAGGACGACCCAGATTCCGCTTGGAAGACAACATTAGACAATCTTTCAAGGACTAGAATGGAACCAGGCCAGGAGGAAGACAGCCGATAGGATAGTCTGGCACTCTCTCTTCCAAACCTCTACAACTCCTGGTAGAAGGGTAACAATTAAGTAAGTAAGTAAGGTTATAAAAAATAAAACAATGAATTTTGATAGAAACAATGTGTATTCTATTCATTGTTGCCAATCAGATTTGTAATCATCGTAATTTTCCTCCAGCTTTTGTTCGATTAATTAATACACCATTATGATTAATTTTTATCATGTCTAGGGACATGTACTACAGTTATGATAAACAGCTTTTATCTGTATTGCCTGTTGGGATTGTATGTGGAGTAACAGTTAACCAGCTGTAGTTCAAATAAACAATTTGGTTTTGTTTGATTACATTCGTTTTGTTAAATATGTTCATTCACTGTTGTTAGAGTAGTAAACATTAGAGATTGCTACTGTGTGTATGTGTCGAAACAATGCTTTGAAACAGCAGAATGTCCGAAAGATTCGACACACGGCCTTCTGTTGGTTTTGAAGCAGTTTCAGTTCCTGTCTGCCTCGCTGTTTTGCAGAGACACACTGTCTCACCATCTGTGAGCCTTTGTAAAATTTGAGTGAACCGTTCGGAACATTAGTATGGAATATCAAACATGTCATATTTTTCAGGGATGTGTTATGATGACTTGATTTTACAAGTGATATTATTTTTGCTGAGAAGTTATAGACACTGGAAATTGTGTCAGTGCTGCAGTTGTCAATGTTTTAGGCACTATGTTAAAGTTGAAAGTGTCCGTGTGTTCGTATAAATGTAATGGACACTTTATTAGCTCTGCTGGTATCTGTGTACTCGGTGTGGATTTGAATCATCGTCTACCAAAACTAGCTTACTCTAGTTTGATATTATGTGTTATTATTACTGTTATTATTATTGTTGCTTTTTATTATTTTCCCATATACTGCAGCTATCATCATATCTCCGTTTTATTTCATCATAATGAAGACGTGTAAAAATATTGAATTGTGGTCACCCGAAACGCCATAGATTTTCACACACGACAGTAGCGCGCAAGGAAAAACAATTCATGTACAGTATAGTAATGTATACTGTCTATTAGAGACTTCTTTCTCCCCGATACGGGCAATAGTGCCGTTGTGTCGACACACTGTTTCGACACAGTTTAAATCACTGAGCCGACTGTTTCGAAACAGCGGAGTGTGTCGATTTGCCCACCTCTAGTAAACATCAAAAGATATCTCAAACTTCTGTGGGCTTCTTTAAGATAGTTTAAAATATTGTGTATTCTGAGCAAAGATTTTTATCAGACCAGATTAGATCTACTGCCATCTTCATATCAAAGGTTAGCTGCAATGGATCTCCAGTGTCTTCTGTTTTGTTTTTGTTTTTCTTCATGGTACCCTATGATGGACTCTTTCCTGTCCATCTCTTGATGGGATCTTTCTTTTTATAGTTCTGTCTTCCTCTAGCATACTTAACTTCAACTTTTCCTTCCAACGTGCTTTTCAGAAAGGGTATTAAGTCTTTTTATATGACCAAATTATGTTATCTGTTTAACTTATGCCTTGTTTTGTTCTTTATTTATGTTTTCGTTCCTAGCTTTTCAGTGATTTATTTGCTTTCTTCTCTTTTCATGAGATGGGCCCCATTCTTCTATACAAACACATTAGAAGGACCCCAGTTCTTTCTTCTAACTGCTTATTCATTGTCTTTGTATCGGTGGCATACGATCAAAAGTATATATAATAGTTGATTACTGTTAGATTTAATTTGTGATTTATTTGTTTAGATGTTTGTACTGTTAGTTTTAATTTGTGATTTATTTGTTTAGATGATAGTACTGTTAGATTTAATTTGTGATTTATTTGTTTAGATGTTAGTATCTGTCTCATGTTACTGAATGTACTTTTGTCTATTCTTATTCTTGATTTTTTTTTCTCACATCTGCTATTATGTCCAAGATGTGAGAAACTCTTGACTATTTTTAGTTTCTTCCCCTTTAATCATATTTTACAGGTCTGTTTCCTAGAATCCGAATGCATGAAAATAAAAGTTTTTCCGGCCGACTTTTGGGCAGTTTTCAAACCAATTTTTGGGCGACTTAACCACTTTGAGCGATATCTAGAAACAGAACAAATCCGATTTCCAAAACATGGCGGTCCCCAAGCATTTTGGATTCTGGGATACAGACCTGTAGTAAGATTTATCTGATTCACAAATATTTCATTGGTTTAAGTAATTTATTTAAAATTATTGTTCTTATAATATAATTTTCCCAACCAAGCTATGATAATCATAATGGGAGGCAGGAAGACAACATCCATTGAAGACTTGTAAAAGGTTACATATCTCCTGCCAGTGGAGGATAGAAGAGGTAGCAGGGCCGAGCAACAAATGGAAAAATTGAGGATGCTGAAACACCACCAAGTGTACCAGAGAATAAGTGGTCTTGGAAAGGGAAGACTCGAGCGAAGCAACTTTGTGGAATCAACAAAATGATCACCTATGCTGGCCGAAAAACGCTAGACTTCAAAAATTGTGACAACAGAAGTAGGTAAAGGATCCCGTTTACACACCCATTGAGGCATATTGGGAATATGGTGTTAGGCCCATATTTTCTTGACCATTGGCACACTAGGGGTGATGTGGTCAGCATCACGCCGGCCGCCTTAATCTTCCCAGAATTTCTCTGGTACTCAATTCATGAGGCTGGGTTGACCCCGGAGCCATCAGCGATTAAAAAAATCCCACTTCAACTAAGGATCGAACCATGGACCACCGAGCTAGGAAGCCAGTGCACTAACCACTGCTATCACATTAATAGGTCAAGTTGTAGGAAGGTGGACAGAATACATAAAGTAGGTCTGTGATGATGAAAGATCAGATATAAATATTCATGACAACTGTGAAGGACCACCAAGACTTGCGGCAGAAGTTGACAAATTTAACAGTAGAGGAAATAGAGACTTCTGAGATTTTTTAATTGACGTTATAACAAAACTGTTGAATGACATCTAGAACAAAGAGGATGCATACTCTACTAAAACCCATATTCATAACTTTGTCATCAAATGTGAAGACCACCGCACAATTAGTCTTATGAGTTTTGTGACCTAAATATTAACAATTATCATGAGAAGTGAAATAAAAGCAGTAATTAGTGTTTGAGCAGTGCAGGTTTGTTAGAAGGTAAATTCTCAAAGAATGCCATATAATATATATACAGACCTATACTGCTCAAAAATAGTTAAAGGCCACTTTCAATTTTTAGGTCATTTCAACTATGGTCTATGCTGTTTTTTAAAAACCTGAACACTCAGTCAAAAAAGTTTTGCTGCATTTTGTTGCATGCTTAAACAATGTTTGTTAATCTGACAATAAATCAAATCTGTGTTACGTGTGTGTACCTCCAAGGTCAATCAAATGCACGTGGTGAAAAGGGAAATAATGCGTTTGAAAATGCTTCCTATGGCAAAGCCTGTTGATAACATTGCTGAAATTTGCTTTTCACGTGCAAGTCGTGACTATGGTGAACACATTTCACCCACTTTTCGGAAGGAACGGGCAATGGGTATGTTTGTAACATTTACCATTTTAGCCATGGCTCAGCTAAGACGCTTGACCAATGTTGACAGATGGAGAGCGATGGCATGGCTGCAGGATGATGTAGGACTGCGAGAAGTTGCTAGGAGATTAGGAGTTGCCTACTCTGTCATACAAACTCTGCGTGATTGTTATAATGCAACCGGCAGTGTCGCAGAACAGCGCAGGTCAGGACCTCCAAGGTCTACCACAAGACGGCAAGACACGCTGAGCCACAGCTTAGTTGAAATGACCTAAAAATTGAAAGTGGCCTTTAACTTTTTTTGAGCAGTATATATGCTTCTTATGCTTTTTTGGATTACACTAAGATATTAGGACAAGGTGAAACATGAAAAAAATTTATCAGTGTTAAAAGGATAAAATTTCTCATCAAAGACCTGAGAATAATAAATAAAAAAATATGTATACGGTACTTGGAAACAAACATAAATTATAATTTTTTTGGTTTTTAAATATATTTTTTTTTTTTTTTTTTTTTTTTTTTTTTTCTTAACCAGCGGCACTTAGGCTTTCAGCCCTTCGGCCCAATGACATGTCATTGCGAGGCTGGGGAACCTGAGGACTTTCCTTCAAACCCGGTCAGGAGCTTCGCTCCTTCCCATCCACAGAGGGTTTATCACAGGAGCCGTTCAGGCTATTCAGTCAAATTTCCGGCCGTAAACATTTCTTCAAACGCCGACGCCCGGGTTTGAACCATGAACACCTGGTCGCCAGTACAACGCCGAAGCCATTACACCAGCGCGGCTCCCTTTTAAATATATAAAGTATCCCATTCAACCCTTGATGGGTTATAATTAGGACATATGGTGTACTAATTCAAGAAAATAAAAGTCAGATTTCCAGTATTCAAATATAGTACCTCCTCCACTCAGTCCAAATAGAGTAAATCAAAACCAAATTTGTGTGGATGTTTTTGTGTGTGACCTCCTTTCCAAGAAACAAACAAACAATAAAAAAAAACTAAAATTAAGTCTCTCATAACTGTCCTGTTGTTAACAAGGTGAAAAAGCCAGAGGGTGTCCGAGATTACATCAAATTCACCAATTATAAATTATCGGCCATAGAAGCACCCCATTAGACTACCCTTTTTCCTCACACCATCACTGATCCTTAAATGTCAATTTTAGTTCTTGTTATATACTGTTTAACAATATTGTGCAACTCTCTAGGTCTATAATTATAACAATTGTCAGCCATAGAGGAATGTTTCATCATATGAACAAGCAGATGTTACCATATCTATATGGCATGGGGCCATCACTACAGCTGGTCTCTCAACAGGAAATCTGAACATCATGTGCTCCAGCAGTTTCTGTAGCAAGTTATTTTACATGATGAGATTGCCATTTCCACGTATGGCCTAACATTAGTTACCTTTGACAGACATGTCTGAGGGTATGGAGGTTCTATAACTTCTTTCGCCTCAGAGACACCCCACTTCCCACTCGAAACTTCTATTGTCTAAGTAAGTGAAGTTAATATTGACATGTTAAATTAGTTTGTTTTGTTTTTGTGTGCTATTAACTTTTTTTTTTTCATCCACAAGCATTACTACCAACATTCACTATCAGTTAACAATGGAAGGCAGCCTAAATGCTTGCTAAAGCATATTGCCGTATCATTTCAATTTATATAGAAGTAGGGCAGTGGTTTTAAGTCTTTTACGACCATGACCTAAATTTCAGTTTGTGAACTGACGACCCATGTACCGTTATGCAGTGCATACAGGAGTTCAACCAAAGGTGTTACTGAGGCCCGAAAGGATCCCGTTACACGCCCATTGAGGCAAATTGGGAATATGGTGTTAGGCCCATATTTTCTGGACCATCGGCATGCCAGCCACCTTAACCTTTCCAGAGTTGCTCTGGTACCCAATTCATGAGGCTGTGTCGAACCCGGAGCTGTTTGCGGTCTAAAAAATCCCACCTCAACTGGGGATCGAACTATGGACCAATGAGCTAGAAATCCAGTGCACTAACCACTACGCTACCGCAGCTCTGAGGCCCCGAAAAGGGGGGGGGGGGGGGGAAAGATTAGTAACACAGTAATCTACCATGCATGTCATAAGCGACTAAAGAGGGTTGGGCATGGAGCTGGTTACACCACCCAGTAAACATTTTTAGCTACAAAAAAAACTTCAACAAGACAAAATGGACAGGTCTACTAAAGAAAATAATTCAAATTGGTCATCCAAGCAGAAAAAGGTCCTCTGATAAGGAGGTGAATGACGCAATCTAATAATAATAGCCCTTTCAGTCATAACTGACTATAGGACTATGCCCTTGAGGTGACAGCCCTCAGCTGCTTATTTTCCTGGTGTTCATTTTGACGTTTTCTCTTCTCCCTTCTGCTTGTTGTGAGAGCTTTTCACCCAATCTGAGGGGGCGCCGTAGAGAGCATCGTCACTTGGTGCGATCTGCAGCGTCATCCTCCCATGTTGCTGGATTTATGTCCAGTGCCCTCATGTCTCTCTTGCACACATCTTAGAATCTCAGCTGCGGTTGCCCAACTGTTCTTTTGCCATCTGCCAGTTGTCTGTAGAAGATATATTTCTGGATGCGACCATCTTCCATGCGGCGGACATGGCCAAGCCAGCGTAGTCTGCGCTGTCTAAGCAGTGTATACATGCTTTGAAAGCCAGCACGTAACAACACCTTGACATTTGTGATTTTATCTTTCCACGAAATACCGAGGATGTGGCATAGACACCATAGATGGAAGGTATTGAGCCTTCTTTCTTGCTTAGCATAGGTTGTCCATGTCTTGCTGCCATATAGAAGTGTGCTGGTGATGCAGGCGTTATGTATCGCAGCTTTGGTCTTCGTGAGTTTGGAGGCGGGCAAAGGTAGCTACAGCTTTGCAAATGCGGCTGTCAATTTCCTGTCCTGTGAGAGTTTGTCATTGATGGTAGACACCACGTATGTGAAGTGGTGCACCACTGCCAATTTATAGTTGTCGATAGTGATAACTGGTGCAGCACATCACTTTTCTTTAGACTTATTGTGAGGCCAAAGTTCTTGCATGCTTAGGCGAAGCGATTCATCAAGCTCTGAAGCTCCTGTTGGCTTTGAGTGACGACTGCAGTGTTATCTGCGAATAACAAGTCTCTTATAGTGACCCTTCTGATTTTTGTTACTACCTTCAGCCTTGCGAGGTGAAACAGTCGGCCATCTGCCCTAGTGTGAAGGCATATTCCTTCAGTTGCATATCTGAATGCATGTTTCAAGAGTAAGACAAAGAAGATCCCAAAGAGGGTTGGAGCCAGAATGCAGCCTTGTTTAATTGCCACTGCATTTGTTAAAGGGCTGTGATGTGCTTCCAGCGTATTGGACTGGTCTCTTCATGAATTCATGGAATGACTTTATCATTTCCAGCAATTTAGCAGGGCAGCCTATTTTGAAGAGGTCCATCCCTGCTAACTTAGTCAAATGCCTTTGTGAGGTCTAAAAAGGCGATATATAAAAGCCTTTTCTGCTCTCTTGATTTTTGCTGAAGCTGGTGGAGAGAAAAGATCATGTCTGTTGTTGATCTACCAGCTCGGAATCCACACTGGGACTCTGGATATATGAGCTCAGCTAACTTGTGTAGTCACATTAAGATGACTCTGGCAAAAACCTTACCAACAATACTAAGAAGAGAGATGCCTCTGTAGTTATTGCAATCACTTCGGTCTCCTTTATTTTTATACAGTGTTACAATCTTGGCATCTGGCATGTCTTGAGGAATCGTTGTCTCTTCCCAGCACTGACTCAACACCATTTGCAGTGAATCTAATAGCGTGCTCTTACAACATTTAATTAAATCGGGAGGAATCACATCACTGCCTGGTGCTTTGCCAGAGGCCAAGCTATCAATGGCCTTGCTGAGTTCTTCCAATGTTGGTTCAGCATCCAGCTCCTCCATAGTTGGCAGACATTTGACAGCGTCAGTGTATTTTCTCTAGCGTAAAGCTCAGAGTAGTGCTCGACCCACCTCTCCATCTGCTTACCCTTATTGGTTAGCTTCTCTCCACTGATGTTTTTAGCGGTGCCGTCTTACTTTTTTGTGGACCTAGGGCTTTCTTTATACTGGCGTACATTTGTCAAGTGTTGCCTGTTTGCACTGCGGCCTCGATGCTCTCGCTGAGCTGGAGCCAACTATCATTTGCACAGCGTTGGACTTTGCTTCTTGTAGCCTTCAGGATCTGTAGGGTTCTAGCACTCGGTGAATGTTTGTATTCAATCACTGCGCTTAGCTTCAATCACTTCTAATGAAGCATCAAACCAAAATTTTGACTTTGCTGTCTTCTTACCAAAGGTGGCAAGCGCAGTACTGTGAATGGTGTTCTGCAGGTGCTCCCTGTTCTCTGTAACAGTGTCACCATGCTGTGGACTACTGGCACGACCTTAAAGAAAGTGCACAGAAGTGAAAATATGGAGGAAAACATAGAAAGAACTTGAGCTGATGGCACGTGACAGCAGGACTTGGTATGCTTTTGTTGATGGCCTATGCTTCCTTGGGAGTTAAAGGGTATTGACTGATTGAACAGTAAACCATTAACCAGCTGTAGTTTAAATAATCTTTAGTTTAAGTTGAGTACAATCTTATTGTTTTGTTATAGATATTCACAAACACTCACACTGTTAGCTGTCAGATGTGTGAACATCACAAGATATCTTCTGACTGTTTGTTTCACTGTCATCATCATTACTGTATTAGGCAGGACTTCATCTTCTGTGCCATCATTAAGTTTTTCCCCTATATCCTGTCTTTGTGTGTGTGTCAGTCCCAAGTTCTGTTCTGTACATGTTACTGAGTCTCCCTCTTTCTTTTACCTTGGAGCTCCCACAACAAGGAGTGCCTTGTAATGTTGTCAGCTGATTTCCTCAGTGTGCCATATCCTATTAATGACCTACCAGCTCCCTAAAACCTTCTCACCACTTGCTCCACTGGTATTTGCATAATTTCTTTCCATCAATTCCACATTGGTGTTCTTGTCATACCATTTTATTTCTTCTATTCTACGAAAGCAGCTATTTATAAAAGCAAATGTTTCCTTGACTATGAAAAGGCATTTGATAGTGTAGACAGGAAATCACGTTGGAAGCTGATGAGGCGTTATGGAGTTCCCATGAAGATCATTAACTTAATAAAGAAGACTTAATGACAACACGACATGCAGAGTTCTTCATGAAGGACAACTTACAGAACCGTTTGGGATTAAAACAGGTGTGGAACAGGGATGCCTGTTGCCTCCATTTCTGTTCTTACTTGCAATAGATTCGGTTATGAAAACATCAACATCACACAACGAGTGGAATCTGACTAAACAGTTTGATGATCTAGATTTTGCAGATGACTTGGCTCTTCTGTCTCATAACTATAATCAGATGCAAGACAAAATGAAAATATTCGATGAGAGGTCACAACAAGTGGGCCTGAAAATACACAGGGAAAAGACAAAGATAATGAGAATAAATACAAGAAATGATAACAAGGTTGAACTTGAAGAAACACTACTACAAGATGTAGAATCGTACACATATCTTGGCAGCAATTTAGACCAAATCCAGATAATGAAATCAAAATGAATACATAAAACAAGAGGAGCTTTCATTGTATTGGGAAACATAGAGATCAAGAGAAATCAAGTCCAACACGAAAATAAGAATCTTCAACTCAAATGTCAAGTCAGTCCTTTGTATGGCTCTGAAACATGGAGAACAACAAAAACAACAACCAAAAAGCTACAGACTTTCATAAAGGGAGTCGAGTTTCACTCAGTGCTGCTATGTCAATGTTGTATATGGCCAGTTCTCTCCCAATCAGGGCAGTTCGCCTCTCAGGTCTGTTTGCGTTAAAGTCTTTGTCAAGGAGAGTGCGCACATTCCATGCACCTAGAATGAGGGGGAAAAATCTGTCCTTCTTTTCTTATGTGTCGCCCGCCGAAGTAGGGTACCCACCAACCGCGGTAAGCTGGTTAGGTAATGGTGGAGCAGGCAATGTTTAGGGCACCTTTTCTAGCCCCTTCCTCATGCCATGGAGGTGAGCAGTGCTTTCCTGAAGAGGGCTGCTCAGTCACTCAGGGGGCTGCCGAATCCAACTGTTGCTCCGATCAGTGGAAGACGACCATATGGCCTGAGCCGCCTGTGTGTAGGTCTGCGACTACGACTGCCAGCGCACCCACGCCTGCCGCTCGCCCATCGCCACAGGACTTGTGAGTGAATGGATGAAAGAGTGACTTGTGCAGTGATTTGGATTAAAGTGAGGAAGAGTTGCGCAATTTGTCGACCTCACTCTCTCGCCTGGGTTCATCTGAATCCAGCGGCAAGACAAGTCAAGACGATTGGAGATGAAGTCAGGAGCAGTGGATGACCAGGGCTTTCTACGTGCCTCGCCGTGCTCCATACGCTCCACAGCGCGTTGCTGGTAATCGCCGTCATGCCCGTTGAACCAAAAGGTGGTTTCTTCCGCGCAGTCTATCGAATCCAGTCTTCGCATGCATGGGTAGGCAGACCATAACTCACCGAAGGTTTATAACCAGTCGGCTACCCTCACCTAGTTTAGCCGGCCTGTCAAAGCCGTTTCCCGGGGGGTGGCTGCTGTCGCATGCTGACAGCTACGAGGAGCCACACGTCGCGTGGTGAGAAAAAATACGCAAAACAAATTCTTGGTTCGTGATACGTTTAAACCGAGCGGACGCGAGTGCCTCTCTCTATCATTTTCTAGCGCTGTGTACGGGCTACATAAAACGAAGCGATATTTGTTTTTGATGGCTAACGAAAACAATTCATATAAAAGGAAGGAATGATCAGAAAGAGTTGATAATAGTATCGTTAGGAGCGGAGAAGTCCACATTTATTTCCTATCAAACAACTAATTCCACCGTTGTTGCAAAAAGAAGATAGAAGCTTGAGAACATACAACTTCATCATATTTTGTCAAGTTAAGCCACTTTGGAAAATTATATAAATTCTAAGACAAACCCAATAGAGGAAATTATTGGAGGGAAAGAAGCTGTTGATGGTACAATTAAAGTAAGGTATAAACACATATGATTCATACAAAAGATAAAAAGAACGGAACGGAGGAAGAAAATAAGAAAACACAAAACCGCTGCGCGAGCCGTTTGGAACGAACATTTTAGCCGCAGACGTGAGATGCTTTCTCGCTCGCTCGCTGGCTGTGTATAAATAGAGAGAAATCGTAACAGGAAAAGAAACAAAGATAAAAATCCAGTACCATGGTGGACAGACAGATGTTCAGAACAACTGAAATTGAGGGAGAGGGCCCTTACAAAGTATAGAAAAGCCAAAACTAAAGAGAATTACACAAACTATAAAAAAATAAGAAATGAAACAAATAAAATAATATTCAGAGCTAAAGAAAAGAGTTGGAGAAAATTTTGTCAAACATTAAACCATAGGTCCCAAATAACTACAGTTTGGAGAAAACTAAAAGCAATTAAAGGAGGAAACAGCAAGAAATTTAAAATCCCAACAATTAAAATACCAGAGAGAGCTGAAACAGATAGAAAAAAAGCCAACATACTAGCTAAATACTTTTATCAGGTTAGTTCAACAGACAGTCTAGATAAGGCAGAAATAAATAGACGAAAAACACTGCTAGAAAAATTAAAAGAAGAAAATATGGAAACCACACAGGATGCTAAGTATTTAAATGCAGATATTACAGTAGATGAAATAGAAAGAGCTTTAGCAGAAAAAACCAATACTACCTCTGGGGAAGACATTCTGAGCTATGAAATCCTCAAAAAGGTACCAAATACAACTCTAAGAGTGATTGCATCCCTCTACAACAAAATCTGGCACACGGGAAAAATACCATGTTCATGGAAGACAGCAGTAGTCATCCCCATACTAAAGCCAGATAAGGAAGCACATGATTGTGGTGAAGTGGGAAGTTATAAATACTTATAGGGAACTTAGTGTACTGACTGAGATCAGCTGTGAAGGTATCTATATCTATTAAGAGTAGTGTATTATAGATAACCTTACTTGCTACCACATATCTATATATCTCAGTCAGAATTATTCTGGAATAGTGTGATGCTACGTTATGTGTCTAGGGTATGAGTATGGTGAAGGGTAAGTCACAACAACAGACAGATAAACAATTTAATTTAATCCACTACTCTTGACAACACTGTGACACTCACATACATATACCACTCTACAAAGATATCTTAAAAGAGTCACTGATAAACTTTCAAATAACAACATGTATTCATTACTGGCATGAATGAATATGTGTCCTGATTCAACTACAAGGGAACCAGGAATCACAATCAATTTAAATTACAAGTTATGTACAGAATGTATTTAATATGAATATTGTAGTGACATATATTAGTACAAATGTTCTATGTGTGTCAGTTGTGTAGTAGTAAAATGAGGTAATACTGGTTTTGTTTTGTTCAAGCTCTGTTGGTATTTGTCATCATGACTTCAATAGTTTGTCTTTAGGGACCAGTATTGGAGATGTTCACAGTTCCTGATTTTAAGACAAGTAAATTCCCCTCTGAATAGTATTTTTATAAAGTTATTTCAAGATGAGGGGACATAATGTTGAGCTCAGCTGGCCAACTCTGCTTATCTTGAGTGATGGCGGCAGGAAAGGACTCCTCTGCTCGAATTCTCCTCTGGGCTCAGGAGACACCTCACTGATAGCTAAAAAGACCAAGGAGTATGCTGTCCGACTCTGGATTCAGCAAATCTCTGACCAGATGCTGCTCAGTACCATCAAGACCACTGTCCCACAATTCATACGAATAACACAGATACGTTGATTAGCAATGAATTCTGGCACAAACTGGCACAAACTTCCATCTGCCTATGTTCCAGGCTTTTATTGAGCCAAATATATGCTGGCTTCACGCACTGATGCTTTATCAAGCTATTTTAAACAAGTGGTCTCGAACTAACGCTCCCAAGTGTGTATATCAGCGAGACTGGCCAATGAGCCACGTTTCGACAAGTGTTTGAAAAAATGTTATCTTTTCCCGTCTCCCCTAACAACCAAGATAGTATTTATAGCCCGACCAATCGTGGTTAGGCTTTCATTTGTTGCGCTCCAATCAATTTGGAGTTTACATGGTAGGCTATTTATGTAACGTAAGGTTTTTTTTTCAAACACGTTAAAAAAAAATCTTATGAGCAGAAATGATTTTATGCTGTCAGGCACCCCCAATATTTTATTTTGGGTATAATTTATTAATTCCTGGACTATTGCGTAACGTTTTACATATTATTTGTCAGCAAGCCCTAAGGAACCCAAAAATACTAATTTAAAGGAGCTACGTGGCTGCGTTCAAAATATGCAATTTCTTCTACCTCCTGTTTGGAAGATGTGCTGTCTGGGTACTGTTATGTTTTCAACCGTAAACCCATCTAATGTTATCTTTTCTAATAAGAGTCTGTTATGATTTATAAACCTAACTCTGGGAAAGGGTAGTGTATTTTATCACTGTCCGTCTGAAAAAGTTAGTGCTTGTAGACTTACACGCGTGATGCCAGCATTTGTATATCGCGCGTCGCGTGTTGCATGCGTTCCTGATTTTCAGCCCTCCCCTCTCGCTATCCTTTTGTCCATCTGTTCGTTCGTTTTGGTAACGTAATATAATTAATGTTAGGATTAATTTAGGTCATTACGCATTACGTCTCAATGTTTTTCTTAGAAATGCAGCACACGTTTCATTGAAGAAGGCGGGTAATAATACAGTAAGCTTTTATATCAACGTGAAAGCGTTACAATTTGCAGACGAAGCAGAAAACAAGGGGGATTTCGAGTACATTCTTTGTGACAGCACTGTCATTTTACCATTGCTCTTCTCTTTATTAATTTTATTTGTTAGGCTTCATATTTACCTAATAATTTATATATGTGGATTAGAATATTTCATGACACCTCCCCTCTTAAAACAGACATTATATGTCAGTCCTTTATTCTATATACACATAGAGAAATTTATTATTATTTCTGGGGTTTACGGTGATTCTCATCACACGGATGGCGGCTTAAAAAATCCGCTCCCAGATTGGTTTTTTCCAGATATATATTCAATGCTAAAATTATATGGAGCCAGAAGCAAAGACCATCGGAGTAACCTAGAGTTCTCATGCTTAGCCTGTGCTAAAAACGATAAAGGTTTGTGGTCAGTTTGCAACTTAAATGCCTTCCCATATAGATAAATATTGAATTTCTTTATTGCCCATATTACTGCAAGACATTCTTTTTCGCTAGTTGAGTAGTTGATTTCAGCTTTATTCAACTTTCTGCTAGCATATGCCACTGGGCTTAATTCCCCATCCAATGCATCTGATTTCTGTAGTAAAGTTGCACCTAACCCAATATTACTTGCATCCGTCCTTACTATGAATTCTTGACTTAAGTCAGGTAATTTCAAAATGGGTTTACTTGTGAGCTTTTCCTTCAATTCTTGGTAAGTCATTTCACATTGTGGTGTCCATGTAATGCGATCTGGAAGTCCTTTACGTGTCAATTCCGTTAAAGGTGCACATATGGAATTAAAGTTTTTGATATACTTCTGGTAGAAACCACATAATGAGACAAAGGATCTCACGTCCTTCTTGGTTTGTGGTCTCGGGGCTTTCTGTAGTTTTTCTAAATTCTTTGGGTCAGGGGTCATATTTCCCTGATAAACTGTGTGTCCCAAAAATTCCAATTCTTTACATCCAACGCAACATTTGGTTGGTCGGGCTGTTAAATTTGCCTCCCTAAGTCGATCAAACAGCATGTTCAGAGAGTCAATGTGTTCCTCAAATGTTTCTGTTGCTATAAGGATATCATCCATAAAATTTGTTATACAGGGATTATTCAGAGGATCCAATAATTTTCTCATCATTCTAGAGAAGACACTAGGCGCATTCTTCAATCCAAATGGCAATCTATTAAACTCATAGTGTCCTTCTGAGGTACTAAAAGCTAGGTATGGTCTAACCTCAGGTTTTACTGGAATCTGATAGTATCCTTTACTCAGATCCACTTTTGAGAAATATTTAGCTTTATTTAACCTGGCAAACAGCTGATTTGTATCCGGCAATGGATCCACCTGTCCTTCTGTAATAGCATTCAGTCTCCTGTAATCTATACAGAGTCTATGTTCTCCAGAGGGCTTCCTTAAGAGTACAACACCGGAACTATACGAAGACTCACTGTGCGAAATAATTCCTTCCTTCAATAGATAGTCTATCTCTTCCTTCAAAGCTTTTTCCTTAGCAAACGGAATCGAATATGGTTTCATACAGACAGGTGTGGAGTCTATGAGTTTCATATCATATTCCAATAGGTTTGTATGCCCTGGTCGGTCTGTTAACACCTCTGCATGATTATTTAGAACCTGTTGCACTCTCTCTTTCTGAGTTTTCGTTAAATGTGTACTGATTTTCACCTGTGCTGCTGTCTCACAGGGGTGTAATGGATATTCAAATGATGAAAGTGGTTCCTTTTTCATCTCCATGGCGATGGACAAGGTCAACAAGTGTGTCTCTTCCTGATGTTCTCTTTCCAAATATTTCTTCAGGAGATTCACATGATAGATTTTTTTCTTTCCCCTTCTTATCTATCTTATAATTTGTTCTAGACACCTTCTCTAGAACTGTATATGGACCCTGCCATCCAATTTGTAACTTATTCTGACTCCCAGGCAAAAGAAGCAGTACTTTCTCTCCCACAGCCAAATTTCTGTCTTTCGCCTTCCTGTTATAATAGGCAGCATGTTTCTTCCTGGCTTGTTTCAAATTTTCATTGGCAAGTTTCCAGCCAGTTTTTAACCGAGTGGTCAGCTCATTCACATATTGGTATGAAGATGTAATGTTTTCCTCTGCCTTTTCATCAGTCCACGTTCTTAACAAAGCTACATATGGACCTTTAATTGTGTGGACCTATTTGTCCATGCACCGGTATGGTCTCTTCCACTTGAAGCTTTATAGTGATGATTTTTCCTCCCAGAATTATCATTCACAAAACGACCGCTACCAATTTTTCTTTTGGGGCTTTCTCCCCTCTTAAAATTCTTGATGAGAGATTTCCTCTCTACATCTTCTTCCTCCAGTTTGTTTAAGTCCGATTGAGGGATTGTCGGCTTATCCTGGGGTAAGACATCTTTTTGCACTCTCCGCATAGTGGCCATTGTAAAACAGTTAAGTGAAGCTTGTCCGTGAAAAGGGGCTTCCCATTCCATTTGGTCCACTTTATCAAATCTATTTTTTCCTTTTATTGTCAGGCCTGATTTTGCCCCATGGCGTGTCCAGGTCCTGATCCATGTTCCCACTTGTGGGTGTTCCCTCATGTGCTATGCTACACCTTTCTACAAAATTCTCAATGTCCCATCTTGCTTTGGGCCAATAATAATTGTGAGCCACCTTTTGAATGATGGTACCTATCTTCTCATGGTCCCCATCTGGTTTCACATGTAGGCTCCTTATTAATTCTGTCCTGTATCTTTTTGGAAGAACCAGCTGTCCGTGACCATTGGATCTAGTTCCAGTCTTCCTATACATCAACTTGTTTTTCATGTAAAAATCTCCCTTGCCTGGAGTTGTATGACAAGTTGACAATTTTCTGAAACAAGGCTTGAGTGTTTTATCCCCAGCCTGTGCCTTCCTCATCTCTTCTGGAGTGGTATCTAACATAATATCCTCCTCCTGTCTTGAGGTCGACCTGACCTGAAGGGTTGCCATATACACAGGTTTCCTTCTGCAACGGTCAGTGTCATGATTGTCCATCTGACAATTTTTACACCACCTTTTTCCTTGGTTGAAAGATTTTCTTTCATCATATTTCCTTTCATCGAATTGTGGGAATTTATTTTTATTGTCATACCGTGGCCTATCAAATTGGTGCTTACCTTTATTTTGATCCCTAGGATCAAATTTATTAAAGTTCTGTGGTGCCCTAAAGTTGTCCACCTGTTTCTTTTTATTACCTGTTACCTCTGCTTGAGCTGCTTGATACCTTTCAGCAACATTTAGCAACTCACCCAGCCTCTCTGCACCTTGTTCCATGAGAAACTTTCTCAGGTCTGGAGCCATGGACTCTCTTAGTTGCTCTATAAGGACCATTTCCTTAAGATCTTGGGTTTTCCCCAGAGAAGTCCATTTCTCCAAGTATGTCTCGATTCGTGCAGAGAACTGGTGATAGGTTTCACCTGACAGTAGTTTAGCATTCCTAAATTTTTTCCTGTAAAACTCTGCATTCTTTTCATACCTTAACAAAAGAGCCTGCTTTAGCATGTCATAATTTTCCTGATCACCTCTGCTCATTTTTGCAAAAACTTCATAAGCTGCCCCACGAAGTCCCTGAGATAACTTTAAGCTCCACCTTTCTCTCTCTAACCCATACGTGGTAGCTAATAGTTCATACCTATTTATATAGCTCTCAATATCATCGTCTTTCTCAACAAAATGATCTAAATGAAAGTTCATAGCTGAGGTTGAGGCTCCCTGAGTAACCGTAGCATCAGAGGCAAAGGGACTGGCACCATTTTCAGGAGCATGGCCTTGAAACTCAAACTCCCTTAGTCGTAACTCATGTTCCCTTTGTAATCTCTTCTCCTCCTTTTCTGCTTCCCTCTCTGCAGCTAATCTCTTCTCTTCCCTTTCTGCAGCTAATTTCTTCTCTTCTCTTTCTGCAGCTAATTTCTTCTCTTCTCTTTCTGCAGCTAATTTCTTCTCTTCTGCTTCCAATTTCTTAGCCTCTTTGTCAGCCTCAATCTGCAACCTCTTAGTCTCAGCCTCAGCCTCAGCTTGTAACTTCTTAATTTCCTTTTAAGCCTCTAACTTTCTTTCGGCTTCTTTTTCTAATCTTCTTTCTTCGCGTTCAATAAATTTGTCACATTCCGTTGTGACATAGGCAACCATAACTTGCCCATCTAATCCTAACTCTTTTGCAGTCTGAACCGCAGCAGATCGAAATTTGGCCAGGTCCGCCATTGTCTATCAGGTAAATTTATACAATGTCTAACCAACAATTCAATCTCTAATGGACAACACAGGCACCGTGAGCTCAACCTTATTTAATTCCACCCAAGGATACCTTTTAATTCTTATATTCCCTGAAGTGAATTACCCCCAATATTTTTAATAGTTAAAGATTCAAAATCCCAAGAGCGAGACCCCAATATATGTGGTGAAGTGGGATGTTATAAATACTTATAGGGAACTTAGTGTACTGACTGAGATCAGCTGTGAAGGTATCTATATCTATTAAGAGTAGTGTATTATAGATAACCTTACTTGCTACCACATATCTATATATCTCAGTCAGAATTATTCTGGAATAGTGTGATGCTACGTTATGTGTCTAGGGTATGAGTATGGTGAAGTGTAAGTCACAACAACAGACAGATAAACAATTTAATTTAATCCACTACTCTTGACAACACTGTGACACTCACATACATATAACACTCTACAAAGATATCTTAAAAGAGTCACTGATAAACTTTCAAATAACAATATGTATTCATTACTGGCATGAATGAATATGTGTCCTGATTCAACTACAAGGGAACCAGGAATCACAATCAATTTAAATTACAAGTTATGTACAGAATGTATTTAATATGAATATTGTAGTGACATATATTATTACAAATGTTCTATGTGTGTCAGTTGTGTAGTAGTAAAATGAGGTAATACTGGTTTTGTTTTGTTCAAGCTCTGTTGGTATTTGTCATCATGACTTCAATAGTTTGTCTTTAGGGACCAGTATTGGAGATGTTCACAGTTCCTGATTTTAAGACAAGTAAAATCCCCTCTGAATAGTAATTTTATAAAGTTATTTCAAGATGAGGGGGCATAATGTTGAGCTCAGCTGGCCAACTCTGCTTATCTTGAGTGATGGCGGCAGGAAAGGACTCCTCTGCTCGAATTCTCCTCTGGGCTCAGGAGACACCTCACTGATAGCTAAAAAGACCAAGGAGTATGCTGTCCGACTCTGGATTCAGCAAATCTCTGACCAGGTGCTGCTCAGTACCATCAAGACCACTGTCCCACAATTCATACGAATAACACAGATACGTTGATTAGCAATGAATTCTGGCACAAACTGGCACAAACTTCCATCTGCCTATGTTCCAGGCTTTTATTGAGCCAAATATATGCTGGCTTCAACGCACTTTTGCTTTATCAAGCTTATTTATAGAAGTGGTTTCGAACTAACGCTCCCAAGTGTGTATATCAGCGAGACTGGCCAATGAGCCACGTTTCGACAAGTGTTTGAAAAAATGTTACCTTTTCCCGTCTCCCCTAACAACCAAGATAGTATTTATAGCCCGACCAATCGTGGTTAGGCTTTCATTTGTTGCGCTCCAATCAATTTGGAGTTTACATGGTAGGCTATTTCTGTAACGTAATTTTTTTCAAACACGTTAAAAAAAAATCTTATGAGCAGAAATGATTTTATGCTGTCAGGCACCCCCAATATTTTATTTTGGGTATAATTTATTAATTCCTGGACTATTTGCGTAACGTTTTACATATTATTTGTCAGCAAGCCCTAAGGAACCCAAAAATACTAATTTAAAGGAGCTACGTGGCTGCGTTCAAAATATGCAATTTCTTCTACCTCCTGTTTCGAAGATGTGCTGTCTGGGTACTGTTATGTGTTCAAACGTAAACCCATCTATTGTTATCTTTTCTAATAAGAGTCTGTTATGATTTATAAACCTAACTCTGGGAAAGGGTAGTGTATTTTATCACTGTCCGTCTGAAAAAGTTAGTGCTTGTAGACTTACACGCGTGATGCCAGCATTTGTATATCGCGCGTCGCGTGTTGCATGCGTTCCTGATTTTCAGCCCTCCCCTCTCGCTATCCTTTTGTCCATCTGTTCGTTCGTTTTGGTAACGTAATATAATTAATGTTAGGATTAATTTAGGTCATTACGCAGTACGTCTCAATGTTTTTCTTAGAAATGCAGCACACGTTTCATTGAAGAAGGCGGGTAATAATACAGTAAGCTTTTATATCAACGTGAAAGCGTTACAATTTGCACACGAAGCAGAAAACAAGGGGGAAAATATAAAAATTTGCCATCTAAAAGCATAATTTTATAAATCCAAACACAACAGGCTGATCGATAATGAGAATTATAACCATACGTACAATAGATATATGCTAGGCTGGAAAATATAATTTCTAAAACAGGCAATATCAAAAGGAATATAAAGAGTTGTTCACGCTATATTCCGCATCTCATTAGCAGAATCATATTTTATGGAGGAAGCAGTGCACTATTAATAAATCCCGGCAAAGAAGATGGTATACCTAGCAAACCTACGATTACTAAGTGATACCACTTCGTTCGAGAGGCTAACGATTTTCATGGACAACAGCAAATACATTTTTCAAATTAAGGTAATAGCAGCAACACTCATGCCAATTCACCTAGAAATGAGCTTAATTTTTACCAGCTCAATTTTATACGATATGGTATGCACCTATGGTGTGAATCGGTTTCAGGACTTGGACGGGACCGTAAAACAACCTATCACAGTCTATCATACTGGATGCAGGTACATACTAGAAAGGCGGATAGAAATCACCCATTCCTCTACCGACAGTACAATTTAACAAATGGATATATTAATTGGACTGGGGTGAACAGGGGGATCTGGTATCAAAGATCTTTAACAAGAGAACCATGGGAATGACACTGAGTGCCATCAGTAGAGGGCTTTACCATTCGGCTGAAACAACTCTAATTGAGATAAACATTAATCTGCTGACCACGTGGGTTTGTTCTTTGCATAGGCGGGTGGCCCATATTCAACTGGCCAATTTATTTGCATGGGTGGACTCGGCGTAGGAGCCGGACAACTACGAGCTGGCTCGAACTGTGCGCTAGAGTAGAGCTGATAAGGACGAAGACAATGGCTGGCAGGGGGGATTTTTCGCTGGAGTTGGTATATGAAAGAGACGGATCCGGGGTGCGTGATGCAACTTTGGCTAATGCCCGGGTCTGTAGGCGGCGCCCGCTTCGCCCCTATCCTCCTTGACTGCCGACTCCCTCAAGAAAATACAAAGAACGGAGAGAGAGAAATGCAGGTGGGTTTGATTGTACGCTTGGCGTATATTTAAAGGGCTGGGATTATGGGCAAAACCATGGGATTCATAATCTTCGCACGCAAAGCTATCAATAACACCGAAGTATAAAGCAGCTAACCTCGGTGGCAACACAGCAAGGGCGAACGCTCGCCATGCGGCCCATCGCACACTCATATCGCGACTTACGTTAAGAACCCTTTCTTATTCTATGACAGTCAATACAGGCTAGGATAAACGATTGATTAACCGAAGGAATAGCCTGCACAGCACCTAGAGTGCGAATCCAGTTTAGAATTCGAACGCATTTCGTTCGATCACATAATCCAGTCCAATGTGTTTTGCATAGGTGTTTAAAATTGAGCTAATACGAACATAGTTACTCAATAGAGTAACAATGGCGAAAGCACATATTTATACACGAACAACATCCAAAAAATGTAACGACACTAACTGACCGTAAACGTTAAAATAATGGCGCCGTGACCAGTCAGAACACATTGCATTTCAAGTCACGTGACTCAAAGATGATCTCGAGGCTGACGAGCGAACGTACGACACGAATACCTGGTAACAGTTACAGTGGTGCTGCAAAATAGCATGATTCGCGCCTGACAATAAACTGCGGAGTCACTTGTACAAAAACGGGACACGTATACGGAGGCGAAAAGGAGAGTGGGACGAAACGCCAGACTTGTTGCTACAAAGTCTTCCCTAAACAACAAAGTACCACGTGTCTTTCTACCCAGGGTGTGACGAGCCATGCTTAAGACAGACATGACGCACGAAGAATAGGGTGGAGCCACTTTTGGTGAAGGAGGACATGTAATATGAACCAATTAAGTTTGGCGAAGTGGTGAAGTGTCAGTCTCTGACAATAAGAAATCCGTAAATAGCGATAAAACCAGGAATGGCAACAACATAATAAAGTAGTTAATAGATGTAGGTCATTGTTTTGCATGTGTAGGAACTCATGCATACATAACAAACGTTCTTAGATTGAGTGGGATGAGTGCCCAGGGGGTAAACATTAGAAGTAGTAAGAATGAGACACTATTCAATACCGCAAGACTTACCGTCAAAGAGTTCACATTGGGTGTATTGGCAGGTCACGACAATGCTAGGTCTATTATCTAAGGGTGGAGCTAACGAAGAAGAATAATGGATTATTTGATCAAGTTCAATCACGCTAAATAATTACTGATGTCAGAGAACTGATAGGGGGAGAGTAAAAATACCTTTTTATGACTAATGATTCAACAGGCCAGTTCGGCTCTGGGATCTTGAGAATTAAAGAGTTCTTCCCGGTGAGCATCTGTTTTGAAGAGTACTAGAGAACTTACAATGAGTGAGGATTAGGAAAAAAAACTTCTAAAGTGGGTTGAGGGGGGGGGGGTTGGTAGGTATGCAGGGAGAAAAGTGACAGTAGGAATTCGAGTGTGAATTATAAATTATCGAGAAAGATAAAAGTCTATGGATGGTAATGGGAATCTATCTCTCGTAGATTAGGAGATAACTGAAAGCGAGTATCTTTAAGTGTTACTAACTTCATAGAGCAGGACTTGAGATGATAAAGGGCTGTGCAGTCCCTATGTGCTGGCGTAGTTTCGAGACAGGAATGGTACTTCTGGTACAGTTGTGGGACAATCTGCTCACGATGACTTGCACAAGAACTCTATCCGCGTAATTGCGTGAATTTCCCTGGCTTGTGTAATAGCTTAACCTGGGGCTTTAGTTACACTACCGTGAGTCATATTTTAGTTTAAAATTTGAACACGGCGTCCATTGCTACATTTTTTGATGGGTATTCGTATGTGTATTTTAAATAATAACACTCACTAGGATACTTCGTAATCGGCAATGCACAATAGTACTTAATCGACCATCGATTGTTAGAAATGACTATAGGAGGAGACGCTTAGAATACCTTGAAGATGCGGCGTAATTCTTGTAAGCGGACGTGTGCCGCTTAGGAGTATTCCAACAGCGCGGATAGTTGTACTGAGGATTTTACGTTTTTCCGAGGTTAGTGAGTGAATCGGCGCCGAGTTTGTTATCTGAACAATTGATGCGGAATGTAAAGAGAATAGAACTTAATAAGGGGCAAGTTTGTAATAGATGGAGAAAGGATTTATGGCCAAAGTCTCTGAATAGCAGTAAAGGTAGTTGTTATATTCAAAGTAAGAAGTTAGATAGTAGGACAAATAACTTGGACTAGTGTTGGTTCAGTGATATAAAAGATGGAGGTGGCACGAATGGCTTAAAACGTAAAAGTGTTATGTTTGAGTTGTCTTCATTGCATTGGATTTTGTATTTATAGAACAAATTGTATTTGTATGCGTATGATGTTGTTGTCTAGTCTAGCATTATATCTAAGGTACTAATACAGAAACTAGATAAGGAACTTCGTTCTTAGGTGAAAAGGATAATGGACTATAAAAGTCAGATACTTTGTGACTGGATCAGTTGATGATCTGAATTTTGGTTCGTATGGTAGGAGCCGGTATTAAACTTAATGCGTAATGATAGTTAAATGGGTAAATGAGCGATGGGGGGTTGAGATGAAACAACTTGTTATGTTACTGGGATCAGTGACATGCGATCTGTTACAACAAGCAGGTGGATGGAATCTTTTATATTGATATTTTTGTTATTGGTTTATAAGTGTAGTACGTTTTTAGGTAATTTGTGTTAATTTGGGCGGTCTAGATAAGGTTTACTGTCAATTGGACCTTGGTGTTTTTAACATAAGGTTCAATAGGATTGGTTAAGATTAAACAGTATAAAGGATCAATAGTACTTGATTTTTTTTGTAAGATATGATTTTATAGGTTTTATGTAGGGTGTTAATATTTGTTTGGTGGGTTTATGAGATGGGATTATTTGACAAGGGATGGTTTTGGATTTTGGGTTTTTATTTTGTGTTATTTTTAGTTTGAGTTATGGGGGGTGTTTGGAGGGATTTTGTTGTTGGTTAATGGTGGAATTTAGGGGGTTTGTAGAAAAATTTTTATGTATGTGGTTAATTTGTTTAATGATGATTTTGATTTTTAGTAGTTAGGTTTTTGTGATGTTTGTGGGTTGGGGGGGGGGGTTTTAATGGGTTAGTGTTAGTCATTTTAGGTATTAGTAATTATATTGTGGTATTTTGTGTTGAGGATGAGCCTTGTGTCGTTGAAGGATATTATGCGTAATTGCCATGCGCAGGCCCGAAGCGTGTCCAATTATTTATGGTACCGGCTGTTGTACTCTGCTTGAAGAGTAACTCGAAGGGGGTATTGCTGCGTTAATATTGATAAATAAGAAGGATAGCGTTAGGAAATTTTCCTGGACGTGATAGTACGGGTATCTGTTGCGTTGTCCATGCTTCGATTGCGGTGCGCTTTTGCACGGGACAGGATCTCAAGACAATGGTGTTGAGTAGCGCGGAGGACTATGCTAGTCGAGGTCGCCCCAGGTACAGTAGTCCTACGTGAACATGAGGAGAGGAGACGTGGCCCCAATATTTATGGAGTAGAATTTTGTTATTGGAGTAGTGAGATAAATTGTATGTGCGTACGTTTATTTGGATAGATCAGGTGTCTAGGAGATTTGGAAGTCTTTGTCTGCTAGATCGTCATTAAATATGTGAAAGCGTGTCGCGGGAGGTGGACAAGAGACTATCGATCGGGAGTGAGATATACTAGGAACTAGTCTTGACACTCCCTGCGGTTTTTGGCTATTAGGCTGTAATTAGGTGCTTCGGCAGTTGTAAGTATTAGATAGAGGTACAGGTGTAAGTCTCCAGTATAACAGGTCGGGATAGGATCTAGCCTCGGGGAGCTAGTACTCGGGTAACTTATAAATTCTTGCCTCTAGAGGATACGCTTCTGCATAGTATAGGGATGGCGCGGTCACTGCGCTTTGGGGGAACTGCACCGAGTGCGATAGATTGGTCTGATAGGGCGTTGACATAAGATAATTATGTGACTCTTTCGAGTGTATGGTGAGTTTTTAGGGTGAACGCGCACTGAGACATGGATATGTAGGGTGAGGGGAGATTACACGTACTGGTGTCTTCAATGTACTGTTGAGTGGTGACATTAATGTGTTCCGCCCGATTGAGTGAGACGAGGATGTGGTGCACGCAAAAGGGCAAGACGTTAGGGATTGGATAAGGGTCTTGCAGTGTTGATTTCGTCTCTGGGGGTTTCAGCTCACGTGTATCCCTCGCTATATTGCACCGCCCAGAAGCAGGAGGGTATTCTGAGACTTGGTAACACTCTCGCTTTTGTGATAATCTTGGTGGTGGTCTCTAGGTACTATTTTGTGTTACACAGTGGACTTGGCGAACTAATTGGCTGGTATACACCACGAACATAGACTAACATGCGTGTTAACCTAACGTTAAATGCAGTCCAGAAGTAATCAACAGTGACGAGTGTGGCGGAGATGTCATAAAGGGTAGATGTTAGGAGAGCTGGGGGTGGTCTTTTTGTAGTATCTATCAAGTACTGGGGACGTGAGGGCATAATCCATAAGTCGTATACGGAGTCAGACTGTATGAGTCGACTAAATGAGTCTGGGGAGGTAGAGAATGGGAGGACTTGGGCATCATGCTTCGATAGTTCAATGGCGATCACTTTTTGAAGGATAGTCGGAGGGTGGGGCATGTGGAACTCAGGATTGGTCATATGAGCGGTGTGTCAAGTGAGGGACTACTAGATCACGGGGTATGCAGAGAAATCGATTATTGTGGCTGGGGCTACGTTGACGAGTGATCTTGGGGTTGAAGTTGATGATCAGCCTGCCATCTGATCAGTTTATCAACCCATTCAATCCTCCGAGCGCTCTTACCTGTCAATGTGTTGTTACTACAATAGATATACGACACAATTTTCATGGTTAGTGAATGGCGGATACATGAAGTGGCTTTAGGGGACCAGAAGATATGTATCGGCGTCGTATGAACGGCGATGATGTGTTGTCGGCTACGGAGTGATAGAACGGGGCGTGGTTTAGCGATTATGATACATCTTGGTCAGGTGATACCGTGAAAGCTACCGCCGCCCCCAGTGTGATTGTTCTAGGGGAGCGGGCGACGCTGCAACTCGGTGAACCTGAAGGGATTGTGAGTTACGTTGGCGGATAGATCGGAGACACCCAGTGGGTTCTATGGGTAGGAGATATTGGGTTGAGGGGGAGAGAAGCAGGACACCCTTTGATACTGCTGCCACGCACTTTGTAGGGTTATCGCTGTCTGGTTATTTCTGTCTATATAAGAATGCAGCATTAGTCTCTGAATGGGGTGTTCTAGCAGTGAGAGTATATCGTGTGTGGCGGAGAAGAGGAGGTGAGCATGCGCCGATTACAGAGTTAGGAATTTGCCTTGGAATCCGGAGTAGGTGGTGCATGGGGATGGGGATGACAGGTTACGGAGTGGTAAACATGCGGATGGGGTGAGGTGTATGCAAGAGGCTGTTTCAGGTACGGATGATTTGCCGTCGAAGGATTGTAGTGTGCAAGTGAGCTGACGAAGTGGATGTAATTACAAAGGTAGCGTGGGTTGCGGACCTGTAGGGCATGAAGTACTGCTAAGTTGTGGGTCGATGAGGTGTGCACGTCAGAGGAGACGGGGGTCATCGCGAGGTCAGCTGGGTAAGTGGGGACCTAGGGAAACGCAGTCATCTTATAGTCTGGGCTCAGTTGGAGGTAGCCGATTACTTGTTAAGCGGAACAAAGTTGTGCAAACTGCCACGGAAACCACGGGGCAAGGTACAGAGGATGCCCTATGTTCCAGGAAACTAAGAGCATCTTGAAGGAGGCCGTGTCTAAAAACATACCCTTCAAAGAGGCCAAACACAGAGTGACGAACGAACGAACGAACGAACGAACGAACTTTATTTTCAAAGGGTGGAGAATTGGGCACGCAGGCCCGTCTGACATTCTGCCCTTCCTTTCTCTCACCTTTCATACTGAATTCATTTATTCTCATATGCATTTTACATATCAAATTCAAGGAATTCAACGTTGTAAAGTAAAATAATAATATAGCACACTCATATTAACATTAATTACTTATAAGCATGACATAACATATGTTGAAAAGTACAAACATTATCAGAGATAGATAGATAGATAGATAGATAGATAGATAGATAGATAGATAGATAGATAGATAGATAGATAGATAGATAGATAGATAGATAGATAGATAGATAATTAGATAGATAGATAGATAGATAGATAGATAGATAGATAGATAGATAGATAGATAGATAGATAGATAGATAGATAGATAGATAGATAGATAGATAGATAGATAGATAGATAGATAGATAGAACGAACGAACGAACGAACTTTATTTTCAAAGGGTTTAGAATTGGTCACGCAGGCCCGTCTAACATTCTGCCCTTCCTTTCTTTCTTCTTCCATAGTTAATCTATTTATTCTCACACGTATCCTAAATGTTACTTAAATAATAAAATAACAAGAAAGTACAATAAAATAAAATCCCAACATTGTAACAGTACAATAACAGTTACACAAATTTACAGATGCGTATCATAATTTATACTAAACAGGACAAAATTAACTTTAAAACCTACATATGATGTGTGACTGCGGATGCTGCAGAAAAACAGCGCACGATTGACAGACGACAGCTACACAAGCTGACCGCTGAAATCAACGAAATGAAAAGGAAACTGCAGAACGAAAACAGAAGCAAGCAGGCTCCCGAAGACGACAAGGACAGAGGTGAAGACGTAATAGATATGCAGAGCGTCAGAGAAATGTTACAGAGCGCCCAGGCAATGCTACAGGAAACAAAATCCATCAAACACGAGATAGAAGTCGACATCTCCAAACTCATAAAGCTAAAAGAAGAGAACGAAGAAATCCTCCAAAGAATTGAAACAGAGAGAAGGATCGTTGAGGATATCCTTACAAAAACTAGAGAACAAAACAAAGAAACGAAAGACAAAATGAGAATCGAAATCGTACAACAAATGATACGCAATCAAGAAAGAGCATGTGCAGCCATGAATGAGGCCCTACCAAACACACTAAAGACAGTCATGGGACAACGCACAACGAATCAGACAACGAGAAAGGACCAAGCAGACAGCTAGTGATCCGTTGCAGGGCCAATCATCTCCAGAACTAGGAACGCGATACCAGCGAAGAAGGAACACCATGAGCACGCCACGACACCATAACCAGACAAGCAACGAAGAGGTATCCAGACAGTGAGCTAGTGGTCCTTTTTAGGACCAGTCCTTTTCAGGACTAACAACCGACTAGCACCGGAGAACCTAAACGCAATATATACCCCAATTATAACCAACTTTCAGGTTGAACAGGGTATTACAGCAACATAGTAGACGAAAACAACAACAAACAACAACAGACAGGTTACACGAGGAGAACTACAAACCAGATAAGTTGAATTTAATTTATTTGCTGTTTCTATTTTGTATACAATTTAAGCAGTTAGTATAATTGTTGATTGCTTGATACTGGCTAGGAGTGATAATATAAATTAGGAATAGCCATAAATAAAAAAAAAACAAATAAATTTTAATAGGCCCAGGCGCCACGTGCTTTCCATTGTGTGGTACGGTAGACATTTTTACTTTACTTAACTCATCAGAAAATAGCAAAAAGTTGAATCATCCTAAACTGTAATCATAGATCCTAGTAGTGTTAATCAATTATTAATAATAAATATTAGTGATTAAGGAAATTTTAGATTTGCCAGATCAAAAGATTTGAACCAAAATAGACCAAACTTCTAAGAATAAGAACAAGATAGCACAATAAAATAATTAAATTAATAATAACAAAATAAAAGAAAGGGAAGTAAAAGAAATAGGAAAGAACAATAAGTAAAAAAAATTCAAATAGGAAATTAGGACGTAGCTCATAACCAAACATGGCACCTATAGTCCTAACTAGATCACAGTCAGGTGAAGGCAAAACGTGGGCAGAAACAGTTAAAACCAAAGATAGGGACACCAGGCACGATAAACTAGAAGAGAATAGTCAGGCCCCCATAGAAGAAATTTCTAACCAAAAAAAAATAGCAATGAAAGTACCAAAGAAGACTCAAGACATAAAGCAACCCAGGCAGTTTCCCAAAATAAAGATGGAGTAAACATATGTCGTTTAAAGATAACGCAAGTAGCTGGTGAGGCTGTAAAGATCAAGGCACTAGATGAAGACAAAATTATAAACATCCTTGATCCTGTGTTAGGCAAAAAGGCGATAGCCAAAATTTCCAAAACTCATTTTGGCATAATAATTACCCCAAATCAGAGTGACAGAATAAAAGAGATGTTAGAGGAACTCAAAGTAGAAGCAAAAACAGTGACTCTTGCACACGACATAGAAGTAAAGATAGAGCTAGCAAAAGAGACCAGTAGATGTGTGTTAAAAGGGATAAACACTACCCTTCCAAGCGAGGAAGTTATGAACATCTTCGCAAAACATAACCCAGACATAAAGCTGGTACACGTGGACAGAATAATGGTGAAAGGGAGTATTGTAACCCCAGTGGTTATAATAACGGCAGAAGGGAGGGAAACCCCTAAAACGCTACTATTTGGGAAAACCAAGAAGCACACCGAAGCTTACATTCCCCCTGTGCTACAGTGCTCCAACTGTCTGAAATTCGGCCACGGAAGGAACAATTGTAAGGGGAAAACAGTTTGTAGGTACTGTTCCAGTAATCATCCTTCTACACAGTGTGAAAAGGCAAAGGCAGATACCGACTACAAAAAGGCGAATGGAAACAGAAAATGTATCAATTGTAAAGGGAACCACAGTGCCAGGTTTCAGGGCTGTCCAGTATACCAGCAAACAAAACAAGCACTAAAAGAATCCATCCTAACAAGAAAACCATTTAAAACAGTAATGAAAGAAATAAAAGAAAACACACAAAACACAAACAGTAAAGTTGCAGAAGAAATCAAGTCTCTTAAAGAAGAAATTAAAACTATTAAAACGCAGCAGTCAAAAGAACAGAAAATAACTAACAAAACAAAAGAAAACAGCCAGCCAGACAGTTCAGCTACAACACTGGAAAATGGGAATTCACTGAAAAGTGCAGAGGCATTGCTTCAAGAAGTGAAAGCCATACAGTACCAAATTTCCAAGGATATAGCTAATCTGACTGTACTGAAAGAAGAAAATGAAATGATACTAGTCAAACTGTCCGAACAAAAAGAAGAAAGTGAAATAATACTAAAAAGAATGGAAAGTGAAAAACAGGAGATTCACATAGGGAGAGAAGGGAATGTAGCATTGGATGAAAATGGGAAAGTGGTCAAAAAGAACAAAAGGCAACAGGAAAACAAAAGCAACCTAGAAGAAACTATCAAAGAAACTATCAAAAAACATTTTGAGGCACATTTACCACACTTAGCGGAAGAAGTTAGGGATATAATGACAAGTATAAATAGGGATTTTCTTGAGAACTTGATGGATAGTGGGTCCACAAGTACAGGAAATGCAGAATAAAAGCAAATTTGGTAGCTACCAAAATAAAAGGTACACTAGATGATGTTAAAATTCAATTTAGAAAGATTTAGAATTATCCAGTGGAATTGTAGGGGTATTAAAAAAACTTTTGCACCCCTACTATCAGAGACTGGAGGAAATACTGATATATATGCTCTTCAAGAGACCCATTTAAACCCAAATAATAGATATAGTTGTAAGGGCTTTAAGATACTTAGACACGATAGGAAAGAAGGTAGAGGAGGAGGTGTCGCAGTATTAGTTAGCGAAAAATTTAAAATCATAGACTGGGAAGTATTTAATACAACCAATATAGAAGGTATCCAGGTTACTATAGCAGCTGAACCAAACAATCTAACAATTCTAAATGTATATGCTAAAGATGGCACAATTAAAGATGAAGAAATACTAGCCATAAGCACCAGACTAGGCCCCAAAACAATCATAGTAGGCGATTTTAATTCCCATCATTGTGCTTGGGGTGGACAACATGCAGATAATGCAGGAAAATGCCTACTTGACTTCATAGAAAACAATGAACTACTAATACTAAATGATGGATCTGCAACAAGAATTAATCCACAAGCTAATAGGGCAGACTCAGCAATAGACATAAGTATAGCAACTAACAACCTAGCGAATGTAAATTGGGAAGTGTTACAAGACACAAACTCAGATCATCTGCCCATTGTAATAACCATGCATGAAAATGTCATTCCAAACCCAGAACCAGAGAAACCTACCTTCAACTATAAAAAAGCAAACTGGGAAGCTTTCCAATCAGAGCTGGAGGTGATGGAATATAAAGACATGGAATCAGATGATACTGACTTGTGGGCAGAAACACTGACCAATGAAATTCTGAAAATAGCAATAAAGTATATACCAAATAAAAATATGCCACAACACCTTAAACCAATAAGTAACATTAATAAGAAAAGAGAAACTCAATGGAATAAAGAACCAGTTGCCTGGTGGAATAAAAGCTGTGCAGAAATTCATGAGAGAAGAAAAAGGGCCTTACAAAAATATAGAAATAACAGAACAGAAGAAAACTATGATAAGTATAAACTTATTAGGAATGAATCTAACAGAATAATATTCAAAGCCAAAGAAACTAACTGGAAGGAGTTTTGTCAGTCACTTAAACCTAGCACTCAAATTAGAGAAGTATGGAAAAAGCTTAAGGCAATCAAAGGGAACAATAAGAAAACAATAATGCCAACAATCAAACTACCAAAGAGAGCAGAAACAGATAAAGAAAAAGCTAATGCCCTTGCCGAGTATTTCTATAAAGTCAGTGCAAAAAGTAGCCTTGGACAGGAAGAAAATGAGAGAAGAGAAAGACTTAGGATACAGTTTTTAAAAGAACTACCAGACCAGATAGATGAAACAAACTATTTAGATGCTGATATAACAGAGGAAGAAGTAACTAATGCAATAAAAGATAAATCTAATACTGCCTCAGGGCAAGATATACTTAGTTATGAAATCCTTAAGAAAGTACCCAAAAGAACTATAAACATAATAACTTCACTTTATAACAAAATCTGGAACTTAGGAAAGATACCAAAAGCATGGAAAGTAGCTATGATAGTACCCATTCTAAAACCCAATAAGGAAGCCCATGATGTAAGTTCATATAGGCCTATCTCCTTAACATCACAACTAGGTAAAATACTGGAAACTGTTGTGAATAAAAGAGTTAAATTCTACCTAGAAAAAAACCAGTTATATAGCCCAAACCAGTCAGGGTTTAGAGCAGACAGAAGTACAGTAGACCAGCTTGTAAGATTAGAACATGATGTAAAGCTAGGGTTCAAGAGGAAAGAGAAAACAGTGGCAGTCTTTCTAGATGTAGCTAGAGCATATGATGAATGCTGGCGAGATGGAGCTCTTTACAAAATGAAAAAGATTGGCATTACTGGTAAAACCTATAGGTATCTAGAAAACTTTTTACAGGACAGGTATTTTGCTGTACAGGTGAATAATGATAGGTCAGAAATATATGAACAACAGAATGGGATTCCTCAAGGATCAGTGATCTCTCCTTCAATTTTCACTATAGCTGTAAATGATTTAGCAGATGAATTTAATGACATAAAGAATGCAGTATCACAATTTGCAGATGACTGTGCCATTTGGCGATCTGGAAAAAACTTGGACCATGTTTACAAAAAACTTCAAAATCAAATAGACAAAGTTTCAGAGTGGATGAAAAGTTGGGGCTTCCAAATTAATGTAAACAAAACAGTAGGTATGATTTTCAGCAAAGGAAATTTAAAAAAAAATAACAAAATCAATATAACCATTAAAGGACAGAAAATATGTACCTCCTCAACAACTAGATTTCTGGGCATAACTTTAGATAAACAACTAAATTATAATAAACATATAGACAATTTGGTAGAAAGCTGTAGGGGACCCCTAAATATACTAAGGATTGTAAAAGGTAATGGATGGGGGGCCAGCAATAAAATAATGCTTATGTTCTACAAGTCCTTCATCAGGGGGAAACTGGATTATGCCAGCATAGTCTATGACTCAGCTGCAGCTTCTAACAAAGCAAAACTGGACAGGATTCAAAATGCAGCCATGAGAACTATTACAGGTGCATTTATATCGACACCAGTAGAAGCTCTAGAAGTAGCTCTCGGCATACCTCCCCTTGGTCTAAGACGGAAAGAACTGAGATTAAATTATTGGAGTAAAGTAGCACAAGAAGTGACCCACCCAGCACATAAAGCATTTGTCAAAAACCAACCAAGTGTATGGGACGTCCCCTTAAATAAAGATAGATATCCAACAGGGTGGAGAACTATAGAAGACCTAATGCAGTTCAAAGAACTATCAAACACAATTGAAAATAGTAATAAATACAGAAGCAAAATACCACCATGGGAACTAAAAACACCAATCATAGACTACTCACTTACTGAAAAGATCAAACAAAACATAGAAGATAAGGAAGCCAAAATGATAAGTAGAAAGTTCATAGAGCAACTAACTAAACAAAGTCTGGCCGTCTACACTGATGGATCCAAGGGTGATAGTGGGCAACTAGGTGCCGGAGTTGTAATACCACAATGGGGAATAAAAAAGAGCTACAGTGTAACGGAAGGGGCATCGATTTTTACTGCAGAGATGGTAGCAATTCTTAAAAGTCTAGAAATAATCGAAGATAACCCACCAGAAGCTGTTACGATATTTACAGACTCACTATCATCACTACAAGCACTAGAACACCCAGGTAAATGTAGCCGGCCAGACATAAAGGAAGAAATTCTAGCAATTAATACATCACTAGAGAACAGAGGATGTAGTGTGAGGCTAGTGTGGGTTCCAGCACACATAGGTATAGCTGGCAACGAGTTGGCAGACCAGAATGCCAAGAAGGGAAGAACAAGTAAAAACAATATAAAAGCAGGACTGGGAAGGTCAGAGATCAAGAGCCAAGTGAAGAAAACTATAAACGAGGAATGGAAGACAACATGGAAGGAAAGTAGAAAAGGCAGACACGCGTTCAAACTGCTGAAAGAACCAACGAGGACATGCCAGGTCAGAGAAGAATTAAAGATACCATCGAACAAAAAACTGTGGCGTCTCCGACTCGGTGCAGCATACTTCATGGTAGAAGAACCACACTGCCAAGAATGTCAGGAAGAGAATGACATAGACCACTACCTGATCCACTGTAAAAAGTATGAACAACAAAGGCTTGAATTAAAAACTTACTATAGAAATCACAATATAGACTTAACAGGTGATAAGGTTTTAAGTATAGATGCCCCAAGAGATGCCCAATCAATACTTAAAAGATATATACATAAAACAAAGGAAAAATATAAGGTTAGAACTTCAGGAAAATCATCCAACTAAATAGAAATTAAGCAGCAAGAACTAACAAAGCATTAACAAAAAAAAAAAATAACTACTCATAGGACAAGGAAAGACAAGGTATTAAAAAAAAAAAGGGACAACAACTCAAAAAGAACAAATACTAATACAAATTAAAACCAAGTGTAAAGGACAATAGTTATCTAGAAACAATACAAAAGAGAAAATAAAATTGACAAATACTAATATAAATAAAAATCAGCAACTGCAAAAGACAACAGTTATTTAAATTGAATACAAAATTAGTAAATAAAATGACACTAAATACCCCAATTATAACCAACTTTCAGGTTGAACAGGGTAGACCAAGATGGAACGAGAAGAGGCAACAATGATCAGATGTTGAGTGCCCGATCTCCACCCATCAATTCATCAAAACAACAACAACAACAGACAGGTTACACACGAAAACTTAAAACCTCGGAAGAGAGACGAATCTGAAGGCAGAGAGGGAGAGAAGGATCAACACCTGAGCAAGTTCATTCCTATTTGTTATGCCGGGCAGTTGAACTTTTGCCAAGCCTTCAGTCAGTTCTACTTCTGATTTATCCTAAAAGGGGTATGTAATATTACGAATATATATGTATGTATGTATGCAAATGCTTCTTTTACAGGTTTGATAATTAAATTAAACTGCGAGACAACATTTGAATTCAAAATGGATAATGAGGCAAGGTCCAGGATGCATAATAGAGATGCGCAGGAATGGAAAGGCAGAACTAATGGAAGGCCTATGGTGTATAACATTGTTTTATTGATGACTGAAATTCAAACTGACTGTAGAAGGAAAATGCAGCATCATGACTGTGTACAGAAATTGTATTATGTATTTTTGAAAATGTAATCACTTAGATTTGTCATTGCCTATACACTGCCATTGAACCAGAACTTATGCCATACCTATAAGCATACACTGAACACATCACCTCACAACACGCAGACCCGTGAGAAATCACTACACAAGGACTAGCCACATGCTACATATTTTGCAGGTTTACTGGTCTAGTTTGGAACAGCCTGATCTGAAACTACCATCCACTCAACGTATACTGTGTGCGACGGAGTTCAAGTGTTTTGGCTCCATCATTCCTTGGCCAGCCAAACATAAGATCCTAGAAGCTGGATTCCAACTACACTCGTGTGTTACCAGACATTGTCCAGAACTGTAAAGCTAAGTCCTACGTGTTAATATTCCAAAAACTTCTGTGAGATCCCAAAAGAGACCGTGTAGTGATGAAAAGTGTAATCTGTGTTAACCCAGTGCAGGCAAAAGACATTAAGATTAACGTAGACATGAACTTTATGTAAAAAGTTATAAATACTGTTGATTTTGTATTTTTTCATTGTAATTGAAATCTTCCGATTTTCAAAGGAGAAATAAGAAACTAGATGTACATTAATAAATAATTCAGTAAATTGTAATTTTATGACTTGTCAATTTCTTATTGTTGACAGTTATATTTTGCTGTATTATTGTTGTCACAGTATAGTTAGGTGACGATAGCACTCTAGAGCTCTTGATCCATACTAATTCCATCCAGACGTGTGCTCTTTACAGCTATAGCTATACCTGTGCCATCCTTACACCAGTACTCTTCTCCGAGACTGGAATACACCTGTCTAGACTAAATTTACGTGTCTGGTCTTCTACTCTATCAACATCTGCCACTCTTATTAACTCATTACGTCACACCACAGGTGAGAGCTGGATGCCAGGTTTGGACCAAAGGTGGCCCCGAGCTGCCCTGAAAAGGGCATGACAGCTCCTTCACCAGAGGTACTGCCAATACCTGACATCTCAAACCCCCCTGCAATAAGATAAAGAGATGACCAATACACATGATCTAATTTGCAAATACCGTTGTAGGGCAGATTTCCCTCAAACTCATTGCATTACACCACTCTACGATTTAGCAGGCTTGGTACATTATATAAATGTTGAGTTAGCAGAGTTGGTGTAGCTCTCTGGGTTTGCGAAATAGCACTGGAAACACGGCCCCAAATAAAGAAGGCGGGAAAAAAAAGACTAAACACTTGAATCCATGGGGACCGATACAAACAAAACAAACATGTAATGCATGGTGCATTATTTAAAACCATTTTAATGAATATGTATATATCCATGTACATTTGGAATGTATCGGAAAATCCAGTGTCACAAAATATTTAAGCAATTTAAAAACACATTTTGTAGTGTAAACAGATACTAATGTCATTATTGGTTTACAGTAATTTCAACATCAATGAAAATGGATTAACTCTTTCTACCCCATAAATCATACAGTGCGCCATAATATCGTACACTATTCTCCTAAGAGCTGCTTGATATGGTTATACTAGTCAGATTTACTCATGCACTTTGCAGGCCACACTATTTGAAACAATTATACGTGGCATATAACAGGACTTCCAAAATTTTAGAAAATTCTTTTGCTAATTTATTAAAATGTTATAAACACTATGCATCTTCAATTCACATGTGAAGCCAGTCCTATTGTATGGCTTTCAAACATGGAGAATAACAAAAACAACAACCATTAAAAAATTTAAAGAAAGTATTTTAAACACGCGCTTTTAATGCACCAAAAACCCAAAAATAATTGTTGAGTTTATAGCTTGCAGTCAAAAAATGTAACATCAAATTGGCTCATAAGTCATTGTGTGACAAGGAAAGAACTTGAGCTGATGGCACAAGACAGGAAGACTTGGCATATGTCTGTTGAAGGTCTATGTTCTTTGGGGAGTTGAAAGTTGATGATGATGATACTGATGATGAGATATTTTCTCATAAATATACACTTGTGAGGAGAAAAATGTCATCCAATTTGGTGTCTGGGTAATACCTAAAAATTACCTGAGACAGAAAGAGTTCTCAACGCTGAGTTTTTTTGGTGTACTAGTGAAAGGGCTGCGACTCTGGGGCAACAGGCGATGTATACTATAGGGAGTGTCAGGTACAGAATTTCAGTGGCTTGCGTCGCGCAGGGGCTAAGGCTCGTCGGCTGCGCGCTAGTGTCTCAGTGCGTTTCCTTAGTTGTGAAGGGCGACGGAACGAACGGAATAATTTGTCTTCTCTTTGTTACTTTCACAATTGCCTCCACGGCTGGCGTTGTGGATTTAAAAGTTGCTACCATAAGTGAAATGGGTTCAGTTTCTATACAAGACAACAGGAAGCTGAGACGCTTGGGAGTCATGACCCAAGTGGGCCCGCCCCCCTTAGAGTGTAAAGGAGTAATCGGGCCGAAACACTTGTCGGATGGGGGGGACTTCTGATGATGATCAGATTGCTTCCTGTTGTATCGCTCTGTAAAGAGTTTCCTATCATAACATCTGATTTGACATGCCAGATTGGCACTTGTGGATGGGACAAAAAAATTTATCCATTTAATTTGTGCAGCACAATACAACACCCATTCTCTCATGAAATCTCGCACTTCATCAAGCATAACATTAAGCTGTTGGGAGCCGCGCTGGTGTAATGGCTACAACATTGTACTGGCGACCAGGTTTTCATGGTTCAAACCCGGGCGTCTGCGTTTGAAGGAATGTTTACGACCGGAAATTTGACTGAATAACCTGACCCCCCCCCCCCCCCCCAGCCTCGCAATGACATGTCATTGGGCCAAAAGAGCTGGAAAGCTCGAGTGCCGCTGGTTAGAAAAAAAAAAAACATTAAGCTGTCATCATCCTTTCTCTTTCTCCAGTCTTTTTCTCTAATGATAAATGTTAGCGAGAAAAGGAAAAATATACGCAGTTAGAAGCAAAATTGTTACAGTAATACAAGAAACAGATACTGTACATTTGAATAAAATACATCTTTAGTTGCATCTGCTATTAAGATTAACTAACCCTGAGGTGAAATGTTTTGTTTTAAAAGTGCGTGTTTACTGAAGTGGTATACACATTTTTTTGAGGGGATGGGGCAGAGAAATGAGGGAAATACTCGCAAGTCATTTTCTGACCTATATTCCACCGATTATTGGCAAAAGGAGTTTTGTGACCTATTCTCCACCGATTACTGGCTAAATGGAATTTTTTGACCTGTCCTCCACCAATTTTTTGCTAAACAGCTTTTTGACATATCCAACAATTATTGGCTAAACACGCATTTTGACCTATACTCCACTTACTATAGGCTAAATGGAATTTTTTTTTTTTAGGCAGGAAGGGGGAAGGGACATTTGTCACATTTTCATATGATTATTTTCTATGTCTGCACATACTTGCTGCCCTTTTCATGAAGATTTACATGACATATTTTGATGTAGTACAGCTGCTGATGGAAGTTCAGCTTCATTAAAATAACGTTTCATCATTAGTGTCACGTGCTGGCCTTCAAAGTATGTATACACTGCTTAGACAGCGCAGACTTCGCTGGCTTGGCCATGTTCGTCGCATGGATGATGGTCGCATCCCAAAAGATATCTTCTACGGACAATTAGCAGATGGCAAGAGAACAGTTGGGCGACCACAGCTGAGGTTCAAAGATGTGTGCAAGATAGATATGAGGGCACTGGACATGGATCCAGCAACATGGGAGGATGAAGCTGCCGATCGTACTAAGTGGCGATGCTATTTACGGCGCCACCTCAGATTGGGCGAAGAGAGGCTCACACAACAAGCAGAGGAGGGGAGAAAACGACGAAATGAACACCAGGAAAATAAGCAGCTGAGGGCTGTCACCTCAGGGGCACATTCCCATAGTCAGTTATGACTGAAGGGGCTATTATTATTATTATTAGTGGTCCTCTCCTCATGTAGTTCTCGTGGTCTCCAAAGAGAATAGAACCACTACACCCTCAATAATGTCGCACAAGGTGACTAATACGAATTTGTGTATCAAACTGGCAACCTCATCATATTAAAATAATTACTACAGAAACCAAAACTGAAGAGCATGTGAATGTTTTGTGCAATGGTACCAGCTACAGTGGTGGTTCCATGCTTCACAAGGAGCACACAGGCTAATCTGTCAGTGGACTGACAATGTCAAAGCTACAATACATCCAAACTCATCTCTTAGCAAACTGACAATGTCAAAGCTACAATACATCCAAACTCATCTCTTAGCAAACTGACAATGTAAAAGCTACAATACATCCAAACTCATCTCTTAGCAAACTGACAATGTCAAAGCTACAATACACCCAAACTCATCTCTTAGCAAACTGATAGTGTCAAAGCTACAATACATCCAAACTCATCTCTTAGCAAACTGACAGTGTCAAAGCTACAATACATCCAAACTCATCTCTTAGCAAACTGACAGTGTCAAAGCTACAATACATCCAAACTCATCTCTTAGCAAACTGACAGTGTCAAAGCTACAATACATTCAAACTCATCTCTTAGCAAACTGACAGTGTCAAAGCTACAATACATCCAAACTCATCTCTTAGCAAACTGACAGTGTCGAAGCTACAATACATCCAAACTCATCTCTTAGCAAACTGACAGTGTCAAAGCTACAATACATCCAAACTCATCTCTTAGCAAACTGACAGTGTCAAAGCTACAATACATCCAAACTCATCTCTTAGCAAACTGACAGTGTCAAAGCTACAATACATCCAAACTCATCTCTTAGCAAACTGACAGTGTCAAAGCTACAATACATCCAAACTCATCTCTTAGCAAACTGACAGTGTCAAAGCTACAATACATCCAAACTCATCTCTTAGCAAACTGACAGTGTCAAAGCTACAATACATCCAAACTCATCTCTTAGCAAACTGACAGTGTCAAAGCTACAATACATCCAAACTCATCTCTTAGCAAACTGACAGAGTCAAAGCTACAATACATCCAAACTCATCTCTTAGCAAACTGACAATGTCAAAGCTACAATACATCCAAACTCATCTCTTAGCAAACTGACAGTGTCAAAGCTACAATACATCCAAACTCATCTCTTAGCAAACTGACAGTGTCAAAGCTACAATACATCCAAACTCATCTCTTAGAAAATGACAATGTCAAAGCTACAATACATCCAAACTCATCTCTTAGCAAACTGACAATGTCAAAGCTACAATACATCCAAACTCATCTCTTAGCAAACTGACAGTGTCAAAGCTACAATACACCCAAACTCATCTCTTAGCAAACGGACAGTGTCAAAGCTACAATACATCCAAACTCATCTCTTAGCAAACTGACAGTGTCAAAGCTACAATACATCCAAACTCATCTCTTAGCAAACTGACAGTGTCAAAGCTACAATACATCCAAACTCATCTCTTAGCAAACTGACAATGTCAAAGCTACAATACATCCAAACTCATCTCTTAGCAAACTGACAATGTCAAAGCTACAATACATCCAAACTCATCTCTTAGCAAACTGACAGTGTCAAAGCTACAATACATCCAAACTCATCTCTTAGCAAACTGACAGTGTCAAAGCTACAATACATCCAAACTAATCTCTTAGCAAACTGACAGTGTCAAAGCTACAATACATCCAAACTCATCTCTTAGCAAACTGACAATGTCAAAGCTACAATACATTCAAACTCATCTCTTAGCAAACTGACAATGTCAAAGCTACAATACATCCAAACTCATCTCTTAGCAAACTGAAAGTGTCAAAGCTACAATACATCCAAACTCATCTCTTAGCAAACTGACAGTGTCAAAGCTACAATACATCCAAACTCATCTCTTAGCAAACTGACAGTGTCAAAGCTACAATACATCCAAACTCATCTCTTAGCAAACTGACAGAGTCAAAGCTACAATACATCCAAACTCATCTCTTAGCAAACTGACAGTGTCAAAGCTACAATACATCCAAACTCATCTCTTAGCAAACTGACAGTGTCAAAGCTACAATACATCCAAACTCATCTCTTAGCAAACTGACAGTATCGAAGCTACAATACATCCAAACTCACCTCTTAGCAAACTGACAGTGTCAAAGCTACAATACATCCAAACTCATCTCTTAGCAAACTGACAGTGTCAAAGCTACAATACATCCAAACTCATCTCTTAGCAAACTGACAGTGTCAAAGCTACAATACATCTGTTAATGCTTATTTTCGTTATCCAGGGATAATGGCGTAAATAGGTTCTAAATTCCAACTTTACTGAAAACCACCATGTATGTTGATGTATATCGCCGACAAGTATGTTAAATGTACTTTTGTCTCCTTTGTGCATTAACTTCTTCTGTATTGGGTACCATACCCTCAATGACTGGAAACTACCACTGATACCGCCGAATGTGATTCCTTCAGTGATAAAGTTAGTGTTATTGATATTGTGTGGATAAGTGATACCACTGATACATCTATAAGGTTGTTGATCCACTAGAATGTTAGGCCACCACTGATAATTCTATATAACTGAAACCAGTGGTAGATAAGTGATGAAGGCGTAAATGTGTTCTCCTTATCTAGGCCACGCCCCCTCAGGGCTATTTGTAAATATGTCCCTATTGCTGCTGTCACTATGCCTTGACTATTCAAAGTGGGTGTGTATTGGTGCATTCTTTCGTCACAGCACAGTAACACACATAGAAGCCATGTAGCGTAGAACGACTGGTGATGGTTAATGAACAGTTTTATTAACGCTACACACACAGTCACGATAACACAGACGGAAATTACGCATACAGTACAAATCATAGGTAAGTCAAATCATAAGCTCAAAACACCCCACAGAGCTCCATTATAAATCGTGGTGCACTTCTCATCGAACATGCACAATAGCAAAATCCCTCAAAGACTGCCTTCACCGCAGTTATAAATATGGCCTCATAACTTATAGCATAATGATGCACTTCTCATTGAAGATGACCATCACGATTTTCCTCAAAGGACTATGTCCTCCCTTCTCCACCAAGGCTGCTCCCCGGCAGTTGAATAATCATCGTCAGCTACATACTCTTAAGGCCTAATCATAAATAGTGGTGCACTTCTCATCGAACATGCATAATAGCAAAATCCCTCAAAGACTGCCTTCATAATAGCATCCTAATAGCTCCATAAACATCTTACTGCAGTTAATTCAAATGCGGCCTGTACGAAATCCTGGCCTTAATAATATCTCCATAATCTTCTTACTGCAGTTAATTCAAATGCGGCCTGTACAAAATTCTGGCCTTCAATCCTGGCCTTCAAAGCAATGTCCTTCAAATCTCGGACTCTCTATAGCACTTTTGGTGCACTTCTCATAGAACGTGTACCAACGTCTATCTTCACATAAAGCTGCTCCACGGCAGTATAATCATCATCAGCGCTATCTCTTAGAGCTCACAATAAATAGTGGTGCACTTCTCATAGAACGTGCACAGTGCAAACTCTCATAAGCTGCATCCACTGCAGTCATAAATATCAAAGTACATACCTTAAAAATAACCTAACACATGGAAGAATACATATGCAGGAAGAATATTCAGAAACAGGCCTGTTCAAAAAGTCTCCCTCGAGACACACATTGAAAAACACTCTACCATTTTCACCGAACACTGGTCGGGACCACACACTTAGAAAAACACCAAAGTTGACTTCACCCTGTCAACATCAGAACCCGACTGCAAGCGGTCACAAAAACTCCCGCCTAAACAGTCACGGGACTTCGCAGTTCACCACCGCTCAGTCCCTTCCACGGACTAGCCGTGCGAACTATTTACAGTTCTAACAATACAGACCAGCACTCATGACGCTATCTGTACCCTATGACCTCTATCATATATTTGTTAACCCAAAACACCGTTAATCAAGTCTACAAGCGATGTAACCGTTAGTTTACTGTGACCAACCCATATACAAAGTATCACCTCCCTTTTTAACCTTAACATCTTACCACCACCCCCGGAGAAAAAATGATTTATCATTTTTTTAACAAAAACTACATCAATGAAAAATGAGGGGTGAGCTAAGCTCTAAAATACTCATACAAAAATTAGCTTATGTTAAGGTTATAATAATACATCGACAGAAAATATAAGCAAGTGTACAATAAAACAAATTATGCACAATAATTTGCTAAGTACATTAAATAAACAGTTTCAAACAATGTTAACGTATGTTCACTGTAGAGCAAGTAGTATACAATAAATAGAAAGTAACAGATAAGATCAAGCAAAAGAGGCATGATCAACATCAAAAATCAGCAATGAAATCAATATAGTAACAAAGATCCATAATCCCCTTTGATAACAATCAAGTAAATCAAATCCTTACGTTCAACTAGATAAAACCGACATAAAAACTACCTCATACCAAACCATATAATTAACATAACAATCCTGAAGAAGGAAGTATAAGAAGTATAAGAAGTAAACGTATGCAAATAGAATTAAGTGACACCAAGATGAAACATAGAAGCATCACGAAAGTATAACTGCTTCAAAAGAAATGAAGTGAAACGAAGAATCATCCGAAAAGACAGAAGAAAATTCAAGAAATGAATGTATAGAATAAGTAATAATACATCCTAATAACTATCTAAACCAACATTGTATTGTAAACAAATACAATCATGACAGAAAATCACCGAACAGAAAAACATAGTATATATATATACTAAACACTACCGAAGGATATAACTAGATAATGCATAATAAATAATTTAACCAAATTACAACACTTATTCATAACTAAAATGAAATATCACAGGCATCACACACAAAAAAGTGTGATTTGTAAAAACACAAATATCACAATCTCAAAAGAAAAAAAAAATTATTATCTCTTTCTCTCTTTTTTTTTTTTAAATGTGGACATATCAATATATTAAGCACTGGACACATAAAAAATACAATACTTTCAAAAAGAAAAACAAATACATTGTTCCAAAATTACAATACAAAAAAGTTTCTTAATCGTTTAGTTAAATAAAAATAGTATTTTAAATTTTTACAAGTTTCAACCACTAATTAATACATCAAAAGTGAAACGAGCTTTAACAAAATGAGAGACATAAAAATATATTGCCATCTCTAAGTAAACACAAATGAGCATCTATAAAAAAACTAACTATTAACTTCATACCAATTTGCAATTATGAACATAACATTATTTCTCATGAAAAAAGTGTTTAAGTCAGACTACTAAATTCTTCCAACAAACAATAGTATCTCCTCTCTCTGACAATTCTACATATTATAATTTAGTTCCAAAATAACATTTCACAACACAACAATTTCTTCATATAACCTTTGTATAAGGTAATATATTAACTAAACATGTAATCAGATACGAAAAAAAAAAAAAATTTAGTAACCAAAAAATTATCTGAAAGCGACTAACGCATAGTCATAACCAATGAGTTGTGCTTAGGGCTGACAATCTCATTATGTATAAAACTATCACAACAATTAGTCCTGCAGAATCATATCAATGTTTTAATGTATCAATTTCACAACAGACCACATATGGTCAAACATAATATGAGCAAATGAAATAGTCTTCAGACTAGTGTATGTAAATACAAAAAATCCATAATTTCATTAACAACAAAAAATAACAATCAAAGACAAGTCAATACAAAATGAAATGTTACAATTCATTACAATGATAATACGTACAATATTTATCAACAATACAATTATGTAAATAACAAAATAGAGTACAAATAATGCATAAATATGGACATACACAATATCCAATGAAACATTATACAATACAATCATATTATACTATACAATAATACATTATCCTAAAAAAAAAAATCAGGTAAACATTGTAGTAATCTTGAATCAATTTCTAAAGAAAGAAAAAAAAATAAATAGGTCACAACTCCGGATAGTATTCTGTAAACCGCACGGGATGACATCAAATAATACAAGGTCAACAAACTGGCTGGGTTACGCTTGACTGCACACACGGTCGTAAGGTAACAAACATTTCTGTCACAGGTAAAGGAAAAAACAGGCACGCTGACCTTTATCGCACAGCTGCTACTGTTTGAAAAATACAAATGAAAATCTTCATTTTAATCAACTGTAAGATTATCATGAAAAACGGATAGGTTAAACACACAATTACCTATGAAAACATCTGGTTTCCATATGATGTCACCAACTCTTCGTTCACACATAATATACAACCCATGAGGCTTGGTTCAACCTGACCGAAAATGACGTTCATCACCCCAGTAGTAGGCTGAAATAAAGTGACATACACAACAACGAGATTCTCTCTCGTAATTCAAAAAACATAACAGTAGTAGTACTTAGGACATCAATAGTTACTGTTACTTTATTTACTACCAATGACTTTGGGATTTTGTTGCACACAGTTAACCTGGTTAAGTGTAGTAATATTTTGAGAGTTATTATCTCTATTACTATTCCCCTTATCATTCCATTTGTTCTGCTTAGAACTACAGTTAGCATTGTTATGCTTAACATATCTTCTAGGATAGAAGTATCTAGTAAATGAATCTTGTTGACTCCTAGAATAATTATTACCAAGTTTGTAATCTTTAATGTAACTATTCCTACCATAATTTCTAAACTCTTCAGAATCAATCTTTTGAGATCTGTTAGACTGTCTGGAAAAACTACCATTTAATGGGCTTCCCTGGTACTGTCTAACATTATGGTTATCTCTTTTACCAGAACTGTTGTTATTCTTTTCTGTGTTAACATGCTTATCTGCTGTATCACACTGCCTATATTGTGTATGACAAGCAGTGGAACTCACAAAATCCTTATGGTTACCAACATGATATTTGTTATATTTATTACCAGAATTAGATATTACACATGAAGTATCCTTGCTGGTCTGACGCCAATAGCCATTAATATTCAACGTAGCGTCTTCCGTACGTGGGAAATTATATCTGCCACGCCGAGATTTAAGTCCATCATGTTCCATTTTCGAATTCGCAAAGAGTGTATAGGGCAGGCTCTTTGCTTGTTTATAAACAACCTTCTGTCTACTATTGTCAACCTTAGTAGTAGATAAATCTTTGATGCCTAAAATAACATCCACTAAACCATTGACCCTTCTACTCAATTCAGTAATCTCTTGGTTTAGTTTCTTATTTAAGTTATTACATGTCATAACTTTACATCTCTCTTCTGTAAGTAACTTCTCAATCCTAACCATTTTCCTTCTCTGCACCGTTAACTCTTCTAACCTCTGCTTATCATCATTTTCCTTATTTGCCTTCAACTTTGTTAAGTTCATCTGAAGTTCCTCAGTTTCACTATCATGACTATCTACAAGCTCATCAATCTTCTCCGGAATTATAGTATTCATCTCTTGAAGTGTACCAAAACATACATCATGTAGCATCTCTATGTATAATTTTTCTTGTTCATTGGTCTCCACTTTCAATTTGTTATACCTGTATTTCTGTTCTTCAATTTCTCGAGTGAGATTACATACTTCGTTATTCTTGTGTTCTATCAGACCCTCCAAGTCTTTTACTTTACTGCATGCAGAGTCTAATGCTGCGTTCACACTAGCAAGCTCCAAGTTTGATTTATGTAACTCACTTGTGAGCTTAGACACTGTTTCTTGTAACTTATTCCTTTCAGCAATATCCTGCAAACAATTTTCTCCTTGTTGTAGGGCAATTCGCTTGTTGTTCTTCATCCGCTCCTTCTCTTCTAATTCCTCTTTGTTATCATCCTGCATGTCGTTGCAGATTATATTGTGTATAATCTTATGCATATAATTGTGTCTAGCCCGAGTATAATCATACACCATCGGACGTAGACATTCTAACAACTTTGCCAAATCTCTAGCCATGATCATTTCAGGATTTGAATGAGGGTTATCATCAGTAAAAAACTTTATGGCTTGTACAGCATTAAACAAAAAACCATCGACAACGCATCTATCTAGTGCTGGGCCTTTTAATCCCTCGCCATATTCAGCTTCATTAGATAAAAACTCTAGTATAGGCCTCATATCTTCTGGATCTGTATCACAGTCCATGGTGATTCAATCACTGAATTTACAAAATTTATAGACCACTTATAATTCTAATAAGATTAAGTTACATAATCATCAATCAATTATGCATTAAATATCACCATAATACGCTATCAACATGAAATACTCAATAGCATACACAATAATATTGGAAGGCTCGACAACATCATACAGAGACACAGTTTTCAAACATAAAACCCACTTATCTTGTAAGTAGAAAACCGTTCCATTCTTTCTCTGTTACCACTGATGAGCATCAGACAACACACCATAAGCACACTCCCTTGTTGAAAGTTACTGGAACAGCTCTGGACTCGTCGTCAACTGTTACCTCTGGAACTTGATTCGTCAACTGTCACCTCTGGTAATTGACACAGCATGCAATAGGAAACTTGACTGCTGCAAATATGTCATAGGAAGCATGTATACATTAGACACATCACCGTGTTACCGATTACAGGTTACCAGCGACACCCAACTGTCTGTAAGCAATGCAGGTGTCAATAAGACTTGAAATGTTTTACTGCCGACTCATTTAGGCTGGAAATAAGCACCCTTGTCATAGATTAATGTCATAATCATCTGTTCTTAACTTGACACTGGTCCATTCATTGATACTGTCATATGTAGACTGGCCCGTAGGCATAGAAGACGAAATAACACAGATAAAGCTGACCTTGATTCTCAATCGAAGCTCCGCCCACACAGGGCTAACTACTGTTACAGATGAGAAACTCCTTAGTATACGCCACACACAGGGCACACTAATAAACAGGTCAAGGTATGGTAGAAACCATATTACCACGTGAAATCCTGGGCCTTAAGCCCGAAAAGCTGGTACTCTACTGACAATGCTGTTCATTGACAAATGACTGTTAGTTTATATCAGTTTGCTGGCTGATATTCTTAAGTCTATTTTATATGTATGTATACGCCCACACAGAGCCATAATAAATGAATAGGTGAAAGTTACGTTCTGAATATTATGCCTGAACACAGCCTCCTTGTAATCTTATCCTTTCAACGCGAATTTTGCGGGTTTTAAATTCCAAAATGACTGGAACAGAAGATAAAACCAGTCTTGGCCACCACTGATAATTCTATATAACTGAAACCAGTGGTAGATAAGTGATGAAGGCGTAAATGTGTTCTCCTTATCTAGGCCACGCCCCCTCAGGGCTATTTGTAAATATGTCCCTATTGCTGCTGTCACTATGCCTTGACTATTCAAAGTGGGTGTGTATTGGTGCATTCTTTCGTCACAGCACAGTAACACACATAGAAGCCATGTAGCGTAGAACGACTGGTGATGGTTAATGAACAGTTTTATTAACGCTACACACACAGTCACGATAACACAGACGGAAATTACGCATACAGTACAAATCATAGGTAAGTCAAATCATAAGCTCAAAACACCCCACAGAGCTCCATTATAAATCGTGGTGCACTTCTCATCGAACATGCACAATAGCAAAATCCCTCAAAGACTGCCTTCACCGCAGTTATAAATATGGCCTCATAACTTATAGCATAATGATGCACTTCTCATTGAAGATGACCATCACGATTTTCCTCAAAGGACTATGTCCTCCCTTCTCCACCAAGGCTGCTCCCCGGCAGTTGAATAATCATCGTCAGCTATATACTCTTAAGGCCTAATCATAAATAGTGGTGCACTTCTCATCGAACATGCACAATAGCAAAATCCCTCAAAGACTGCCTTCATAATAGCATCCTAATAGCTCCATAAACATCTTACTGCAGTTAATTCAAATGCGGCCTGTACGAAATCCTGGCCTTAATAATATCTCCATAATCTTCTTACTGCAGTTAATTCAAATGCGGCCTGTACAAAATCCTGGCCTTCAATCCTGGCCTTCAAAGCAATGTCTTTCAAATCTCGGACTCTCTATAGCACTTTTGGTGCATTTCTCATAGAACGTGTACCAACGTCTATCTTCACATAAAGCTGCTCCACGGCAGTATAATCATCATCAGCGCTATCTCTTAGAGCTCACAATAAATAGTGGTGCACTTCTCATAGAACGTGCACAGTGCAAACTCTCATAAGCTGCATGTTGCGTGCATATTTTGACGCACATATTACAAAAATCGATATGGCTATTTAATATGGAAAAAATATAGACATTCATTCATTTGTGTATGAAAATGCTGTCTATGATTTACACTTTTGATCATAGGAGTAATCGTTCTTGATATTGATTCGGCGCATGGATATTGCACTCATGTCCGTACTTATTTGTTAGGGCCAGAAAATAGATTAATTTGCTTATTATGTTTATGGCCTGAATTCATATGTATTACATATTATTAGTACAAGTAGAATCAGTCCTATATTGTATATTTTGGATGGGTAGGCAGGACTATATTCTTGTTATGCCGCTCTTGCGGAAGTATGAGTTGTCTTGACAAGTCGTGATGAGTTCCGATGTACCGTTTACAATGGCGGGTTACGCATTTTCAAGGGCTGGTACATTCTTAAGTAAAAATGATTTATGAAGTGGTTTTTCTTCTGTAGGAGATTGTGTCTCTACTAGAGTTTGTGTTAGAGACTCTCCTAATGTACGGTATCATGTATGACTCGGACTCCAGGTAATGCCAGACCCTATTTTTGATGATCTCATGTCGGTTAGACCTAGCTGGAATATTATGCTTCGCAACGCTAGGGTCATGTTTGTATCGACGAAGATGACGGGCTTCCATACAGCAGTTATGTCTACGTGAAGTAACTGGATTACTGTAGAACTGTATGGAGAAACTTTAGGAAATTATTCATATGCATTTCAAATTAACTTTGGCTTATATATACCCTCCTATGAGTGAGTGAGCGACAACTCAGGAAGGCGGCCATGTTACATTCCTGTCATCATATTTTTGAATCACTGTCCAGAGAACGGGGCATGTATCTTACTATTCGGACAGTGGCAAGGAGATCTCAATTTTGATAGAAACCCCTTATCGTGGTTTCATAATATGATATAAACTGTGAACATAAAGCAACTTTAGTTACTTACCGATCCGCCTTCACTGACGCGTTTAGTCAGATAGGGGATGCGGCCATAATGTATGATAACATTGGAAGCTATTGATGTACTACCCATGATATATGAATGTGTCATGACATGGGATCTACTATGTATGCCTGCAAATTGATGTGTCAACATATACCCATGATTTACTCGTTATGTCCCAGTGTGTGCGTCTAAATAAACTGTGTAAAAAAAGATTCCAGCAGTCTGCATTGGTGCCTTGTAGACACAAGTGAATGAGTGCTTAGATTGGTCAGAACACGAACAGTCCACCATTCGCGTTAATCACACTCTACACTTCTACTCCATATATACACCATCCTGCGTCGGTTGAATTGACCAAGTTTAGGGCCTGCTCCCCCTGGAGCCTTAGAGGGAAACTACTGCTTACAGTTGCCTTTGCCTTCCCTAACTCAGGACTAGGGTGAGTTACCCATTTACAGCTGGGTAGACTGGAGCATGCCTGATCTCAACAACTCTGTACACTACAATGGACATATACAGTAGTGGCACCACAAACAACATGCTACAGTGATTGATAGTGGAGCTTTACAGAAGAAAGAGAACACACCATACACCACACATTTTACAGGGGGTTTACAGTGGTGGGCCAGATTCCTGGGTCCAGCCTACGCAGTCTTGTTGTGTTGAGAATCACATTTTACAGTTGCAAGAACATTTGTTTGACCACATCAACACCAGTAGGACAGCTATACAATCAATGTCAGCTTGACCTGTTCTGACAAGTGTAGCAATATCTGGGTCAGCACTTGTTGACATTTGGCACAGTACAGTCAGTGTTCTAAACTAGTGATTGTTTATCCTGCTGAAATAGAAGAGCAATGTTGAACATAAAGTGCAAATTTCATCGTTGGATCTTCTAATGTGCTCAAAAAAAATTGAACAGTGTAATAGTTAGAAAGCAAATCTATTACTCAATAAAGTGGTAGTCTAATTTGTTAAAACTGAGCATACAGTACAATACATTGCAACTACAACACATTTCATTATATAATGTACACATTTATGATTTATATGTATTTATGTTTATATATTATTTGTTTATATGTGTGATTGTTATGTGTTTGCGGGCCTGGATGGGAGGTGACTAGAACAGGAAATACCAAGTGATATTGGTCTTGTTCTGGCGTTCTATAGGGAGCAATTTCTTAATTGAAATTTGCATGCAACATTGTTTGCAAATATTTGTTAGCTGTGATGACTGTGTTCATATTTGTATTTGTAATATTTTTCTGTTCTTTATTTTTGTTTGATTTGTTTGTATAATTGTAGGTCTCATCTTTCCTTTCATTTCAGTTCTTTACACCCTTATGTTTATACACTGTGGCGTTATTTGTCTTGTTATCTTATTGCAGTTATCATCACAGATTCTGTGATCATTTTTTTCATTTCTCCTATTTAATTTAATTTGATCTCTGCAAATGTTTTCAGATTGTCTTTTCTTGTTTGTCCTTTGTAATGTCTTTAGTTGACATGTGACATAGGAGGTATAGTTGAATACACTTATATTATAGTACAGATCAGTACTTTATGATTATTATTGTTATAAAACAAAGTGTACAAGACCTTTGTAAGGCTTGTCTCCCAAAGTGATTGGTATAGGAAATATTATTTTCCACAGGTACTCAAGTGATCATTGATTACATTAAGGTATACAAGACCTTTGTAAGGCTTGTCTCCCACAGTATTTGAGATATACAGTTATTGTTTTCCACAGGTACTCAAGTTATCATTGGTTATATGATAAACAAAATAACCATACAAGTTTTTCTCTAAGACTAAGTCTATGGTATAAACTTGTCTCCCATTAAAGTGAAATAAGGTAATTTATTTACTTTTTCAGGTTTCTGATTTAAGAAGACAAGATGTCTACATTAGATTACTTTATTGCACAAGGAAAATCCCTTGATAAGACTGGGAAAGAGTTAGAAGAATGGGCAACTGCTCAATTTGCTATTGCATTAAAATCAGAAGAGAAAAAAAACAAAAAGATGAGAATAAATGGAAAGCAGAAGTTGAACAAAAGAAGATAGATGCTGAGAATTTCAGATTGCAGATACAAGCTGACGAGAGAAAAGCTGCTGCTGCTGCTGAGGAGAAAAAAGCTGCTGCTGAGGAGAGAAAACTTCAAATAGAAGAAAGAAAATTAGAAGCTGCTGCTGCTGCTGAAGAGAGAAAAGCTCTGGCTGAAGAGAAAAGATTAGAAAGAGAAGCTGATGCTGCTGCTGAACAAAAAAATTAGATAGAGAGGCTGAAGAGAGAAAAGCAATAAGAGAACATGAATTTGAGTTAGAGAAATTAAGATTGACAAGTATGAGTAATGTTAATCAGGCATCTAGTGGTAATGGTAAACCCTTTGTTTACAAGGTCAAGGTACCAGCGTTCAACTCTGCCAGTGATGACATAACATTTTGGCTTTCTAGATTTGAACGTGCTTGTCGAGCTCATAATGTTGACAAATCACAGTATGTGAATCAGTTGTCTGAAAATCTAAAAGGGGAGTCTCTGAGTAAGTTATATTTCATTGAAGAGGCCGACAAGGATAATTATGATGCTATTAGGGCAGCTCTGATAAAGAAATATCAGCTGCCTGAGGAAGGTTATCGTCTTTTGTTTAAAACAATGAGACCTGAGGTAGGTGTAGAATTCTCAGAATTCATCTCAAAAGCACGAATTACACTTTCACGATGGATTGAATTATCCAAAATAGAGAAAACATTTGATGGTCTTACGGATTTATTGCTAAGAGACAAGGTCATGTCTTCGGTAAATAAATCATTCCTAGAGTTCTTACATGAGCGTAAACCTAGTACATTAAAGCAAATGGAAGAATATTGTGACCAGTATGCCACGGCACACCCTGACATGATTCTTAGTAACTCTAACATTAAAGAGAGTATGCCAGTTGCTTCGGCAACAGAATATAATCAGAATTACTCACACAAATTCCAAGGAGCTAAAAATAAATTTGATAAAAAGGTTAATTGGAATAAGTATCAAAACCAAGATAACCACTCAAATCAGGGTTCTTCTTCGAAGAACTGGAATCGGGCTGATAGTCCTCGACACGCGAGGGGTACCCATAATTTTAGAAATTCTCGAAAAGGGAGTAGCTATAGGAACTACCCAAGTGCTTCATGGAGACAAAAAAACCAATATTACAGGGATACTCAGTATAATGAGCGTGATGATTATGATCATGAATATTATGATTCAAACCCAAATAGGGGTTATAACAGAGGAAATAATAATTATAGAGACAATTATAACCGAGGTAGATCACAACACAAAAGACATGGTAAATCTTATTACCAGGCTAACTCTGCACAACAGGAGTTCCACGACGCCGGTAATCAGAATAATGATAAAAAAGACTCCAATAGTGTAGCAAATTCCGCTTTCGATTTTGCTAGAGCATCTCAGTGTTCGCAATGCAAAACATTATTCGATCCAACCACAGTTTCTACTTTAAGCTGCGGTCACCCGCTTCCCGCTCTCCCTGCGTCAATCGCGCATAATGGAAGGGGTGCTCTTGTCTTCAATAGAGGCCTAATAGATGGTACTCCGGTATCAATTCTTTTCGATTCGGGGTGCACTACCATCGGAGTGAGGCAATCACTCGTAAATCCTTCTCGAGCTACAGGCAATATAGTCAAATGTGTAACATTTGGTGGCACATTGGAGAAGTACTCCACTGCCATTATCAATATTGCTACGCCTTTCTTTACAGGAGAGGTGCAAGCATGTCTCTTGCCGAATCCGATCGCTGATCTTATCATCGGTCGCATTCATGGAGTGAAAGAATGCACTCCACAGCAAATTTCTAATTGGGAAAATGTTAATATGCAATCTGCTAATGCAGTAATCACTAGGGCTCAAGCTCTTAATATGCCACAATCTTCACATTCTGAAGATAATGATGCGCAGATCCAAGATGATCCCTTGGAGATTTCCCATGATTCCTTTATAAAACAGCAGGAAGATGATCCTACTCTAAAGAAATTCTTTACTCTGGCAACAAAAGGTGATCCGAATAAGGATACAAATCGTAAATCTTGGATTACGATGAAGAATGGCGTACTTGTACGTATGGTACAAGACTCCGCTAAGTCCATTCATTCTCAAATCCTTGTGCCTAAAAATATGAGAGTTAAAATCTTACAGCACGCTCATGATTCGCAGTGTGCTGGACATATGGGTTTTTCCCGTACTAAAGCTAGAGTTCTTCAATCTTTCTTTTGGCCTGCTGTGAATAAGGACATACGAATCTATTGTCGATCTTGTAAAGTATGTCAAGAGATTAAATCCAGAGGTCCACGCCATGATGCACCTATTCAGGCTGCAGACATTCCCATTCGACCATTTCAAAAAATGGCGATAGACATCATTGGTCCATTTAAGATAAAGTCTGCTAGAGGACACCAATTTATTTTGACGTGTGTTGATATGTGCACACGTTGGCCGGAGGCTGTTCCTCTAAAGAGCATAACTACTGCTGATGTCGCAGATGCTCTTTGGTTAATATTTTCTCGTCTGGGATTTCCAGCAGAAATATTATCCGACCATGGTACCCAACTCATATCGGATACCATGTCTCAAGTAATGTCGACTCTTAAGATAGAGAGATCGCTGAGTAGTATTTATCATCCTATGTCCAATGGGATGGTGGAACGTCTGAATAGAACTCTGAAAAACCTACTAGGTAAGATAACAGAAGATCATCCTCAGGATTGGGATAGGGTTTTACCCGCGGCTCTCTTTGCATATAGAGAGGTCGCCAACGAACATACAGGATTTTCTCCCTTTGAACTTGTCTTTGGCGCGAAACCGCGAGGTCCTATGTCCTTACTTCATGATCTTATAACTGCTGATAATATTGTCGATGACACAAAATCCTCTTATGAATATGTCATCGCACTTAGACACAAGATTATTGAAGCATGCAAATTGGCAACTGCTTCTTCTGAATTTGCGAAACAGAAGGCAAGGGAATTTGCCAATAAAAAGAGATGCTTGCGACAACTTTGTCCAGGTGACAAAGCATTTGTCTTGCTACCTTGTAGGGAAAATAGACTTCTTATTTCTTGGAAAGGTCCGTACGATATAATATCAAAAGTTTCCGATGTTGACTATATCGTCGATATTGACGGGAAGCGTAAAACCTTCCACATCAACATGCTCACGGAATTCCATGAACGTCCGGATTATTTACAACCTGTTTTCCAGGCAACGGACGATTTTCCAGTCCAACATGGACAGTACTCATCTCTGTCAGTAATACAGGATGAGGAAACGAGTTTCTCGGATGTAAATTTACCTTTTCCAATGATTCCTCTTCACTCTAATGAATCATGGAAAGATGTTGCAATTTCTCCCGAATTATCTCCAGGAGAGCAGAAACAAGTTTCTACTATGTTAGAACAATTTCAGGATGTCCTTACTGACATTCCTGGTCAAACTGATGTCATTCAACATGACATTATTCTTACTGACCATAGTCCTATAAGAGTCAGACCGTATCCTATCCCGATACATTTTCAAGCACAGGTAGAGAAAGAGTTGGATGAGATGATAGAGTTAAAAATTATTGAACCATCCACATCAGCATATTCTTCGCCGATGGTTATTGTACGAAAAAAAGACAATAACATACGTCTTTGCGTGGATTATCGCAAATTGAACCAAGTGACGAAATTTGATGCTGAACCTATGCCTTTACTAGAAGAGCTACTTACGAGACTATCGAATTCTCATTTCTTTACTAAACTCGATTTGTCTAAGGGATATTGGCAAGTTCCATTATCCGAACACGCCAAACCGTTTACTGCTTTTTCGACGCCTAGGGGTCTATTCCAATGGAATTTCATGCCTTTCGGTCTTATGAACGCCCCTGCAACATTCGTACGCATGATGCGTCGAATCCTATCTCATCGCTCAGATGTCATTGCGTATCTTGATGACATCTGTCTTTTCAGTGATACTTGGAACGATCACTATAATGGGATAAATGAACTATTGTCTATCTTACGCGAGCATAACCTGACAGCGAAACCATCGAAAGCATGTATTGGTTTTAGCGAAATATCTTTCTTAGGACACCGTGTTGGTCATGGGTTCCTAAAAACAGAAGACCATAATACAAGTAAGATACTTAACATTTCTATTCCTAAGACTAAAAAGCAAGTGCGAAGTCTCTTAGGTCTAATACAATTTTATGGACGATTCATTCCGAATCTGTCCTCCATTATGTCACCTCTTTCTTCCTTGCTAAAGAAAGGGTCTCCTAATGTAGTCCATTGGACTCAAGAATGTCAATCCTCTTTGGATAAGGTTAAAACTATGTTTTCTACTTCACCTATCCTAGTATTGCCTTCTAAGGATAAGACATTTATTCTTCGTAGTGACGCTTCATCCACCGGGATTGGAGCAGCACTAATGCAAGAGTACTCTGGAACTCTGCATCCTGTGATGTATATTTCTCGGAAATTAAATGCCGCAGAGAAGAATTACTCGGTCCTAGACCGTGAATTATTGGCTATGGTTTGGTCAATCCTTAAACTGCAAAGATTTCTTCTTGGCGCGCATTTCATTGTGGAAACTGACCAGAAAGCTCTTACGGCTATTCAGAGTAAAAATCTGAAGAGCGCGAGATCAACGCGATACGCGATTGCTCTGCAGCCATTTCATTTTTCGGTGCGAGCTATCCGTGGGTCAGAAAATGTGATGGCAGATATTTTGTCTAGATGCCCACATGATTCATAACTGTTATACAACTTTGATACAGTTGTTCCTATGTTGAAATGTGTACACATATGTAATATATCATATATTGATTGTAACACTACTTAGCGGTTCATTGATGTTTATTCACCGCTGATCTTTCAATGTTTTTTCGTCTTTGATGATCATGATGTTAAGATATCTTAGATGAAATTTATGTATAAACTAATGTAGAAATTGTGTCATTGCTAATATTGTAGTATGCGTTGGTGACACCTCTCTGGAAATATTTATACTTAGAGAAGTACTTTCTCTAAGGTCATAAAACTTATGCTTATCATCTGCGCATTGTTATTGGTGCGTTGTGAGCCTATTGTATGTTGCTCCTAGATGTATTTCAAAAAAAAAAAAGTACCATTTTTTTTCCCGAGGGGTGTGGTAATCTGTTGCGTGCATATTTTGACGCACATATTACAAAAATCGATATGGCTATTTAATATGGAAAAAATATAGACATTCATTCATTTGTGTATGAAAATGCTGTCTATGGTAAAGCTAGATAATTCATGATTGATTTACACTTTTGATTATAGGAGTAATCGTTCTTGATATTGATTCGGCGCATGGATATTGCACTCATGTCCGTACTTATTTGTTAGGGCCAGAAAATAGATTAATTTGCTTATTATGTTTATGGCCTGAATTCATATGTATTACATATTATTAGTACAAGTAGAATCAGTCCTATATTGTATATTTTGGATGGGTAGGCAGGACTATATTCTTGTTATGCCGCTCTAGCGGAAGTATGAGTTGTCTTGACAAGTCGTGATGAGTTCCGATGTACCGTTTACAATGGCGGGTTACGCATTTTCAAGGGCTGGTACATTCTTAAGTAAAAATGATTTATGAAGTGGTTTTTCTTCTGTAGGAGATTGTGTCTCTACTAGAGTTTGTGTTAGAGACTCTCCTAATGTACGGTATCATGTATGATTCGGACTCCAGGTAATGCCAGACCCTATTTTTGATGATCTCATGTCGGTTAGACCTAGCTGGAATATTATGCTTCGCAACGCTAGGGTCATGTTTGTATCGACGAAGATGACGGGCTTCCATACAGCAGTTATGTCTACGTGAAGTAACTGGATTACTGTAGAACTGTATGGAGAAACTTTAGGAAATTATTCATATGCATTTCAAATTAACTTTGGCTTATATATACCCTCCTATGAGTGAGTGAGCGACAACTCAGGAAGGCGGCCATGTTACATTCCTGTCATCATATTTTTGAATCACTGTCCAGAGAACGGGGCATGTATCTTACTATTCGGACAGTGGCAAGGAGATCTCAATTTTGATAGAAACCCCTTATCGTGGTTTCATAATATGATATAAACTGTGAACATAAAGCAACTTTAGTTACTTACCGATCCGCCTTCACTGACGCGTTTAGTCAGATAGGGGATGCGGCCATAATGTATGATAACATTGGAAGCTATTGATGTACTACCCATGATATATGAATGTGTCATGACATGGGATCTACTATGTATGCCTGCAAATTGATGTGTCAACATATACCCATGATTTACTCGTTATGTCCCAGTGTGTGCGTCTAAATAAACTGTGTAAAAAAAGATTCCAGCAGTCTGCATTGGTGCCTTGTAGACACAAGTGAATGAGTGCTTAGATTGGTCAGAACACGAACAGTCCACCATTCGCGTTAATCACACTCTACACTTCTACTCCATATATACACCATCCTGCGTCGGTTGAATTGACCAAGTTTAGGGCCTGCTCCCCCTGGAGCCTTAGAGGGAAACTACTGCTTACAGTTGCCTTTGCCTTCCCTAACTCAGGACTAGGGTGAGTTACCCATTTACAGCTGGGTAGACTGGAGCATGCCTGATCTCAACAACTCTGTACACTACAATGGACATATACAGTAGTGGCACCACAAACAACATGCTACAGTGATTGATAGTGGAGCTTTACAGAAGAAAGAGAACACACCATACACCACACACTTTACAGGGGGTTTACACTGCATCCACTGCAGTCATAAATATCAAAGTACATACCTTCAAAATAACCTAACACATGGAAGAATACATATGCAGGAAGAATATTCAGAAACAGGCCTGTTCAAAAAGTCTCCCTCGAGACACACATTGAAAAACACTCTACCATTTTCACCGAACACTGGTCGGGACCACACACTTAGAAAAACACCAAAGTTGACTTCACCCTGTCAACATCAGAACCCGACTGCAAGCGGTCACAAAAACTCCCGCCTAAACAGTCACGGGACTTCGCAGTTCACCACCGCTCAGTCCCTTCCACGGACTAGCCGTGCGAACTATTTACAGTTCTAACAATACAGACCAGCGCTCATGACGCTATCTGTACCCTATGACCTCTATCATATATTTGTTAGCCCAAAACACCGTTAATCAAGTCTACAAGCGATGTAACCGTTAGTTTACTGTGACCAACCCATATACAAAGTATCACCTCCCTTTTTAACCTTAGCAACATCCAAACTCATCTCTTAGCATACTGACAGAGTCAAAGCTACAATACATCCAAACTCATCTCTTAGCATACTGACAGAGTCAAAGCTACAATACATCCAAACTCATCTCTTAGCAAACTGACAGAGTCAAAGCTACAATACATCCAAACTCATCTCTTAGCAAACTGACAGTGTCAAAGCTACAATACATCCAAACTCATCTCTTAGCAAACTGACAGTGTCAAAGCTACAATACATCCAAACTCATCTCTTAGCAAACTGACAGTGTCAAAGCTACAATACATCCAAACTCATCTCTTAGCAAACTGACAATGTCAAAGCTACAATACATCCAAACTCATCTCTTAGCAAACTGACAGTGTCAAAGCTACAATACATCCAAACTCATCTCTTAGCAAACTGACAGTGTCAAAGCTACAATACATCCAAACTCATCTCTTAGCAAACTGACAATGTCAAAGCTACAATACATCCAAACTCATCTCTTAGCAAACTGACAGTGGCAAAGCTACAATACATCCAAACTCATCTCTTAGCAAACTGACAGTGTCAAAGCTACAATACATCCAAACTCATCTCTTAGCAAACTGACAATGTCAAAGCTACAATACATCCAAACTCATCTCTTAGCAAACTGACAGAGTCAAAGCTACAATACATCCAAACTCATCTCTTAGCAAACTGACAGTGTCAAAGCTACAATACATCCAAACTCATCTCTTAGCAAACTGACAGAGTCAAAGCTACAATATATCCAAACTCATCTCTTAGCAAACTGACAGTGTCAAAGCTACAATACATAAAAACTCATCTCTTAGCAAACTGACAGTGTCAAAGCTACAATACACCCAAACTCATCTCTTAGCAAACTGACAGAGTCAAAGCTACAATACATCCAAACTCATCTCTTAGCAAACTGACAGTGTCAAAGCTACAATACATCCAAACTCATCTCTTAGCAAACTGACAGTGTCAAAGCTACAATACATCCAAACTCATCTCTTAGCAAACTGACAATGTCAAAGCTACAATACATCCAAACTCATCTCTTAGCAAACTGACAATGTCAAAGCTACAATACATCCAAACTCATCTCTTAGCAAACTGACAGAGTCAAAGCTACAATACATCCAAACTCATCTCTTAGCAAACTGACAATGTCAAAGCTACAATACATCCAAACTCATCTCTTAGCAAACTGACAGTGTCAAAGCTACAATACATCCAAACTCATCTCTTAGCAAACTGACAATGTCAAAGCTACAATACATCCAAACTCATCTCTTAGCAAACTGACAGTGTTAAAGCTACAATACATCCAAACTCATCTCTTAGCAAACTGACAGTGTCAAAGCTACAATACATCCAAACTCATCTCTTAGCAAACTGACAGTGTCAAAGCTACAATACATCCAAACTCATCTATTAGCAAACTGACAATGTCAAAGCTACAATACATCCAAACTCATCTCTTAGCAAACTGACAGTGTCAAAGCTACAATACATCCAAACTCATCTCTTAGCAAACTGACAGTGTCAAAGCTACAATACATAAAAACTCATCTCTTAGCAAACTGACAGTGTCAAAGCTACAATACATTCAAACTCATCTTTTAGCAAACTGACAATGTCAAAGCTACAATACATCCAAACTCATCTCTTAGCAAACTGACAGTGTCAAAGCTACAATACATCCAAACTCATCTCTTAGCAAACTGACAGTGTCAAAGCTACAATACATCCAAACTCATCTCTTAGCAAACTGACAATGTCAAAGCTACAATACATCCAAACTCATCTCTTAGCAAACTGACAATGTCAAAGCTACAATACATCCAAACTCATCTCTTAGCAAACTGACAGAGTCAAAGCTACAATACATCCAAACTCATCTCTTAGCAAACTGACAGTGTCAAAGCTACAATACATCCAAACTCATCTCTTAGCAAACTGACAATGTCAAAGCTACAATACATCCAAACTCATCTCTTAGCAAACTGACAGTGTCAAAGCTACAATACATCCAAACTCATCTCCTAGCAAACTGACAATGCCAGATGTAAAGTACATATTTAAGAGAATGGATTTTCCCAAAAAAACAGTCGAATCATAAAGTCCATGGACACAGTTAAACAAATACTACATATTTCAGTGAATAGCACTGGTATACACACATTTTGGTGCCTTAAATTTTATAGCTGTTCTTGGGTAATTTTGGGTTGCTGATTCCAAAAATGTAATCAGATTTTTTCTATCAGCTTTAGTTTTTGAGATAACTAAGAATGACCATATTAGTAGGGCAATTGTTATGTACAATCCTAGAGTTAGGTGCTATCAGTGGCATTTTGACTTTAGTCTGCATTCATATTATATGTAATTACTGTGCATATATTACCAAAAATGTAATAAAACTTTATCACTAGCACTTGTTTAGTCAACACGCAAAAAGGATCTTTTCGAGGACTTCCTGGAATGTGATATGCCCGGACAGTCACGCTTAAGGGTCCAACAGTAATCTGCCATCATGTGGGCATCCCAAAGTCCCTGGTATCTCTCTTCCATTGTTTTTATATCTTGGTGAAATCTTTCACCTTGCTCCTCACTAAAGTCGCCAAGATTCTCCGGAAATAAATGTAAATGGTTATGGAGGTAGTGCAATTTTATGCTCATGTTGCATCCAAGTTCACAAAAACTCGACAGCATGTGTCCAACTAATTCAGAATAATTGTCTGCTTTAAAGTTACCCAGAAAGTTTTGCACAACTAAAACAAATGATGACCAGGCTGTGGACTCTGTTTTGTTCATGGAATCAATAAAATTTGGATCGTTTATTAACTTTCTAATTTGAGGTCCATCAAAAATTCCAGCTTTAAGTTTGTCTATGCTCAATTCTGGAAACTTTCTGCATAAGTAATTAAAACAGGTACCATCTTTGTTCAGTGCCTTAACAAATCGCTTCATCAAGCCAAGCTTTATATGTAATGGTGGCAGTAGAACTCTTTTTTGATCAATGAGAGGCTTATTGACAATATTTTTTTCTCCAACTTTAAATTCATCCCTCAACGGCCACTGTTTCTTTGTCCAGTGCATATCTTTTGCCCTGCTATCCCACAAACATATAAAGCATGGATATTTGGTGAATCCCATTTGCTGGCCAAGCAAGAAGTTCATCATTTTAAGATCTACACAAACCATCCAGTTATGTTCTAAATACTTCAATTTTTCCAGAACTGTGCTTATTGTAGCATACTCCTCCTTCATTGTAGTAGAATGAGCAATTGGAATTGAGCCATATTTGTTACCATTGTGTAAGAGAACACCCTTCAAACTTCTTTTAGAGCTGTCAATGAAAAGTCGCCACTCATCTGGTGTATAACTTACACCCATTTTGTTAACAAGACCTCCTACATTAGTACAAAACACAAGGTTGTTTTCTTTACAAAAGAATGGAATAAAACCTTGCTCTCTGCTGCGATAAAATGTAACCTTTGTTTCAGCAGTCAGTAATTTTTTTTCTTTCAATCTTGAAGCCAAAAGTTCTGAAGATTCCTTGGAGAGATATAGATCTCGGATTAGATCATTTAGTTCAAGCTGGTCAAAGCGTTGAGCATCTGAAAAATCATCTTCGAAATCACTATCACTGTCACTTGTCGTTCCACATGCCACTGCTGTCTCATCTTCTAGCAGGGAATCCGAAATCTGACTGAAAATTGGAATTGGTATGTCATCTCCGTGTGGAACAGGTCGCCTAGCAGAATCTAAATCTGGATATTTCCACTTTTTGTGATTTTTTTCCATTAATTCCCTTATTATTCACAACACAGAAATAACAGTCATCATAGTGGTTCTTGGGCTCTCTCCAAACCATTGGAATTCCAAATTTTAAACATTTTCTTTTCCCACAAGTCCACTGTCGCAGGTGTTCAACACATGTCTTGCAAACAATATGAGGAGCCCAAGACTTGTCCTGGTCACCTAGTTTTACTTTAAAGTAAGCAAAGTATGCCTTTTTCACAAAAAAACAGTAATATGCTTCCTATGTTCTTCTTTGAAAGTGTACTCTCCACAAATGTAACAAAATAAATGCGATGAAAGAAAACATGCTCTTCTTGAAGATGATGCCATTCTCTGTTAGAAGTGTAATAAAATAAGTAGCAAACTAACATGCATGCAGTGGCTTAAAATCTAAAAAAGGCAATTCTGGGAAGATTCTTGGAAAACTGAAAATGAGAGTAAACAATCAGTTTTCTTTTGTAAAGGACTAGACAGCAATAGTTTTTTTTTTTTACATAGCCTTATATAGAAAATATTGTAATAATACAGGGTGACCCAAAAAAAAAAACAGGCCCGCGCGCGCACTTTTTGTGCGCGCGCGGGCCCATTTTTTTTTTGGGTCACCCTGTATTAATGAAATACAAAAATGTCTGTATCTCAAAAACTAGAGCTGCTACAGACAAGTAAATGTGATATTTGGATTGAGCAGGCATCATTTATGTACAATCAAGAGTAAAATGTTTGGCACCAAAAAAATTTTGTTTTTGTGTAGGGCTGTGTAGACATTTAAAAAAAAAAAAAAAAAAAGCTAATGTATCAGTAGATGGGCAAAGCAACACATATTAAAGAATTACTACAGCATAAAATGAAATGGTGCAACTTTACAACTAAAGGGCTGAGTCATCTGCCTCATTTTCATAATCACTATCACCGGATCTCGCAAACACATGACAGTCGTGATTATCTGTCACTGTTGAATTCTCTGGTTTCCGTCTTTGTCGTCTTGGGGCACGAGGAAGGTTAAAACTCACAGCTTTCTTCACGATGGTCGCCTTTCTGACTATGGTCTTTCTCAGCTTATCATCAGTAGCAGTCACTCTAGAGCGGTGTTTCTCAACGGGGGCGGTATCGCCCCCTGGGGGGGGGGGCGTTTTCATGATGTCTGGGGGCGATCTAATGGGTCGCAACGATTGGGGGTCGCTGCTTCCATTCAGGGGGGCATTGTGTACATTTTTACAAGAATCAATATGAAACAATTACAAAAGATATTCCCCTTCGCATAGCTTGTAACACGATAGTTTTTATTTGCCTTGCGTCCCATAGAGTGTTTCAAGATTCCAAACGCAAAATTTTAATGCCTGTGATGTTACCATCGTCAGGAGACAGTAGGCGGAGATTTATGTCCCTTCAACACTTGAAACATTCATTAGCCACTCGACACACCCAAGCTAACCTTCTCTCTCCACTCTCGACACATATTTTCTTCTGGAAACACATTTTTGTTGGGGAAAAAAATTCCGTTTTTCAATGTCATCGCAAGTGCGACAGACGGAGCACCAGCTATGGTTGGTCGTCATCGTAGGTTTCAGGCCTACTTAAAAAATGTGGCACCAGGTGTTTTAACAATTCATTGCGTTATTCATCGACAACATTTAGTCGCCAAGCATCTTGGTGACAGACTCCACAAATCATTTAACTGTATTATCAGAGTTATTAACAAAATTAAGCGCATTCGTTGAACGATAGATTATTTCGTAAACTTTGTTGTGATAATGGCGAAGAGTTTGAACGTCTTCTCCTACACAAGGAAGTACGATGGCTGTCCAAAGGTAACTGTTTAAAAAGATTATGGGCATTATTTGATTCTGTTGTAGAGTTTTTGGATTCAATCAAAGAAGAATTTAGCATTGAAAGAGAAGTATTACGAAACGATGTGGCCTATATTTCAGATATATTTGAAAAGTTAAAGGAGGTTCTTCTTAAGCTACAAGGAAATGAGATCAGTCTGATTAAAGTGAAAGGAATTATCATGGGGTTCATCAACAAATTGACATATAAAAATAATCTTAGTCGCCGAGAACTTTCTCATTTTCCATGTTTACTACAGTTAGGTGGGGACAGGCTTAATGATTCCGATTTATGCGTTTATTGCAGTCATTTGGACGCTATTAAAAATGATTTGAGCATAAGATTTAAGGACTTGCAAGAACTAATAATACCGGACTGGGTGATTAATCTGTTTGAACCAGACGTGGAACTAGTTAGTCAACATTTACAAGAAGAATTAATTCAGCTATAAAATGACTTCGAGGCAAAAGCACGATTCAGTCACACACATTACGAAAATTTTTGGATCCAGCAAAGGCTTGCGCATCCCGTTATCTGGCGCGAAACTAAATTGCTAATTACAGCATACCCAACGTCGTATTTGGTGGAGAAGGGGTTCAGTGCAGTAGTGTTGCTACTACAAAAGCAACGAAACCGACAGCAGATTTGTAACAGGAGATTTGAGACTTCTTTTAACAAACTTGGAATCAAATATTACAAAACTGGCTCATACCAAGCGCAAGGATCTCATTAAGCTTCATTAGTAAGTTAATTTTTATATATCATTATTAACAACTAATAATTTTTTCCAATATTTTCATGTTTAAAGTGGTTACATAAGGAGAGGCTTAAATATTCAGATTTGAAGATATATATGCAGTCATTTGGGCGCTATTAAAATGATATGATTATGAAAGTTAAAGAGTTGTAAGAACTAATTTTATATCATTTGCTCCGCCAATTTGTAATTCAAGGATAATGAACCCGTGGTGTATATAACTCCGTACTTAAACACATATTTAATATAACTATGCTTTTATACAGTTGGGAGACCGCAGCTGAGGTTCAAAGATTTGTGCAAGAGAGATATGAGGGTACTGGACATAAATCCAGCAACGTAGGAGGGTGATGCTGCCGATCGCACCAAGTAGCGATGCTATTTACGGCGCCACCTCAGATTGGGCGAAAAGAAGCTCACACGACAAGCCGAAGAGAGGAGAAAACGTCGAAAGGAGCATCAGGAAAATAAGCAGCTGAGAGCTGTCACCTCTAAGGCGCATTCCCATAGTCAGTTATGACTGAAGGGGCTATTATTATTATTATTACGCTTTTATAAATGTGCTTTCTCTTTTTCTGTATATTATAAGAAAAGATAACTCATTAACTGCATTGCCTTTTTACAAGTATGGTGGAATATATGTATATGTGTGTGTGTGTGTTTGTGTATACACGATAAAGAGCAAGGGGGTGTTAAAAGGGTGGGGGGCTTTTTAAAATATTAGTTGTCAAAAGGGGGCGTTGCTACTATCAGGGTTGAGAAACACTGCTCTAGAGATATTTTTAACTAGGTCATCATTGTCTCCATCGGAGAAAGCTCGTCTTGTTTTTGTCTGCCGAGTGTTCTGTGTGGACTCAGTAGAATACGGTTGTTTGTCCGGGATTGGCTCATCAGCAAACTTTGTAAAGATCTGAAATATTTGTATTAATTAATTAGCTCATTCATTTCTTTGTTTTTCTTTTTTGTCGCATGATTATAGGTATATGAGAATATGTATATACTTGCCTGAAACATTACTACAGGTCTTGAGAATACATATACACTTGGCTAAAACATTACTACAGGTCTTGAAAATATGTAAATACTTGCCTGAAACACCGCTACAGGTTTTGAGAATACGCATAAACTTGCCTGAATAATTACTACAGGTCTTGAGAATATGTATATACGTGCCTGAAACATTGCTACAGGTCTTGATAATATTATAACGTACTTGCCTGAAACATTGTTACAGGTCTTGAAAATATGTATATACTTGCCTGAAACATTGCTACAGGTCTTGAGAATACGCATATACTTGCCTGAAACATTGTTACAGGTCTTCAGAATATGTATATACTTGCCTGAAACATTACTACAGCTGGGAAAAGGCTATTTCAGAATAGAAGAACCTTATTGTGCAGGATGTCTTCAAGACAATAATATAGAACATTTCTTGTTAAATTGTAAGAGGTATGACCAAATGAGAATACCAATATTGGATTATTTGCAGGCATCCAACTTATCTATAAATATAGAGGAGGTGTTGAGAATAGACAGACCTAGGGAACTGCATAATATAGTCAAACAATATTTAACACGAACACATGTTAATATCCAACGGGCTGATCACCCGTTTGCCAGTCACTTTGATTACGGAAACAACGACAAACGGATTGATTTGTCGTTGCCCTAAAGACGCCATTAGGCGTAATGGGAACAACGGCAAAGAAAATCCATTCGCTGTTGCCCTTAAGACGCCACTAGGCGTAATGGCCACTGACTGCTTTGCCGGTCGTTGGCTAAGGACGGAAGAAGAAGAAGACATGTTAATATATAGTGGCTGGGAATGTGAAGGTCTGATGCTGTTCTTACAATGCATGTGACTTTAAATAGATGAAAGTCAATTAAATATCTGGTAAAGTCCGTTATATAACTAGAACCACCAGGCCTATACACCCCTCCACTTTAATATTATTCTTGTTCATAGTTTCTTCTTGATTTTGTTTGTTTATTTGTTTGTTTTTTATTTATTATTTAACGTATAGGCCTAAGCACAATTGTGAGTATCCCTATTTTTAAATGTGATGCCACTTTCTTATGTCGGCAGTTGTTCATATTATTTGGAATTGAAAACAATATATATCCTAATTATAACCCATCAGAGGTTGAACGGGATTTCTGTTTATCTTCATTAATATTTAAAAAAAAAAAATACTACAGTTCTTGAGAATACATATATAGGTACTTGTCTGAAACAAAAGACCAGGTCTTGAGAACATGCATATACTTGCCTGAAACATTACTACAGGTCTTGAGATTATGCATATACTTGCCTTAAACATTTCTACAGGTCTTGAGAATTTGTATAAACTTGCCTGAAACATTGCTACACGTCTTGAGAATATGCATATACTTTCCTGAAACATTACTACAGGTCTTGAAAATACGTATATACAGGCATACCTCGGAGATAATGCAGGTTCAGTTCCAGGCCACCGCAATAAAGTGAATATCGCAATAAAGCGGGTCACACCTATTTTTTTTTTGTCTTCCCAGTGCATACAAAAGCCTAAAATCATGTTTACACTATGTCTATTAGACTTAATGCGCAATAGCGCTAGGTCTTATAAAAACAATGTGCTGTAAAATTAAAAATACTTTATTGCTTAAAAAATTGCTAATCTTCATCATCTGAGCCTTCATCGAATCGTAATCTTTTTGCTGATGGAGAGTCTGAAGAAGGCACGTTCTAATAAATAAACATGAATACAGTAATTTGAAGAAAAAAAAAAGCGCAGTATCTGCAAAGCGAAGCACAATACAGCGAGGTATGCCTGATTTGCCTGAAACATTACTACAGGTCTATAACCTTTTATCTGAACACCCAAAAACTGAAATATACTGAAAATTGAAATTTTCTTTGGGTTACTTTTCGATCAACATTTGGGTAACTTTGTGATATTTTTCAAAGTTTGGGTGACAGGCTACTTTTTGAATGCGACCTGAAAACTGAAAAAATCTGGTTTCTGAAACAAAGCTGGTCCAAAGGATTTCAGATAAAAGGTTCCATCGTTTCCATTGTTGTATTTCTTGTGATTGTGATTCTAATTCTATCGTGCATAAGCTTGCTGCAGGGAAGTTAATTTGTTTGTTTAAATTCATTAAGAATAATAATTAGTTTTGTCGTTCATATGAATATTGAATAGTTAAGTTGTGTTAACACTTAGTTTTAATTTTATAATTACTTTTGCATCCGCGACTTCTCATGTTTTGAAAGTCAAAGGTGCCATTTTTGAATTTGACATTTTCTGTAGGCCTACTTAAAACAATTACTAGACGTTATACTTTATATTTTAAGTTAAATAAGGAAAATGGTAAAATCGCACTGATTGTCGCCGAACGCTCCGCAGTGAATATGTGTATTATATATTATAAGCCACTCATGTCTGTTGTTTTTCTGATGTCTAGTGTTCTACTTCTTTATTTCCTACGAGTGCCTGATAACATACCTTTGTGTTTGGCTCATATTAATTTGCTGTTTGCAGGCCTCGGGTTTCCCTTCCTTGTGTGTTATAAATGTGTATTATAGAGTTTGGGTTAGGGTTAACCATAACCATAACCCTAATCATAACTCTAGCCTATAATACACGTATTCACTGCGGAGCGTCCACCGACAATCATTGCGATATTGCCAGGAAAAATATTCTAGAAGACATGCCGGCCTTTCAAAATTGAAAACAGGTACCAGAAAATTCATGGGCTGAAATAGTACAAACTGACTCAAGGAATGATGATTATGGGGAAATCTGGAATACGAATTGAGAAAAGGAAGGACACAAGATACAAGCTTCAAAGGAAACAATTAAGAAAAAAAGATGTCAGAGTAAAATGTTAGAGAAAACCAATAATCTAAACATTGATTCAAAGAATAAGGGTGTTGAGAACCATTAAAAAAAAAAAAGCCAACAAATCAATAGGCCTACTTATAAAGTTGAAAAAAAAAAACCTCCCAATGTTAAGGATTTTCCAGATCAGTGGCGAAATAGTAAGTATTTGTGCATTACCAGGCAGTAAGATCATCAATGTACTAGAAACAGTTATAGACAAAAGATCAATAGCACACATGGCATAATACTCACAATGAACATGACTGAAAAGTCAAAAGCTTTAATAAAACAAAATGAAGTAAGTCCTGTTCAAGTAGAATAGGCACACAGCATTAAAGCCAGGCTAGAATTAATCAAATAAACCAGGAAATGTATAATTAAAGGAATACACGTGACAGTTCCAGAGGAAGAAATAATAACCTACTACAAACAGAAAATCCAAAATATAGGATTCTTAAACTGGAAAGGATATCACCGAAATTAGGAACTTCAACTGTAATAATAATTACATTATAAGGATGAGATATCCCATCACATTTCTTCAGTGGCAGTACAAAAATCAAAACGGAAGCATACATTCCACCAGTAAGGCTCAAACTGCCAGAAATTTGGCCACACCAAAAGAACATGTAGAAGTAAGCCTTAATGTCGATATTGTGCAGGGGACCACACCTACGATCACTGCAAATTAGCAGAAGATGATAAAGATTACAGAACAAGAAATATAAACAGAAAATGTGCAAATTGTCTAGGACACCACAGTGCACATTTCCTTGGATGTCCACATTACCAACAAACAAAACTAGCTCTAATAAAATCAGAGTACTAACACACCATTTAAAGTATTACTACAACAACATCAATCATCAGTAGCTACATCTACAACTCTATCACCAAGAGAAATCACAGTCAGAACCAAAAATGCTGAAATAACCCAAAAGAAAAATAAAGTCCAAAAAATAGTGATAAAAGATAGCAACCTACCAGAAGAAAGAGAAATAACCAAATCATCTGTAACAGAAGATACAGTGAGAAAAGCTGAAGAAAACTTGAAAACCATGAAAAACATTCAGCATGAAGTAGCTAAAGATGTGGCTAAATTATCAGAACTCAAAAAGGAGAATTTCCCCCCCCACCCCCCCCCCCCCCCCCCCCAGGAAAAGTATTAAACAGGATTATCCTTGAGAGATTAAAAGAGTCCATAAACAAGAAACTGAGAGATGAACAAGCAGGTTTTCGACAAAACAGATCATGTACAGACCAGATAGCCACTTTGAGAATAATAGTTGAACAAAGTCTGGAATGGAATTCACCACTATGCTTTGAATTTGGGGACTACGAAAAGGCATTTGACAGTGTAGACAGAGAATCACTTTGGAAATTGATGAGGCATTATGGAGTTCCCCTGAAGATCATTAATTTAATAAAGAAAACATATGAAGACATGACATGCAGAGTTCTTCATGAAGGACAGCTTACAGAACCGTTTGGGATAAGAACAGGAGTGTGACAGGGATGCTTATTGTCTCCATTTCTTTTCTTACTAGCAATAGACTGGGTTATGAGATCATCGACAACACACAACAGAAATGGAATCCACTGGACTCTGACTAAGCAGTTGGATGATCTGGATTTTGCTGATGACTTGGCTCTTCTGTCCCATAACCATAACCAGATGCAGGAAAAATTGAAAACACCCAATGAGAGGTCACAGCAATTGGGTCTGAAAATACACAGGGAAAAGACAAAAATAATGAGAATAAGTGCAGGTAATGATAACAGGGTTGAACTTGAAAAAACACCAATACAAGATGTAGAATCATACACATATCTTGGCAGCAATATAGACAAAGTTGGAGGGACAGACAGTGATATCAAAATAAGAATACAAAAGGCATTGGAAAATATATGGAGATCAAGAGAAATCGGATCCAACATGAAAATAAGAATCTTCAACTCAAATATGAAATCAGTCCTATTGTATGGCTCTGAGACATGGAGAACAACAAAGACAACCAAAAAGCTACAGACTTTTATAAATGGGTGCTTGCGCAGAATAGAGGGATTAAAATGGTATTGTGAACGGTGGTTTGGTTTTGATAGAGCGAAAGAGTGTAGAAAAATGGTTTAAGAAATAGGAATGGGTGTAGATATAGACTATTTGTCTTAGTTGAAGGGAGATAAAATGAGTGAAGGGATGCTTTGAGAAAAGGGAGGAAACTCCACATATTTCGGTTGGTAGATTAAAGTGTTGGATTTGGGTTAAGCAGATGTAGTGGGTTATCAGTTATGGTTTAGTAAATTAGCATATGAGGAGTTAGTAGTAAGCTTTTAAAGAAGAGGGTATGGTGTGCAGTTAAAAACAGCAAAGGGAGATAATGTAGGATTGGGTCCCTTGGGGATTTTAGTGAGTTGAGAAAAAAAAGTATGCACGGGAAAGTCGAGATGCGTGAACACAGTTTGGGGGGCAACATAGAATGTGAGAACAGGGTTATTTAGGGCAATTGATATTGAGACGCGCTAGGCGTAGGAAGAGAAAAGGGTTTTCTCCCAAGTGTAAAAGTTAGATTTTATAAAAGCGCTCAGCGTAAGATTTGTGTGAGAAAAACATACTCAGCGTAGATGACCAGCAACATGTGCTGTGAATAAAAGAGAGATAGAAAAACGCTCAGTACATTACTGATCAGAAATTTGTGTACGTCAGTATTTTGTGGTGATAGTATTTATTCTGAGGACAAGATAGTTGTGAAAGAAAAGGTGTATTTTCGATTGAGAACAAAACAAGGTATGTTGAACATTTTTGATCTATCAGTAGTATGTGTAGCTCAGCAGACCAGGTCTGAGCAGAGAAGAATAATAGACGAAATCTTGGCAAAGTGACAGCCTGTGGTGGATTTGATGTTAAGAAATGTTGTTATGTACTCTTAGTGTACTGAATGAGGTCAGCTGTGAAGGTCCCTGAATATATCAAATATTATGGTAAGTTTACAGGGTACCTTTCTGCTACCACCCCTATGATCTCATTCAGAATTATTCTTTTACTAGAATGTATGATGACTACGTTTGGTGTCTAGGGTTGTGAATATGTAGTGTAATGTTGCATTAACTAACTAAACATATAAACAATTATTTTATTATCCAACACAACACAACAGTACTACGACAATCACATACAAACTACACTTTAAAAGACTATCTTTAGTAAGTCAGTGATTGAATTTTGGGTAAAAGTTAAATTTTTACAATTTATTGTCCTGGTTCTAGTTTGTTTTGAATCAGGACTGACAATCAAAAGTGAAATCAAAAGAATTATTTACACCAATTAACTAACACCATGGATCTTCTGTCCATAATACAAATGTTATTATATTATAAGTGTGTAGATGTAGTTTTCTAACTTAGGTTAATACTGGTATATAATGGTAGGTTGTTGGTTAACATCACGCACTATTGTTTGTTTTCTTTTCATTTGACACTGGTGGAATTTTTTATTAATATTCAGTCTTTATGTTAAACTAGAGGTTGAGCTTCGTGGTGCCGAACAGGCACTTATCTTTGAAGGATAACACCGATAGATCTGTTCATAGGCTCGCTGGACAATCTGTTTTCCTTCTTGAAAGGCAATGGCATCCAGCATGTGCCCGAAATATGCAAACAGTGTCAGGAATCAAACAGTTTCCACGAGCCTGGTACTACGTTAATGTCAGTACCAAAAAACCCTGAAATAAGAAGGTTATGCGTCCTTCTTTATAACAAGTATACAATAATATTCCACAATTAATTACAGGCACAGTACAAACAAACAAATAGGGTCAGCTCTTCATGACAACCAAGTTTACCATTATATTTTTAGGTGACAATGTATACCAGTATTCCTCTCCCCTAATGGTTACAACGCCTCTGCAATTCCAGCAGTAATCTTTTTCCATACCATAGGATAGGTGTTATGCTCCTTGATGACAATCATATATAATCTTGTAGTACTACACCTCTCTGATAGTCTATCATATGATGGATCAATCTCTAGGCTCTGCCTAAGTCTGCCATGGACCCACTTACTTACAGTCGTATTGCAGTATCTCAAATTCAAACTTTATTTTAAATAAAAGGTTAATAAAATCAATCTTACCACAAATTTCAATGAAATATACACAAGCGAACGATGACTGGCAAACAATTTATGGCACACTTTAGATCTGCCTTGTCCAGACTGCTTTCTATAGGTTTGAAAAGCACCAGCCTGCTCTCATCGCTCCTTGTTCATCAGAAAATTTTTTTCAAAATGGCAACGAGCAGTCTACGTTTCCGATAATATATAATGTGTGGGCCAATGGGACCATGAACTCATTTATTTTGAATCAGACTTTAAAAAAACAAACTCTCAAACTACTATGTTTACTACTGCAAATTGCCCACGACGACCGTTGCCTCAATTGGCTGTGTGTGTTGTACCCGGAAACGGGGCCTCCCTGTACTGAGGCACAGTTAAGTCCCCGATGTCACTTATCGGTGCAGAGTTGAGAGAGATGGCTGAGCATCACAATCCCCCCTGTGTTGCAGCATGATGAGAACCCAGCATTGCACACTGAGCTTGGGGGGATCACTTGGGCACCAGACTTAATACTGGCTCTTGACTGGATGGCCGCATGCAGGAGATTTCTACAATGGAGGGTTGGCAGGTGGTGGGTATCTGGAAGTGGCTCTGTGCAGGACGTGAGGATTCCTTGGGAGAGCCCAGAACCAGAGCACAGCATTGTGCAAGCTCTGCATAGTTGGAGAGCCCCCTGGATGACGGGGAATGCACAGTGTGCTACCCCACCTATCCCCAACTGCTAACTTAGAACCAGAAGTGGGGTCCTCTGTATGCGTGCCAGGCCAGGATAAAATGCCTGGGAAAGAGACTGGAGCTCAGAACTCCCTAACTCAAAGTTGCAGGATGGCAGAAAAGCCACGGGAAAGACAGGGCTATTTTGAAGATAACGCAACCATATTTTCACCATACGAGCTCGGACGCCGCCTCGGTAAACAAGGTCCGCGCAGAGCAGTGACACCCCCAGGCTGCTTGCGAATAGTCTACTACTGGGAACATAAACAGATTAGGGATGAGCCCACTCTCCCGTTGAACAGGTGCTAAAGTCGTAGATACTGGGCCAGAAGGCGCACCGGAAACCACAGTATCATGCTTTTTTTTTATGGATGAGTACATCGTCAAATAAATCTCGTACTGGTGCTCGCCCTGTGGAGCTCCACCAGGCAGGTGCAGTGCCGGGCTCTGAGCCTCGACAGAGCCCACCCTCAGCTACTGGAGGACCCTCTAGACCGTCTTGTGGAGTCAGCAGACGGCGGAGGAGAACTACTGACCAAAACAAAACAGAAAAAGAGAAACCCAGAGTGCCACTTGTCATGATGCACTGGAATGCAGAGGGAGTGAACAGCAAGCAGGCTGGATACAGCAAAAAGACAGAGCTGGAAAACATCTTGTATGAGAAGCAAGTCAGTGTTTGCTGTATCCAAGAGACTCACTTGAAAGCAGATCAAACCTTTAAAATAAGGGGATATCAATGCTTCAGATCCGACAGACAAGATAGACGAAAAGGAGGAGTACTTACTCTTGTAAGGAATAACATTCCTGCACACGAAAGGAAAACCTTCATGGATGGAGCAGAATATCAGCTGTTGCAGATAAAGGTAGACAAGATGGAAATAGAACTCCTGAACTATTACTGTCCGAACAACAAACCCCTGAGTCTCAGCTCTATACAGGTACCAGCCACCAACTTTATAGCAGTTGGAGACTTTAATAGCCACTCCCAGAGCTGGGGCTATAACCATCTGGATCACAGAGGTGAAGAGGTTGAAACTTGGCAAGATGATCACTCCCTAATCCTAGTCAATAATGCCACAGATACTCCTACCTTCTACTCCAGAGGATGGCACACAACTTCAACACCAGATCTTGCCTTCACCACCCCAGATATAGCTGGATCTATTAGTAGAGAAGTAGGAGACCAACTAGGGGGAAGCGACCATCGCCCAATCTTTCTTACTGTCCAGAGTGCAACTCTCAGTACAGGCCCAGCCATTACAAGATGGAACTACAAAAAAGCCAACTGGGGTTTATTCAGGCATCAGGTGAACACGCTGCTGTCTACCCTCAAGGTACAGAACAGAGACATTAATGAAGTGGTAAAAGACTTCAACAGATGCATACTACAAGCTGCAAAAGAAACCATTCCCAAAGGATGCCGGCGTAACTACATACCATACTGGTCCAGCACACTCCAAGAACGTCAGGAAGCTATGGACAGGGCTAGAAAGGACGCAGAGTCTCAGCCTTCACTTGAAACTCACAACAAATGGAAAAAGGCTGTAGCAGAGTTTCAGAGAACAAAGCTAGAAGAAAAACGGAAAAGCTGGAGAACTAAAACGGCATCGCTGAACCTTGAGAAAGACGGCAGGAAACTTTGGAGATTAGTCAAGTCTCTAAATGAAGAGCGTTCCTCACCTAGGCAGACTATCACATTGGATGAAGGTGGCAAACTTTTCAGAGGAAAACAAGCTGCAGACTTGTTTGCTAGAAGATACAGTTCAGAAAGCAACTTACCCATTAACATAGACCATCAGAGAGAGATAAGAAAAGAAATACTGGCAACCATGGGACAGACAGATACTCCTGCCCCAATGAGGGAACCCATCACACTAGGAGAACTACAGAAGGCTATTTCCAAGCTTAAGTTTCAAAAGTCA